>CM052539.1:58000035-58078393 GCA_028533065.1 Trachops cirrhosus | reverse complement strand
TTTTTAAATTTTATTTATTTATCTTTAGAGGGGAAGGGAAGGAGAGAGGGAGAGAAATATCAATGTATGGTTGCTTCCTGTGCATTCCCTGCTGGGAACTGGCCTGCAACCCAGGCATGTGCCCTGACTGGGAATCGAACCGTGATCTCTTGGTTCACAGGCCCGCGCTTAATCCACTAAGCTACACCAGCCAGGGCTGTAATATTTACTGTTTTGAAGGCAACAGTAAACTCAAATTTATCCTAAAGTTAAATTTGCCTTAAATGAGCATGTACTTTCTGGCAGATAATAGGTGCTCCATATTTACTGGATCAAGAACTGATGAATTGTGGTAACTGACAACTTCATTTATAACTTTGTTATATTTAGATTCATTTTAAAATACACCCACCATTCTCTAGTCAATGGCTTTTTTTAATAAAAAATTAATCCTCAAAATGTACATTTGGCAGAAACTAATATTGCTCAAGAACCTCAACAGGAAACCTATGTTTGGCTTCTTTCCCTGGCAATTTCAGGCTAAAAGCAGCTCATGTAAATTTTTTGTGGTTTTGGTGCCAAGTATAAACAAACTAGAAAAAAACTAAAACTAAATCTAAAAGCAGGTTTGTCTCCAAAATTTAACTTAGGAGTATGGGCTTCATCTCCATGTTACTGGGCCAACGATATGCATACCAAGGAAGTCACGAAATTTGACATGGGGAGCAGCTCTAAGAAACACAAAATGATTGAAGTCTTGTGCCACAACGTAAGGCATTTGGAAGAAAAATCAGAGAATAGAGCTCACTTGTAGAAACTGTCAAACAATGTATCAATTCTTTAACAACAAATTAAAATATAAAAGATTGCCCAATCTTCTCTTCAGCCAACATTCTACTCTCCCAACATCTGGGAAACCGGGCAGGGGAGGGAGTAGATTGCTTCTAAATTGCTCTGTGGCAGCCAAACATTACTTAAACTTTCAAGGTATGAGATAGAGCCAGGGAGAATATTAAACAGAGTAAATAGTTTTTGCAAATCTTTCACAGATCTTTAGCTTGAAAAATAAATGGAAATGAACAGCTCTAGTTTGCTTCTTTTGCTCTTGGTACCATTTTCCAAACACTTGGCCCTGGTGGAAAATTGTTATTTTGTTGACAGCCCTCATCATCAGAGCTCTGTGGGCACTGGAGGACGGAACAGGTTTTACTGGTCCACCCTGCAACAAAGTGGCTGAACCACAAACATGGACATGGGGATGCAACCTGGCTGTCAGAGGCACCCAACTCAAGTGACATTCAATATAATTAATTTATAGGCAGTTGGAGTGCAAAGATAAATAGAAGGTAAAGACAACTTTCTGGAACCCTCTTCTCCTTCGAGTCTGGGCTCCATTCTCCTGCACCATCCAGGTGCTTACCTCTATTAAAATGGGATTGCTAAATAGCTTACCATTCACAGTCTTGTACTTTTCAAAACAGTGAATTCAGACCATGCCAAATGTGTTTCTTTTTCAAGCTAGGAAACTCTGTAGCTGACTCATGAGCCTTCCCATCTCAGGTCTAATGAAATTGTGCCTCCCTCAGGTCCTCCATGAGGGTTCCTACCAACACTTGGCTAGAAGAACAGGTGAAAACACTGTCATTCTAAGGCAGGTTGCTCCTTTGCAATTCTTGCATGGGTAGTCCGGAGTCTCACTTCAAAATGGAAGAGTATTTGGAAACTAGTGTCTTGAGGCCTTTGCCAAGCATGAGTCTGAAATAGTTCCATTTTAACATCCTGTTGCATTCACATGTAAAAACCTTTCTATACTCACAGGACTTGTGGATGTTTTGTCATTGTTTCATTTTTTTAAAAAAAATTGGCCGCAATCTTCCATTAAGAGCTTTACTTTTTAAATCTACAAAATAGAGTCTAACATAGAAGTAAATGAATCAGCCAATGAAAAGTCCTTAGCATAGTGCTTGGTGCATAGTAAGTGCTAAATAAATGCTAGCTACTGTTTAGTATTACTATGATTAGATATTCTTTCACCTACACGAAGGAAGAAATACGTAAATTTGCGCATCTCAGTTGGGTGTAACACTTTAATAAATATTTGAGATCTTTTTAGTCCCTTTGATCTCTGTGGACTTGATGACTGCATATGAGGTCATCATCCGAGCACTAATACTTTACACTAATTACCACTGAAAGCTGTTTCACTCTGCTTGGCCCACCAACGGGGAAAATCCACTGATTAGTCTAAGAGGTGAAGGGTCATGGATGAAAATACATGGCCCTTCAAGCACAATACCTTCAGTACAACTGCCTGAATTTGAATGATTTTACATCTTAGAAAGATTCCATTCACACCCCTGCTGAAGTCCCCTCCCCTCCTGAACATGGACTCTCGTAGTCTTTGCTCCAGGAATCTCACCTCCTTCCTTTGAACCCCACAATATAAATTCAGACCATGGCTTGTGTTTAAGTATGTTACTTTTGTAATTGATGTATAATTGAAATATAACCTATTAGTTTCAGGTGTACAACATGGTGATTAGGCATTCATATAACTTCCTAAATGATGCCCCCAATGAGTCTAGTACCCATCTGACACCATACATAGTTATTACCATGTTATTACAATGTCAATGTTATTGATTCTTTTATTTTAAAGATTTTATTTATTATAGAGAGGGAAAGGGAGGGAGAAAGAGAGGGAGAGAAACACCAATGTGTGGTTGTCTCTCACGTGCCCCCTACTGGGGACCTGGCCTGCAATCCAGGCATGTGCCCTGACAGGGAATCGAACTAGTGACCCTTTGGTTCACAGGCCTGTGCTCAATCCACTGAGCCACACCAGCCAGGGCTATTATTGACTCTTACTTCCTATGCTGTATGTTACATCCTCATGACTGTTTTTATAACTGGCAATTTGTACATCTTAACCCCTTTCCTCTTTTCACCCATTTCCCCAACTCCCTCCCCTCTGGCAATCATCAAAGTGTTCTATTTATGAGTTTGTTTTTGTTTTGTTTGTTTGTTTATTTTTATTTTTTTAGATACCATATATAAGTGAAATCATGGTATTTTTCTTTCTCTGTCTGACTTATTTCATCCACCATAATACCTTCCAGGTCCATCCATGCTCTCACAAATGCCAAGATTTTATTCTTTTTAATGGCCGAATAATATTCTATTGAATATATGTACTACAGCTTCTTTATCCATTTACCTGTCAGTTAACAATCAGGTTGCCTTCACTCCTTGGCTGTTGTAAACAATGCTGCATGAACATAGGGGTGCATGTCTTTTCAGATTAGTGTTTTAGATTGCTTTGGACAAATACCCAGAAGTGGAATCACTGTGTCCTTCTTCATCTCTTGTTATAGCCTTTGTTTTAAAGTTTATTTTGTCTGATATAAGTACTGCTCCCCCAGCTATCTTTTAATTTCCATTTGCACAACATACCTTTTCTCATCCCTTTACTTTCAGTCTGTGTGTGTCTTCAGTGTGAAGTGGGTCTCGTGCAGGCAGTGTGTGCGTGTGCCTTGTTTTCTCCTCTGTTCAGTCGCCCAAGGGCTTTTGGTTTAAACCACTTATACATAAAGTCGTTGTTGATAGGTATGCAGTTACTGCCATTTTATTTTCATATGTTTAAATCCTTTTTTCTTTTTAAAGTCTCTTTAACATTTCTTATAATACTGGTTTGGTGGTGATGAGTCCTATAGCTTTTTGTTGTCCAGGATCAAATTAATGTTTTTATTTTCTTCAGATAAATACCCAAAGTGGAATTGCTTGATCATATGGTAGCCTTATTTTTAACTTTCTGAGAAAGCTTCATGCTATTTGCCATAATGGATGCACCGATTTACATTCCCACTTACAATGCATGAAGGGTAAGAAACACTTCACAAGAAAGTGTTCCCTTTCTTGCACATTCTCACTGCTACTGGTTATTTCTGGATTTTTGATAATAGTCATTCTAAGAAGTGTGAGGTGATAGCTCACTGTGATTTTGATTTGCATTTCTCTGGTGATTAGTGATGTGGAACATTTTTTCATATACCTGCTGGCCATTTCTATGTCTTCTTTGAGAAAATGTCTATTGAGATCATCTGTCTGTTTTTTAGTCAGATTACTATTATTTTTTTTTATGTTAAGTTGTGTGAACTCCTTATATTTTTGATATTAACTTATCATCAGATACTATTTGTAAACATTATCTTCCATTCAGTTGATTGCCCTTTCATTTTGTTCATGTTTTATTTGTTTGTTCTGTAGAAGCTCTTTAGTTTGATATGGTCTCATTTAATTTTGCTTTTATTGCCTTTGGTTTTGGAGTCAGATCCAAAATATCATCACCAAGACCAATGTCAAGGAGCTTATCACCTATGTTTTCTTTTAGGAATTTTATGAGTTTAGGTCTTACATTTGAGTTTTTCATCTCTTTTCAGTTAATTTGGGGTGTGGTCCAGTTTAATTGTTTTTCACATGGCTGTCTCAATGGCATTCTGAGTGTGTTAGTTTTACATTGTAACTAGTGCATCTCCAAAAATAATGGTGTACTCTTTCATTATCAAATTAATAATTCAAAGCTTCACCTATACAAGAATGATTTTTATGCTTATAGAGTTTTTCCTTGATAAGCCAAAATTCCCAGGAGGTTATTCAGTCTAACAGCTGTCCTGTCGCCTCACAGAAAATCTGCTTGGTGCACTGGAGTTATACATTCTCTGTGGCTATTGCCAAGGTTCCTGCAAAAAGAGGTGGTCCAATGTGATGGACATCCTGTAATGCATGTAGAGAAGTGTTTAAGAACACATGTAATAAAGGTGTGTTTACAAGTGCAAATCAGTAAATGATCACACACATGCATGGGCACACGCACACACACACAGCCTCTTGCCCAGAGCCTCTGCTTTGATGGCAGAGGTATAGATAGTGGTTTCTTTCACGGGGGCAGGAGATGAATGAACAATGAATAAGTGTGTCTGACTCCCATATTATAGCTCCTTAGTTACACAGCTCTTTCACCTTACATGTACTCTGGTCACCAAGATCACCAACAGTGACAAAGTTGGCTGGGAAAAGGGAGTCTCTCCCCTCAGTCACAGGTTGAATCACCTCTCATGACAATTCAGACTTGAAGAGAAACTGAACAGCTGGATCAAACTTCCCTTTCCAGAGGTGAGCTTTTTTTGGGGGGTGGTGGTGAGGGGTGGGTCAAGTGTCCTTCTGCTTGGTGACATTGAACAGAGACCAGTTTGATCTACTAGAGATGTTCTATTAATATTAAGGAAGGGAGTTGGTGCCTGTATCCCCCTCTTTTGAATCTCCTTGGCCCTTGTACCACTTTGCCCATTTCTTCCCAGCAACATCTGGGGTTTTAAAAGAGGCCAAGCAGGTAGAGCTTCCCCAGACAAAGAACATCTGTGCAAGACAACTGGATATAGCCCCAGCTAGAAAGAGAAACAATATTCTTTAAAACAGCATCCATTGTTTATGTTTTCCTAACAGTTTCACTTAAAGCAGGTAGGGGAAGGAAATTTAATGTTCTCCTACATGGCTATCTTGGTGCCTATGGGTTGAACCACTTAAAAATGTCAAATGTGTGATGATTTATGTCAGTATTGGGAAGATGTAAGCTCAAGATAAACTGAATGCCACTGACCAGGAGTTAGACATCTAAGAAGCTAGCAGGAGAACAAATCCTCTAGACTGTCCATGCTGAATGAGCTGGAAAAAAAAAAACAAGGACAGTGCATAATTTTAAGGGTTAACCAACCTAAACACAGATCTGGAATTGCCTCATATTGCACACACCACACGCAGTGATTTGGTGGCAGTTCACAGGCAGCAACTATTATGGTGGCGACATCTCTATCATTATTGGAAGAAACTCCTGACCCAGATGCCATACATACTGAGTACCTGGTATCCCCTGCCACCCACACCTCCCACGGCTGGCTGCACAAATATGTATTGTGGCTTCAAGAGGTGATTTAGATAATTTGCCTATGGGAGACAGTTTGTACCACAGATGGAAAAAACAACCATCAATACTTATGAAGTTGACCATTTAATTCCTCTGCATGGAACAAAAAGAATTTTATCTGTTTGTTGATCTGTTCTTTACTTGGTAGCAAAAGATATGACAGAGAAATTGGTTAAACTATACACTACTTGCCTTTCATATTATTTTTTGGCACATAATCTTGTCTTAACTGAATGGAACATGGCAGTAATGTAAACTTTTAAACTGTTTGAAAAATACAAGGTCAGAAACCTAAAGAGAAAGCTTAAAATTTTCAGTTGGAGTATGGCTCCCATAGAGGTTTACAAAATATTAAAGATGACAAAGCTCTAAGTTGTGGAAAAAAAATTGGCTTCCCTGATTAAAAATAGCTAATATACATGTCTTGCCATATTTTCTCCCCTATTTTCTATTGGCAAAACTCCAGACTCCTTAGCCTGAAATACAAAGAACTTGACAACCCCGTCCAAACCCTCTATCTAGTTTCATATCCTACCCCATCCTCCCTAAAATATACACCCCAATCTCATAGGACTACCCACCATTCCCTGAACACAATATATAATATTACATAGTCCATTCTGTTCACAGGATGTTTTTCTATCTAAGAGCTCTTTCTACCTTCTCAATTTGAAACAACTTAGCTCAAAGTTCTCCTCTTAAGAAAAGTTTTAAAACCAATTGTTCCCTCTTCTGTGTTCTTATAACACTTAGCATTTAATTAAATTATTCTATTTTACCACATGGTACTGTGATCATTTGTTTACTCATCTATCTCCCCTATTAAACTTGAGGTCCTTAAGATAAAAACAATATTTAAATCTCTACATCTGCCTGGGCCCAACAGTGCCTGGCACAAGGTATCTACTCAACAAACATATTCATTGGTGTTGCTGAAAAATTCCTCTTTTTCTGACCCAGAAGCAAAGCACCCAGAACCAGGCTTAGCCTGGCTAGGTCCTAAGATGAAGCCATAGTTACCCAGGAGAATATGAAGATATTCTCTGGTGATACAGAATCAAATGGATGTTGATGCTTGATCTGCCCTGAACTTATGTCATAGTTATAGAGCCTTGGCTTTGATCTTAGGAACTGACTCTCAACTCATCACGAGATCCATACTTTTGTGTGTCCAAATTTCTGTTTTGAAAACATGCTGTCCCAAAGGCAACCAAAGTGAGGTTCCTCCCTCTCTCAAAACAATGGAAATTGCAAGACACCAAGACACTAGCCAAAAAAATTCATCCTCAATTCCTTATTAAACACAATGCTAGGAGCATCTATGCCTGCATTGCTTCTAGTTCTTGACTTGAAGGTGAGATTCTTCAAGTATTTAAACCATTCTAATCATGGCTTGCTTAGCAATAAAGGCTTTTCTTAGAGACACAGGTAAAGGGGAGAGATGTAGGTGGATTGTGAAGGCTCTAAATCATTGCTGCAAATGGGTTGACACTCCTCCCATCTAGAAGTGGCATATAGACCCCAGTCTTTGAATCTGGATGTGCATGTGACTACTCTGACCAAGAGGGTAAGGCGGAAGTGTTGCCATGTGACTTCTGAGGGTAGATCATAAAGGATCTTGCAGCTTACTCCTTGTTCATTGGAAAATTACTGTTGGAGCCATAAGCCACTATGTAAGAATCATGACTATTCTGAGGCCTCATGGTTGCAGAGGCCAAGAATAGGTGTTTCAGTAGACAGTACAGACTTCTAGCCATCCCTACTAGTGCCACTTTGGACTCTCTGCACCAATCATTCTACCAGTTGAATGGTCTCTTGAATTCTACCAAGAGACCTCCATCAATGTCTTTTGGAAAAGAAAAATCACCTAAGAAAAATCCCAGCAGCTGATTAGATTTTAATTAGTCTAACAACTGATTAGTTTAATAACTAAGGCAGAAAACACAAAGAATTGGCCAAAATGGGAAGACAAAGAAACAGACCCCAAATGAAAAAACAAGAGAATTCTCCAGAAGAAGAGCTAGATGATATGGAGGCAAACAATTTATCAAACAGAGAGTTTAGAGTAATGATTATAAGGATACTCAAGAGCATGAAAAAGACACAGAAACCATAAAAAAGGACCAGTCAGAAATAAAGAATAAACAATAGGTTTAATAGGGAGGAATAAACAATAGGTTATATGAAGCAGAAGTTTGCATCAGTGATTTGAAAGAAAGGCAGAAAAAAACACCCAGGCAGACCAACAAAAAGAAAAAAGATTTTTAAAAAATGAGGAGAGCTTAGGAAACATTTTGGACAACATGAAGCAGAGCAACATCCACATCATGGGAGCACAAGGAGAAGAGAGTGAGCAAGGGATCAAGAACCTCTTTGAAGAAATAATGACTGAAAACTTCCCTAATCTGGTGAAGGAAAAAGATGCACAAGTCAGGAAGCTCAGAGAGTACCAAACAAGTTGCACCCAAAGAGGCCTGCACTGAGACACATCATAATTAAAATGACAAGGCTTAAAGACAAGGAGAGAATCCTAAAAGCTGCAAGAGAAAAGCAGGTAGTTACCTACAAGGGAGCACCAATTAGACTGTTATCTGATTATTCATCAGAAATATTTTAGGTCAGAAGGGAGTGGTGTGAAATATTCAAGGTGATGAAAAGCAAGGACCTAAAACCGAGGCTACTTGACCCTGCAAGGCTATCATTTAAAATCGAAGGAGAAATCAGAAGCTTCCCAGACAAGAAGCAGCTAAAGGAATTTGTTAATACCAAACCAGAACTGCAACAAATGTTAAAGGGCTTGCTTTAATAAGAAGAAAAAGAGAAAGAAAAAAAAAGCAAAGGAAAACACTCTAACAATAAAATGGCACTACATACATATCTATTAATAATCACCTTAAATGTAAATGGCTTAAATGCTACAACCAAAAGACATAGGATAGCCGAATGGACAAGAAAACAAGATCTGTATATATGCTGACTCTGAAAGACCCATTGCAGATTGAAAGATACACACAAACTAAAAGTAAAGGGATGGAAAAAGATATTTCATGCAAATAGAAAAGAAAAATAGCTGGGGTAGCAGTACTATATCTGACAAAATAGACTTTAAAACCAAGTCTATAGTAAGAGACAAAGAAGGACACAACATAATGATAAAGGAAACATTTCATCAAGAGAATATAACCCTAGTAAACATTTTATGCACCCAACATAGGAGCATCTAAACATATTAAGCAAATCTTGATGGATATAAATGGAGAGATCAACAGAAATACAGTCATAGTAGGGGATTTTCATTCCCCAATGACTTCAATAGATAGATTTTCCAGAGAGAATATCAACAAGGAGACAGCACCCTTAAATGAAAATATAGATCATTTATCATAGAGCATTTATCACCTCCAAAGCAGCAGAATATACATTCTTTTCAAGTGTACATGAAACATTTTCTAGGATGGACCACATGTTAGGACACAAAACAAGTCTCAATAAATTTAAGAAGATTGAAATCATATCAAGCATCTTCTCTGCCCACAATGCTATGAAACTAGCACTCAATCACAACAAGAACACTGAAAAACCCAGAAAGACATGGAAACTAAATAGCATGTTATTAAACAATGAATGGATCAACAATGAGATCAAAGAAGAAATCAAAAATACCTCGAAACAAATGAAAATGAGGACACAACAATCCAAAATCTGTGGGATACTGGGAAAGCAACCCTAAGGGAAATCCATAGCATTACAGGCCCATCTCAAAAAACAAGAAAAGCTCAAATAAACAATCTAACTTTACACTTAAGTGTGAAGGAACGTGAAAAAGAACAATGAACAATGACCAAAATAACAAGGAAGGATGAGCCTTTAACCAGACTCATCAAGAAAAAAAGAGAAAGAACCCAAGTAAGTAAAATCAGAAATGAAAGAAGAGAAATAACAACTGACACCAAAAAAATACAAAAGATCATAAGAAAACATTATGAACAACTATATGCCAACAAACTGGACAACCTGGACAAAATGGACAAATTCCTAGAAACATGCAATCTTCCAAAGCTAAATCAGGAGGAACCAGAAAATCTGAATAGACAGATTACACCTAGTGAAATGGAAGCAGTAATCAAAAAACTCCCAACAAACAAAAGCCCTGGACCCATGACTTCACAGGGAAATTTACCAAACACTTGGAGAAGAACTAATACCTCTGCTTCTCAAACTATTTCATAAAATTCAAGAAGAGGGAAGGCTCCCAAACTCATTTTATGAGACCAGCATTATCCTAATTCCAAAACCAGATAAAGACACTACAAAGAAAGAAAATTATAAGCCAATATCTCTGATAAACATAGATGCTAAAATTCTCAACAAAATATTAGCAAACCGAATACGGCAATGCATCAAAAAGACCATACACCATGAACAAGTGAGATTTATTCTGGGAATGCAGCATTGGGACAACATTTGCAAATCAACAAATGTGATTCACCACATTAAAAAAATAAGGGATAAAAACCACATGATCATATCAATAGATGCAGAAAAGGCATTTGATAAAATCTAGTATAGATTTATGATAAAAACTCTCAGCAAAGTGGGAATAGACGGGTCATACCTAAACATAGTAAAGGCCACATATGACAAACCCACTGCCAGCATTATACTCCACAGGCAAAAACTACAAGCATTCCCCTTAAGATTGAGAACAAGACAGGGGCATCTACTTTCACCTCTCTTATTCAACATAGTACTGGAAGTCCCAACCACAGCAATCAGACAAGAAGAAGAAATAAAAGGCATCCAGATTGGAAAGAAAGTAGTAAAACTGTCTTTATTTGCAGATGACATGATTCTGTACATAGAGAACTCCAAAGATTCCACCAAGAAACTACTAGAACTGATAAATGAATTCAGCAAAGTAAAGTAGCAAAGTAGCAGGATACAAAATTAATATCCAGAAATCAGTTGCATTTTTATATGCCAATAATGAAATAACAGAAAGGGAAATCAAGAAAACAATCTCATTCACAATTGCTTCAAAAAGAATAGAATACCTAGGAATAAACCTAACTGCAGATGCAGAAAGACCTGTACTCAAAAAATTATAAGACACTGAAGAAAGAAACTGAAGAAGATATGAACAAGTGAAGCACATCCCATGTTCATGGATTGGAAGAATTAACATAATTAAAACATCCATACCACCCGAAGCAATCTAGAGACTCAATGCAATTCCTATCAAGATTCCAATAATGTATTTCACAGAACTAGAACAAATATTTCACAATTTACATGGAACCACAAAGATCCCACATAGCAACAGCAATCCTGAGAAAGAAGAACAAAGTTGGAGGAATCATGCTACTTAATATCAAACTGAATTATAAGGCCATTGTAATCCAAACAGCATGATCATGGCATAAAAGCAGACACATAGAAAAATGGAACAGAATAGAGAGCCTAGAAATAAACCCACACCTTTAGAGTCAATCAATATTTGACAGAGGAAGCAAGGAAATATAATGAGCTAAAGATAATTTATTCATACATAGTGTTTGGAAAATTGGACAGATGCATGCAGAAAAATGAAACTAGACCACCTTTTTATAGCACACAGAAGAATACATTCGAAATGGATCAAAGACTTAAATATTTGACCTGAAACTATAAAAATCCTAGAAGGAAACATAGGTAGCAAAATCTCAGATATTGTTCGTAGCAATTTTTCACTGGACATATCTCCCCAGGCAAGGGAAATGAAAGAAAAAATAAACAAATGGGACTACATCAAACTAAAAAGTTTTTGCACAACAAAGGAAATCATCAGCAAAATAAAAAGACAATCCACAGAATGGGAGAACATATTTGCCAACCTATCTCATAAGGGGTTAATATCCAAAATTTACAAAGTACTTACAATACTCAATACCAAAAAAACAAACAACCCAATTAAAAAATGGGCAAAAGACCTGAATAGAAACACAGAGGACACACAGATGGCCAGTAGACATATGAAAAGATGCTCAACATCACTAATCATCAGAGAAGTGCACATTAAATCCACAATGAGATACCATCTCACACCTGTCAGAATGGCTATCATCAATAAATCAACAAACAACAAGAGCTGGCAAGGGTATAGAGAAAAGGGAACCCTTATGCACTGTTGGTGGGAATGCAGACTGGAGCAGCCACTATGGGAAGCAGTTTGGAGATACCTCAAAAAATTAAAAATTGACCTGCCTTTTGACCCAGCAATCTCACTCTGGGAATATATCTGAAGGAACCCAGAACATTAAGTTGAAAGAACATAAGCACCCCTATGCTCATTGCAGTGTTATTTACAATTGCCAAGATATGGAAGCAGCCCAAGTATCCATCTGTAGATGAGTGGATAAATGAACTATGGGACATTTACACAATGGGATACTACTCAGTCATAAAATGGAAGAAGATTTTTACCTTTTGCGACAGTACGGATGAACCTGGAAAACATTATGCTAAGTAATATAAGCCAGTCAGAAAAAGACAAATACCATACGATTTCACTCATATGTGGAATCTAATGAACAAACTGAACTAGTCTAGCAAGGACAGTTAGTGAGGAGAGGAGGTCAGGGTGTGGAGGGATTGAGCAAAAGAGAAAAGGACTCATGGACATGGACAACACTGTGGTTGGTGATTGCTGAGGGGAGGGGTTATAAGGGGACTAACAGGTAATGCAAAAATTATAATAAAATTTTTTTAAAAAAGAAAAATAAACAATTCACTAAGTGTGGGAGTAATTTGCCATGCATCAGTAGATAACAGGAACACAGGTAGGCAGTGAAATGCCCTTATCCCTTTCATTGTTTCCCTCACAGAAGACATTAAATTTCCATAGCATTATTGAGGATACTGATAAGCACATTCTTCTTTAATTTTTTAGAGACACTTAAAAGGTAAGTAAGTATGATTTCTAAAATTAAAAGGGGTTATTGCCAGGGAATTTGGAAATGTTGTATTTCTCTTTCCTCATTGCATCCCATCTCTGAAAATAGAAACACAGATTTGTGTGTTTACATAAGCATAACAGACAATAGTCACAGTGTCTGTTAATCCCATCTGTTTCCCTAGAAAAGGAAAACTCATTACATAAGACTATCAAGAGGTCTCAGACTCCATGAAGAGGATTTTTCTCTATATATCTCATAATATAAGCCCAATATCTAGTTCCTCCAAGATTTGCATAGTACCTAATTTATATCTCTAATACTGCTTACCCCTTTCTAGTTTCCATTTGAGATATTTAAGTTTATTTCCATAGTAATCTAAATTCAATTGCAAAGACAGAATGTAGTTTAAGAAGACAGAAATTTTTGCAGGTTCTTAAATGGCTTGCCAAATTGTTGAGAAGACTAAAGAAACAGAATTTAGACTGAACCATACTGCACAGCCAAGCCAGTAAGTTTCTTGTTCCCCACCGTGTGATCAAAAAGCCACTGGCTCTAAAGCCACTATCTCCACTACTATGTTTGGGAGGCCATCACAGTCAGTAAGTCACCATGATCTAGTGACTGTCTCAGTCCCAGAACCACAGCATCTTGGCTGCAGTCTGCCCCAGCAGAATAGATGTCCTGGACCCATCTCTGAACTCCCACAATGAACAACTCAGTGAACACGGTTTTGAGCAGAGAGAGCAGGACAAGATGTTATGACTTCTAGTTTGCTTCTGCTTTCTGAATTTCCCTCAAGTACATAATGTGAGTGGCCGAACCAAAACTTTATCTAGAACCTGTCAGCAATAGAATTTAGTAATGCAGCTTTTGCTTTTGCTTTTATTTTATGGCTTTCCAGGCTTTATCATACAGAAAGATACATTTGAAAGAGAGGTGGATATTGAATGTCAATCAACAATATAATCGTGACTGTGGCTTCAACCTTATTCAGCTTCTTGCCTCCCTCCCTGAGCAACATGAACTTCAGCACCCACTCCAGCTTCTCCACAAACAACCAGAACCTGGTCTCCATGGAGTCACCCAGCCACCGGGTCCAGCCAGCCAGCAGAGCGGCCAATGTCTATGCAGATGCCAGAGGCTTGGGCTCCCGATCTTGGTGTCCTGCTCCATCACTGTGCGGGGCAGCTGGGGATCTGGAGGTCTGGCTGCAGGGATGGCCAAGGGTTTGCCAGGTATAGGGGACATTCAGAGCAAGAAAGAGACTATGCAGTGCCTGAATGACCGCCTGGCCTCCTACCCAGAGAGGGTGAGAAACCTGGAGGCTGATAATCAGAGACTGGAGAGCAAAATAAGGGAACATGTAGAGAAAAAGGGACCTTAGCTTGGAGCCTGGGGGCATTATTTTAAGACCATTGAGGACCTGAGGGCTCAGATCTTTGCATATTCTGTGGACAATGCCCCCATTGTTCCGCAGATTGACAGCACCTGTCTTGCTGAAGACGATTTCAGAGCCAAGTAAGAGATCGACATCCGTGGGCTCGGAAAGGTCAATGATGACACCAATGTCACTCGGCTACAGTTAGAGACAGAGATGAAGGCCCTCAAGGAGGAGCTGCTCTTTGTGAAGAAGAACCACAAGGAGGGAGCAAATGCTCTACAAAACCAGATTGCCAACTCTGGGCTGACTGTGGAGTTGGATGCCCCCAAATCTCAGCACCTCAGCAAGATCATGCTGGACATCTGGGCCCAGTATGACGAGCTGGCTTTGGAGAACCGAGAGGAGCTAGACAAGTACTAGTCCCAGTGGATGGAGGAGAGCGCCACAGTGGTCACCTTACAGACCGCTGAGATAAGAGCTGTTGAGACGACACTCACAGAGCTGAGATGTTCGGTCCAGTCATTGGAGACTGACCTGGACTCAATGAGGAATCTGAAGGCCAGTTTGGAGAACAGCCTGAGGGAGCTGGAGATGCGCTATGCCATGCAGATAGAACAACTCAATGGGATCCTGCTGCACCTGGAGTCAGATCTGGCCCAGACCTGGGCAGAGGGGCAGCACCAGGCCCAAGAGTATGAGGCCCTGCTGGACATCAAGGTCAGGTTGGAGACTGAGATTGCTACCTACACTGCCTACTGGAGGATGGGGAGGACTTCATTCTTGATGCCCTGGACAACAGCCACTCCTTACAAACCATCCAAATACCACCACTCACAGGATTGTGGAGGGCAGAGTGGTGTCTGAGGTCAATGACACCAAAGTTCTGAGGCATGAAAGGCACCAGAAGTGGGGCCCCCGTTGGTGGGGCAGGAGGCCAATGAAAAGTTCAGAATCATTGGAAAAAAACATTATCACAATGTATTATTTCTTCTACTATGCTACAAGCAATTTGGATCTAAAAAGGGAAACCCAAAAACAGAATTTATTTATAAAAAATTGTGCAGTTATTCTTACATGTTTAAACTTCAGTCACTTTCAAAGTACTCTCCATCCAATGCAATACACCTATCAAGATGTTTTTTCCATGGCTCAGAACAGTTTTGGAACTTTTTTTTTGGAGCAGTTTTGATACCATGTAGTGAGTGCTTCTGTCTTTTTTTGGTTTCACCTCTTCCACATCAATAAAACGTTTCTCTTTGAAGAGTTTTTTCATCCCAGGAAACAAAAAAATTTCCTCGGGATGAGATCAGGTGAATAGGGAGAGTGGGGCATGGGGGGTCGTGCCATTTTGGGTCAAAAACTGTTGAACACTGAGCGTGATGTGGGCAGGTGTGCTTGTAAATCCCCAATCATGAAACGGGCAAAGGTGTTGAGTCTTCAAAAAAAATTCACTGAAGCCGAACACAGCTTCTCACAACAATGCCAGCAGGTTACTAAAACACCCACCTAGCAGGGGAAGTCTGCACTACAAGGGGCCGTGGAAGATAATTCCATCTTTTTGGGGTCCCCCCTGGTATCTTCATGCCCCAACCCCCAAAGCACCTAGCAACTTCCAGGAGGTGGATTGTTTGAGATAAGAAAAGGGAGTTAATGAGAGAAAAGAGGGGAGTCCTGAACACCTACATGCCTCTTGGAAGTCCCCACCAGGAAAGGAAGTCATCAAAAGAGCAGGATAATGGGGTGTTAGTCCTAAAACTGCCTCTGTCAGAGATATTCTCCATTTTCCCTGACAGCTCTCAGGCTCCTTTTTCACTCACTCCCACCTGCTTTGGGCCAGGGAAGCTGACCTCTACAGATGGTTTTTCCTGGGTTCCTGTACCCTCTGACTCTTAGGTTGGGCTTAGCCAATGAGAGGCATCAGCAAAGGATCAGATGGCAAGGAGAGAGAATTCAGGTTATTTATTCCCTTGGTTCCTTCTGTACCAGGCTGGTTAGCTGTAGCTCTTTTTCTCAACCTCATGCTGATACTCAACTCAGAGCAACTGTGAGGAGGCCCCAATCCACCAGCCATAACTCTCACTGGGGTCTGATAACTGCTCCTTCACTTGCCCCTTCAGGACAGGTAGTATTAATGGCTTCCCACTGATGCCAGTCACAGAATGCATTACTATCCCTTACCTTCGCAAGGGTACTGGCTAATGAGGGTGCCATTTGTTAGGTGCCGGACACAGACTCCAGTGTGATTGCTGGAGTTCCCAGAGACCGCCTGCACACCCGACCACCTATTCACAGCACCGTACTTTCCACATCCCATGCTCCACCTACCTGGTCAGACCTTCCTTTGGTGGAGGCTGCATCTGATTCCTCCAGACCAGTGCCCCTGGCGCATGACACAATTGTGGTTCCACATAAAGTGTTTTGAGAGCAAGGGAGCTGGGTCTGTTACGGCAATGACCACCACTATCTGGATTTAGCTGCTCAATTTCAATCCCTCACCTATAAAGAAGAGAATGCAACACCTGTCAGGATTGGTGCAAGGATTAAATAAGGTTATGCATGTAACATGGCTGAGTAAACTGTGGATGGCCTTACAAATATCAGCTACTCCACAAGCATTTCCAAAGCCTGATACTCTTTCTATTCATCTTTTACTATACATGTTCCCTTCTGCTAATTCAGTTTTTAATCAGTACCAAATTGATATCTTAACTAGGACTATAAGCCTGGTGGTCTTAATGTTTGTTCCAAGGAGAGACAAATGAGAAAAAAAAAGGCAAGGCAGAGATGATATACAAAAAGTCATTTTCACTCCTAAATAGAGAACACTACCCTGGAGGCCCTAAAATTTCTCACTTATTAACTCAGGATGGAGATTTGGCAGAAAAAGTCATTCCTGTGGTTTGAGTTTGGGGACAAATCAACAGAGACTTTGGCCTTGGGCTGAAATAGACAATTTAGAGTAACTCTGACAGAATGAAACCAGAGTCGAGTGTGGCCAATGTGCAGATTTCCGCAACACTTCGGGTCCCGGGTGCCCCAGGTCTCCTTCAGATCTCAGACAGATTTTAGGGTTTTAGCTAAAAGAGTGGCCGGGACAGCTGGACAGCCTGGCAGAGTTTTAATAGGTTTTGAATCCTGACTTTCCATTTTACCAGACAAAGAAGCTTTTAAAATTTGTCGACGGCTCTAATTACAAGCAATAATGGAAGACTGTTAAAGAAGGCAAGCTTCATATAATTATAAAAGATTAAAGTTTTTGAAGAATTTACAGGTTTAGAGAGAATGATTTATTTGTGTTTGGAAGATTAAAATTTGGTTATAACATCCAGATAGAATTCATTAAAATTTTCCATGAGACTATTTAAAAAATGGTCTACATGATGAACTATTCTAATATGATCAAATATCTGAAAGCTAAACTATGTCATATATAAGCCCCAATGCACGTCATATCTGGACTAAAAAGTATGACATTATTCTATTATAAAAATTCATACCTCAGTTCCTAAACAGTGTAAAGCGAACAATGAAAAAGGTATCTGTTCCCTGACACAGCTATTTAGGGTAAACATACATCGTCCCTGGAGGAAAGAAGGTCGAGATTCTCAATAACAGGTAGAGTACAAGCACCAACCAAGCAGAGCTGACCCCATTATGATCTGCCTTATGGCTCAACCAGTAGGTCGCACCTGAATACCAACCAGCTCCACCCCATGCCATGCACCTCTTATCACCTGCTGCAGCTCCTCAGCCAGAAGTAAACCAGTCTACCTTTCAGAGCATTCCACATTTTCCAAATGGAACCTGGTTCTTTAGGATTGTTTTATTCTGACCCGTCTAACGTTCTCCATTCCACTACCAAAGGCAACCTGCAACTTCTTGGCAACTCTGAAGAAGGTGGTGCCCGCAAGTGAGCAGAGCACAGCTCCACATATGACATGTTGTGTTGAAGGAGGCAGCTGGCTTCAGTGAGTCCTAGCTCCCACTTTTTGATATATGTGGCTATTGCCACTTTTGAGAGGGTGACAGGGGGAGTGGAGTGTGGGCAGCTGAGCTGTTAAGATGTCACTCAACACCACTAACCTGGTCACAGTGGCTTCCATCCTGATCAGCCCAATTAGAATCGAAAAACAAAGAGTTCCGGTTACCAAAGAGTTGGCTGGCTCACCTGCAGTAGGTTGTTGGTTTGGGTTTTGATTTTTTAACTTGGGTAGCTCTTCCGTTAAGCCCCTTATCTGGGCTTGCATGCCCGCTTCAGTTTGCTTTATCTGCATTTACCATGCTGGATTGAAATTATCCCCTTACTGGTCTGTCTTCACTGTTTTCTCTCCTTGAGGGCAGCAGGCTCACCGCCTTCTGTGGGTGTCCCCCGAACCAGGCCCAGTGACAGGCACACCTGCCTTGTGCTCAGAAAGTGTGTGTTGACCCAAACAGAGTCAGTCTTAGAATGAAGATAAAAATGGAATTGTATTGAAACAGAGGTATTTCTGTATCCACTTTGTGGTTAATCCTATATAAGAAAGAACTATTAATTAATTATACTATATTATGTAATGTTTTATAATTACATATTTCCAGTCTAAGAATTTTAGTAACTAGTAAGAAAGAATTTGACATCCATAGACTGAAACTCTCAAAGCATACTTTTAATATTATATATAAACATGAATTAAAATTAAACCAGTATAGAGAAACTATCCTTTAAATTGCTTAGTTTTCTCTTTTTAGAAATTATCCATAAAATCATTTTCTTTAAAAAAAGAAAATAATCAGTTTAGCAAGTCTTTTGAAAAATAATCTTTGATTAAAGTTTTTCACAAACGAAAGTTATACTACTGCTATAGTTTTAAATAGAGATGTGAAAAATAGGATACAATATTCCCTTTATTTGAAAATTTTTATTGACTTTTTATTTATTTTGAAAGAAATACATACTCACTAATGAAGCTTAGAAGAATATTGAAGGTATTAAGAAAAAAATCATCATCTGCAAGTTCATAAGTAGTGTAAATAATTGTGTAAATAACATTTATTTCTTTTTAGACATTTCTCAGCAATACACACGTCTTACATGGTTGAGATTGTATTGTTCATATGGTCTCATATCTGGCTCTTTTCTGCTTAATGTCATAGCTTAAACCTCACTAAAAAAATGAAACAGTGGCACTGCTGTGCTCTCTGTCAGGACGCCCTCTGGCCTTGCCTTTTTCATGTTGGTGAGCGACAGGCTGAATATTTCATCCTTGTCAGCACTACCCTACCTGGGCAAAGATTGGCTGGGCAGCAGTACAGTCTCCGGCTTTACACACAACTAGGCCTTATTTTTTTTTTATTAAAGTGGTTTTGTTTCCCAAACCCTAAACAAATCTTAAGTTTTATAAGTGCCAAGAAGAGACCCAAAGGAAAGCAACAAATATGATTAAAGGAACATCTGATAAAGGGAAGAACGAGAATACAGAGAATAATGACTAGATACTAAATACAGAGAATAGTGACTAGGAGGCGCCCAGTAGAACCAGGAAATTATGTTTACCTTGACCTCCAGCATTACGCTGGGTATCTTCCATGGTCCCTTTTCCTCCCCCTCACCCTTCCACCTGCTGTGTTCCCTGGGAGGCTGCCCAGCGCACTGCTCCCCAGGCTCTCTTGCCCCCTGACTTCCACTGGGTTTGGCCAATGGGGAGCCCAGATGAAAGATGGGAAGAAAAGAAGACGGTGACATTGGCATATTCACTTCCTAACTCCCTCCTTACGGTGTCACCGTAGGCTGGCTGCATCTCTCCACGGAGACCAGGGCTCCTGTCAGTCAAGGGCTGCGCTCCCTTCTTTCCCTGGTTCCAGCTTCTAATAAGCAGACCCTCCCCTCATCCCTGCAGGCTTGAGCTGAGTGCTCGCATTCTGGGGCCCTGCAGTACCCCTTGGGGCTTCCTTACACACTGCCCGTCTTTTAAATAGTCTTCTTACTAAACTGTCCTCAAGTGACCCAGTTTCAGGGGGGTTTTGTTTGCTGTCAGGGCTCTCACTGATTGAAATACTTAAACCATATGTCCCTCTTCCAAGGCTAAGTACTTCATCCATTCTTTAGATTTAAACTATTACCTGATGCTCCTTAGCAGGGTCCTTTGGGATAATAAGTGTATACACATCTTACCTCCAGTTCCAGCAAGTGGTTCTTTACAATGGTGGTGACGATGATGAAGCAGTGTAATTAGCTCTTGTCATGTTCCTATATCATGCCCGAGCCAGAAACTCTCCAAACTGGGCCTGTTCCTTCACCACAAACCAACAAGGTGTCTTTTGTTCCCATTTTAAAGTTGAGTGAAACCCATTTCTAGAAATTTATGTAACTTTTACCTAATGTCCCACAACTAATCATGCAGGTTCACTGCCTCACCTCCTTCAGGTCCTGACTCAAATGACACTTGCCCCGTTGGACCTTCCTGGCCAGCCGACATTAGTGTGTTCTATTCCTCTCCCTTGCTTCAGTACTTTTCGCTGACTAGGACACTGTATATTTTTTCTCCTATGTCTTGCTTAATATCTATGTCATTCTACTTGAATGTAATATTCATGAGGGCATGAATCTTTGCTTTATCCCAGCACTTAAAGCAATTCCTGGCACATAGTAGAGCCTTCATAAATGTTTCTGAATGCTGCTATGATAAAGCTGCAATTCAGAGCCTAGATGGCCTGACTTTGAAGTTCATTAGTTTTTATAACACACTCCTTAACACATTTCAATCAAGGTAAATAGATAATAGCCTCAAAGAGAAAAGACAATAGTATTATTTTTGAACTAGACACAACCATTGTGTAACTGCAACATAAGAGCTAATAAAGTAAACAAAGCAATGCTCACATATTTATTTGTTTTCAAAAATATGTTTACTATAAAGACATCCAGTCATATGGGCTTCGAAAGAAGTGAGGTGCCATTTGGCATGCCAAGGAGAATATTGAGCAATGGACTCTGGTGCAGATGGCAGCCACCCACTGTTGGCTCAAGTGCAGATGCTCTTCGAGTAAATGGAGGCTTTCTTTGGGGTCGGGAAGCTAGAGGATGTGGGCATGCAAGCTGAGCAAGCATGGCCAACCGTGGGGAGCAGGGGTCTGGGAGGGGCAGATGCTCCAGAATTGAATCCTGATTCTTGCTTTCTGCTTATTCTTCAGATGCCTTGTGCTCCATTTTCCATGACAATGACTTAGGAAGAAAGGAAGGACACTGGTAGTGTGTGAACAGATTGATGGGAAGAAGTAAGTGCAGCAGAGAAAGCCCATGCTTTTCAACCACATATACCAGTAAGATTACTAGGAGACTGGGCATGGGCTGTAGCTCAGACACACATGATTTTCCCAGCCTGCTCTACCACTCGCTTGGACCTTGGCCACGTTAATTAACCTTTCTCAGCTAAAGGTGTTTTTGGTGATATAATTCAGTAATAATGACATTTATTTTGTTGTAAGCATTATAGGAGAAAATCCTCATGCCTGGTTCATAAGAGGAGCCCAATAAATTGGTGCTCAAAATCACTGGGATACAGTAATGATAACTGGGTTCTCATGGAGTGCTCTACTGCCAGAGGAGATTACAACTTTCTTCAGCACAGGGTCTTTTATCATTAGAGAGAGAGGCAGTTTTGACAGATGACCTCAGGAACGTCCCTCACCAGGTTCTGGAACATCTGACATTACCAGGTAGCATCTGACATCTACCTGCTTCTCACAGGAAGTGTATACACATCTCACAGGAAGCAGGTAGAGACTGGACTATTGGTTCTGCTTCTTAAGCAAAGCATTACATTCTCAGGGTGCTGCTGCCCAGAGATAGTCTCCGTATTGTTCAAAGTCTTTAGTTAGAGGTTATGCCTGCTTGCTGTTTTACATTTCTATTAAAAATAATTCAAACTTGCCCTTCAGTGTCCCAAATGAGATAGGAAAATTATGAGTGGTTGTCACCGCAGGCTAATTTATTAACTAATATAATTTATTACCTGAAAGAAAGTAATAAAACGGGTCAGACCACCTTCCCATGGGAACTGTAGCCCTCCAGGCCTGCTGGGCTCATCTGCAACGCACAAGTACTCCTTGTCTTGTCTAACTCTGATAATCTACGAGCTACTAGCCACATGAGGTTATTTATATCTAAATTGGTTAAAAAAATTAAAAACCCAGTTCCTCAGTTGCATCAGCCTTATCATCAAGCACCAGTGACCGCCATGTTGTTTAGCGCAAACAGGGAGTGCCGTATTTCCATCACGACAGCAAGTTCGGTGGGAGCACACTGCTCCAGAGCATAGTGCCAGCTCTGGGCCCAGATCCATTCAGGCCAGAGCTGCAAATGATGGGCGTAAGCTCTGAACATTGCTTAGCTTTGAATTTCAAGGAGAAAATAAGAGATGGTAAAATCCTCTCTGCTGGACCTTTAGTGTCCCTGAATTCCCATGTCATTGTGATTTTTTAAAAAACAATGATCTATCCCAGAGAGGGGACTCATGCTTGGATTTTGCCAGATCTTAAGATAATAGTTTAAATCCCTCCAAACAGAATTTTGCTGTTTTAAGTCATGTACACACTTGGAATCCTGAAGAATGTTTACTTGCTCCCTTGCTGAATGGTCAAACTTACGTTTCAGTTAAAGGGAAGGAGATTCTGGAGATTCTCAGCCAGATCTTAACAGGGTCCTAGAAGTCTGGGTACAGCTCATGACACATGTCATCAAAGAATATGGCCTATGACCCTCTCTGTCTTCTTCCTACACTCATTCCCTTAGTCACCCATGAGGGATAGGGTGGAGTGAGGTATGAAGTCCTTCATATTTCTGATGGTGGAACAAGATAGTACCAGACACCCCTGTGATCTGACTGCAGGGCCACAGAATAAAGCATCTAAAAACCAATCAGGACTTTTGCACCATAGAAAAACAAAGAAACAAACAAGGAACAGCAACAACAACAAAAAGACAAAAGCAAAAACGAAGCCTCATGCTAGCATTTTGTCATCGTCTTATTCTGAGTTTCTGTGTCCTTGCCAGTCTTGAGTTAGATTTTAAAAACCTCCCTTTTGTGACTTTAGCCTCAGTAGTAACTGAGCTCTAGGAAAGAAAGTGTAAAAGACTTGTTCTGCCTCATTGGTCTAACCCAACGGCACACGGTGGCAGAGCGCATCCTCAGTGCCATGCAAAATGACAGAGGTTTCTGAATGGAAGCATGGGAGAGTCTTAAATTATCCAAGACTGATCTCATTTCCAAATGAAACAAATTAAAAGCAAGGTGATTGCCCCACAGTTGGGTTAAAGGGCTGGCAAACTTCTCAAGTGCATATTTGTGAAGTTCTTGACTTTTTTAAAAAACTGACAAAGGTCTCATAGCCATCTAATCCCACAACTATCAGAAGTGGTGCTGCCACTGCTTCTAAAAGAAAGCACGCTGTGGCCCAGTGGTTTTTCAAATCCAGCAAAGCTGCCCTGGTCATTGTGGCTCAGTTAGTTGGAGCATCGTCCTGTACACCGGAAGGTCACTGGTTCAATTCCTGGTCAGAGCACCTATCTAGGTGTGGGTTTGACCCCCAGATTGGGGTGCATACAAGAGGCAGCCAATCTGTGCTTCTTTCTCACATCGATATTTCTCTGCCTCTCTCTCTCCCTCCCTTCCCCTCTCTCTGAAATCAATAAACATGTCCTTGGGTAAGGGTAAAGAAAATTATTTAAAAGAAGACCCCCTGCAAAGCTATGGCAGCCACTCTTCAAATGAAATCTGACCAGACTGTCAATGTGTCAAAGACATAGGAGTGAAGCTGCTCAAGCTGAAGAGGGGAGCCCCAGCCTGTCCCCTCGGAGTGTCTGAGGAGGCTTGAGGACTTGCAGAGCTCTGAGAGTTTCACTACTCTAGGGGGACTCAGTGAAAACTACATATTAGACATTTCAATGTCAAGGATGCTCGGATTAGGAAGATCATCATCTGTCACCTGCAAAAGAAGTTTTTGAAGGATACCAGGAATCATTATCTCAAGGACAAAGCAAGCTCAGAGACCCCAAGATTAAAAAGGAATCATTTAGGCCCTGGCTGGTGTGGCTCAGTGGATTGAGTGCCGGCCTGAGGACCAAAGAATCGCTGGTTCGATTCCTAGTCTAGGGCACGTGCTGGGTTGTGGGCCAGGTCCCTGATTAGGGGCGCGCAAGAGGCAACCACACATTGATATTTCTCTCCCTCCCTTCCCCTCTCTAAAAAATAAATAAATAAAAATCTTTAAAAAAATAAAAAGAAATCATTTATCCACATGTTTATTGTTCCTTTGTCCCTCCCGTGCAGAAGAGTGGGCTCTGGGTGGCTTTAGTGTCATTTCAGCGTGTCGCTGCCACAGCCTTCACCTTGTTGGCATCTGTGGGTGTGCAGACAAATGTCCATCAGGGCCAGTAAATGTCCGTGTGGAATTTTTTTAAGAGGAAATATCTCATTTTCAATTTACAAAACATTTTACAAATTATTACTTAAAGATTACTGCCTTTGCATTGTATTTTAAGATGGACAGTATTTTGGCACTAGGAGAAGAAAAAGAAGATATTGGTGTCAAAAGCAGCTACAAGACAATAGAAGAGAAAGAAAAATGATCATGGGTGTTTTGTGGTGTTCTTGGAGGTGACTTTCATGCCCTTAACAGATTTTTCTTCATATTTTAAATTGCAATTTAAAAACACTTATTCTTTCCTAAGATTTCAACTTATAAATTTTATTATCACATTTACAAGTCTAGAAGAGATCAGTAATCATTTTTAATAGAGTTTTTACAACTTAATCTTTTAAGCATTTAAAATTGCATTTATAATTTTATATTGTAATATTTGTGCTTTAATTGTCTGGTTATGAAATAAACGTTATCACATACTTTATTCATACATAATTTCTATACATCTACTAAATTAAATTTATTTTAAAAAGGCTAAACTTAAGTTATTTTAATTATCCCATTATTGCTTATATCGCAAGCAAAATTATCTTATTCCTCTGAGGTCTAAATCAATCAACTCGTCCTAAATTGGAATTGCAACTTGCCAGACACCATAATATACCAAACTCTTAAATACTCCAAGTACTTAAAATATCAAATATACACATTTGATAAAGTATCAAATATATGTTAAATTTTAAACTTAATGTGTAAATAATTTAGTTATTTTTACTCATTATTTCTATTTCTTTTAAAGATTCTATTTATTTATTTTTAGAGAAGGGAAGAGAGAGAGGGAGGGGGCAACATTAATGTGTGGTTGCCTCTTGGGTGCCCCCAACTGGGGACGTGGCCTGCAACCCAGACATGGCCCTGACTGGGAATCAAACCGGTGACCCTTGGGTTCACAGGCCCATGCTCAATTCACTGAGCTACCAACCAGGGCTTACTTCATTATTTCTATATTTAATTATAAGTCTTTCTGAGGAAATAATTATGTCAGACCAAACCGTATTTAATATTTTCCCTAGTGCATGGTTTCCTATTATATAGAGAAAGCTTCTGTCCAGATCAAAGGACTTGGTTCTCTTACTTAATCCTAATGGGTCTCCTGGAGCCTGAACCATAAATAGTGGTCATAAAAGGGTCTCATAACTTTCAAAAGGAGTGAGTGCCATAGAGCCTGTAATAGGACAAAAGCCACTCTTTCAGGCCCTCTTTGCCAGAGCTAGCTGGACCCCACGTAGCATGACTGACCCTAATCGGTTTATGAGCCTTTATCCTCAGGACTAGGAAATTGCTAGAAGCTCCCTGAAGGTGAAGTGGCTCTGGGTACTTACAAAACAGGACATACCAGACCCCAGTGACTGGACCCTGCACCCAAAGATAACATCGAAACAAGTTGCACCCAACTGAAACATCCTGCTCTACAACCACACCATTACCCAATGAAAGCCCGAAGCCCTTACCCCTCCGGGCTGGTGCACATCTCCACACAGCCCTCGCCCTGTCTTGGGAAAGTGAAATAAAACCTTTGCTCTGTATTTTCTTCTCTTTACGAACTCTTTCACATCCCATGTCGCCGACCACCCTAACACCCTGTCCTTGAGTTTCAGTCACATTGTTACCTAATTCTTCCTCTATTATTGGGAATCTAGAACTGTACTAAAGTTATAACTAACTCTCACATGTCTTAATGTGTGGTGTAGACTGTATACTACTGTGGACAGGAGGACCGCCTCAGCGTGGTATTCTAAGAGTAGTCCCCTTCACTCAAACGTGAATAATATAAAAACATAAATAAGTGAAAGCACTTTTTTATTTTAGTAACTTACCATTTTTATCATCATTTTTATTTCTAATCAAACCAGCTGTTTTATGTATATTTTAACCCAATAGCTAAAGTATGGAAGCAAACCTTATATCATCTATTTTTCAAACCCTAATTTAGTGATTAGAAAACAAGTTGTACAGGACTTTTTTTTTCCCAAGACATATTTCAAAATGTGGTGGTAGTAGTAAGCCAAATAACAGCAATGGAGGTGATTCTGAAGAAATGAATATCAAAATGGTTTAATACTACTTTAACTCAGAAGTACGATTCCTCCTGTATTGAGTTCAATTTGTAGCCATAACTGATGAAACGTTACAACTACAGTTTTGTTAGTAGAGATTTACCAACTACTGAAATATTGAAACCATCAAACCATAAGTGACTTTTGCATACCAAATGAAAGAAATAAGTGAAAAAAATATTTGAAAAAGTAGTGAATTAAAAAAAACCTGAGAGGAGCCAATGTTAAGTCTTCACACATAAGCAGACTTCCCACAGAGCGGTGTCTGGGGAGGGGAAGACCAAGCACAGACACAGCTGCCCCTGCCCCGAAGTGAATGAACGGCTGCATCAGAGATGTCGGCTTAGGGAGGCTGGGCGACGCTGCGGCTCCAAAGAGGGTGGCTCCAATGCCATCTCCAGTGAAACTGCAGTCGGCATATCTGGGAACTGACTAATGATGTGGAAGGCGAGCTCAGAAAAAATGAAACTGTCAAAGTATTTTCCACGGAAATGAGATGAATGCACAAATACTGTTAATATGACCATCCTTTCAGTATATGCATGAGTTAAACATGACTGTGATAGGAAGAAATAGTTCTTTTATTTCCTCAGCTTGGTGCCCAATAAACACAACTGTGAACTGTGTAAAACTATAAAGGATCACATTGTCCATAAATGTGTCTGGAGTTGGGATTTTGTGTAGGATTATATTCTGATGGCACAGCTGCGATGACTGGAAAGCATTCTGGATTAGTCACTCCAGTTAAGGAACTTGTGCCAGAATGTAAATCAACATACCACTTCCTTCATCCAGAGGGATTCACTACAAAATCAGCTGAACTAAACATGGGAAATTTGTGGAGCTAAAATTCCTTTCTTTCACAGAAAGATAACTTATAAGTCATTGAGGGATTGAAGACACATTTTGCTCCATTTTATGTGAAACTTTAAAAGGACTAACCCAACCTTTCTCAAATTACTCTGAAATACCTTCTTTCACCCTGTCAAAATGCCCCAAGTGCGACGGGTTTCTTTATTAAAAAACAGCACGGAAACACTTAGATGCACATTGCCCCCTGCAAGCAGTATCAACAACCCAGCCAAGCTCAGAGAGTTCACAACAAACTCGCTGGTCTTAGTAATATGAACAGTTCTGGCCAAAGTGTGCAGACAGGCATCTAACACAGGGAATCATATTTTATTCATAGATTTTTATTTAGTAAGAGCATGGAATAACCAAAAATTATGAAGGTAGTAGTGATTGTCTAGGTTAATCATGTGTACATATGCTTTCCAGAACAATAAGCTCAATTTTTGTAATTTTTCTCTTTTATGTTTGTTCTGATTCCGTTGATTGAAATGTAATTTTGTGTTTAACAATCTAATAATAAATGAACAATCAAATGTGGACTTACATTCTGCATGTTTTTGGTTTTATTTTATTTTTCCAGTAATACATTACTATTGTATTAAAAGAATTATTGACCTATAACAGATTGGAAATAAATGGGGAAAGATCGTTCACGACAGGCTGAGAAATGCTGTTTCAGAAGGCCAGTCTGACACAAGGAGTCCATGGGACAAAGGGAACATGGCCAAGGACCTAGTACCCAAAGAATCCCAGTCCCAAAGGCCCTGGGCCTGTGTGCAGGACCCACAGAAGCTTCTGGGAACACACTGGTAGTGAATGGCACTACCAGTGGGTGAAGTTCTGAACCTCAAGCGTTCCTGGGGCCTACGGGCAGAGCTAGGATGCACAGGCCGTGTGTGCACAAGGCCCCTGCCATGTGAGGTGGAAAAGAAGTGGACAGGCCAGGGACTAAGAGTCTGCTCATCCAGTCCCATGTCCCCACATGAACTCCACAGAGTCAAGGAATTCTAAATTTGACCAGACTGTTAAGAGGTATGCTTATCAAGATGGAGTGATGGAATATATTTAACAGTTGATGGCTTTGCTTATAACTGTAAAAGTTTAAGACATTTGGAATGTGGGCCTTCCGTTTGTGCTTTTGCCTGGTCTCCACAAGCACTAGAGAAGGATCTATTCAGGAGATCTGTCACAACTGGAGCCATTCATTGGGCAGTCAGCACGGAGGGAATGTTGGAAGGTGAAGGAGAGGCAGTAAAGTGCAAAGAGGCAAGTCCTCCATTTAGACTGTCTGCTTTGAATCCCTTATCAGCAAACTACCAGCTGTAAAACTCTGGACTATCTCTCAGTACCTTGATTTTCTCATCTGGGAAATGGGGATGTTAACAGCACCTACTTGATGGAATGGTTTTGAAGAGTCAAATGACCTCATTTATATATATGTCCACTTAGAACAGACTGGGCATAGAAAGTAGGCTTCCAAGGGAGTAGCTTAATAACCCGCGAAAAGAATACAGAGCAAGAACAGAAGAGTCTCAGGGGAACACTGGAAAAGTCTAGAGCTGCAGGCAGGGTGGAGAGTGTCCCAACACCCAAGACGAGGACTGGCAGGTGGTGAGTGCTCAGTAAATGTGAATGGATTTGAAAAGATCCTGGAAGGGAGGCTGATAAGGAGAACTTAACACACTGAATGTAGTAGGAAGGTCCAATGAAGGGCCAGGGGATGGGGGTGGAGCCTGTTGGATGCATACTCAGGAAATACCTTAAAAGGAGGTTTCTATCCACAGGAAGTCATACTGCAGTGAATTAAAGAATGAATAGGTAGATATTTCTTTTCAGTTTAGCTTAGTAAGTCTACTGGAAACTACTCTTTTTAGGAATTAGTGTAAAGAATGAAAAAAATAAAATAGTAGCTTGAGGGACGTGTGAGTTTGAAAGAAATTTGTTTTCTGTTAAAGGAAACATAGGCAGACTTGTTGCCAAGAGAAAGCAAGCAGCGGAGAGGAAGTGATGATTCATGGAGCAAGAATTAGGAGGAGGACAGGAGATGGAATCAAGAGAAAAGACATAGAAGTCAGTCTCTAAAAAAGGAGTTTGCCTGAGGTAAAAGGAAACAGGATAATGGATAAAAATAGAGAATTTGAGGGGTGGTAAGTTGAAGAAGTTCTTGGGCTTCATACAAGGGAACTTTGACTTCCAGAACAGTGATAAGCTGAGCTGACTAACAGGAAGCACATTACCTTACTCATTGTGGCAGAAACCGTCGACTGGCTCTCTCGTTCTCACTTCTGGCTAGCTTGTCTTCCCATACCAGACAGCAGTCGTTGGCAAGCTGCACAGAGCTCATAGGCCAAATTTAGCCTACTGTCTCTTTTTCTATGGCCCGTGAGCTAGGAATGATTTTCACATTTTTGTGTATGTGTGTGGTAAAATATATATAACATAGAATTAACCATTTTAATCATTTTTTAAAAAAATTTTTAATCCTCATTCAAGGACATGCTAATTGATTTTAAAGAGAGGGGACGGACGGGAAGGAGAGAGCAAAGGAAACATCAATGTGAGAGAGAAACATCTATTGGTTGCCTCTCACACACACCCCAACCAGAGACTGAACCTACAACCTAGGCATGTACCCTGACCAGGAATTGAACCCATAACCTTTTGGTGTACAACCAAACTGAGCCACCTGGCCAAGGCTCTTATGTTTTCTTTTAAGAGTTTTAGTTTCAGCTCTTACATTTAAGTCTTTGACCGATTTTCGGTTAATTTTTATACATGATACAGGGTAAGAGTCCAACTTCATTCTTTTGCATGTGAATATGCTTTTCCCCGTGAAAGGGTCAGGCCAGACCCCCAACCTGCCAGACTGCTAATGACCCAGTCAAGCGAGTTTCCAACCCTCTGGAAAGCAAATTGTCAAGACCTGCTTGGTAGCCTGAGGCTTAATCGAAACTCTCTCCCACCACGTACAATAGATACCTGGCGCCAGTCACAATAGCCGGTGCCCAGATTGACCCTGCTGTATCTGGGAACAGCCTGGCCCTTTACCTAACCCAGTGTCCAGGTTCACATCCTAGAACCCTGAGGCACCCGCCCGCCTGGAAGAACCAGAGACTAACTCCTCCCCTATCCCTTCACAACCCCCTCACACTTTTTCATTTAAAAGCCCTACTCCTGCCTTCCCCCAAGCTGAAGTCAACCCCAACTAAGCCTGCCTCTCAGCTCAGCATCAAATAAAGGCACTTGGATCAGATCACCCGGTTCCTCCTGCCTCTATTTCTTGTGCATTTCCAACACCCAGCACTATCTATTCAAAAAACTGTCCTTTCCCCATCAAATAGTCTTTGTACTCTTATTGAAAAGCAGTTGATCATATGTTTGAGAGTTTATTTCTGAGCTCTTCACATTTTTAAGTGGTTGAAAAAACTCAAAAGAAGGATATTTTGTTACATGTGAAGATTTTATGAAATTCAGATTTCAGTACGCATAAAAAATGTTTCATTGAACACATCCTCACTCATTCAATTCTGTATCATCATTGCTATTTTAGTGTTATGGCAGCAAAGTTGAATAGTAGTGACAGAGACCATATTCCTGCAAATCCTAAAATGTTGACACTCAGTTTCTTTAAAAAAAATGTTTGCCAATCCCTGGTATAGATGGAAGATGAAAAACTATAAAATGCACTTCCCAGACTTTCTCACAGCTAGGCGGCAGGCAAGGAAACTAGTTCCCACAAATCAGATTTATGCACACAGGTTCACATTGCAAATGACTCATAACAGGTAGCCACACACAGAGAGAGCAGATTTTCTGGTAAGAAAGCTGGTGGGCATGTGGTTTTCTGTGCAGTCGTCAGAGGGAGGGTTCCAGCTTCGGATTCCTAGTGTCAGGTGTGCTGAGTGCTTGAAGACGGCTAGGATGGTGTCCGTGTGTTGGGGTGCTTTTTTGACTATGGTTTTTCTGGCCTTACTGTTCCTGACTGTGTAGCATCAAATCCTAGTTCTCTGTCTACTAGGAGAATCTGTGAGCTATTTAAAATTCCTTTCATAAATCTCTTCCTGCTTCAAGGGCTAGAGTGACCTCTGTTGCCTGCCATCAAGAATCCTGACTGACATATTTGGTAAAAACAATTATATTACACTTGGTAATATATCTTCAAAAGGTAGTGTTTTGTGAGAAACTCTATTTCAGCTGTGACTTTTCTATCGACTTCTATTGTCCATAATTTTCCAATATCTGTAAAGCTGGTTTAATGGAATTTATAAATCACAAGGGGGGGTATAATGGAAATTATCAAAAGAATAGGCACAGAATTTAGACACAAAAAAGACTCTGAGAGAGAAATGGTAACTGAAATAGCACATTTAATTGTAGAAATGTCACCCCCTACACACTTTGATTTCATTGCAACTGAAAGAAAGAGACACATTTCTGGGAAGAGAGCAAAGAAAATGAAGTCCCAGTGCTCTAACTTTCTGGAGCAGAAATCCTTAGTATCTCAAAAGAAGGAGGGTTGTTTATCATGAAAGTGTTTGTTTATCATGGAAGTTAACATATCTTGGAGGTGATGGAGATGAGCATGGAGGGAAAGAGGTAAAGCTCCAGACCCCAGAGATAATGATTCAGAATCCTAATCTCGGTTATTACACTTAGATGTTAAATCACTTCATTCAGAGCTGCTCCCATTCCTTCCAGCCAATGATTACACTCTTGAAAAAACAAAGTGCTCAAATTAGAATGCTTGTTTTATTGTTTTTTATGCATGCTATTTTCCCACACAGTCATGTGGGTGAGTAATACTGACATCATCCAAAAAATAAAACTTCTTACATGAACTCTACTACAGGAATGCTCACAATTCCAGACCCCGTTTTTTTCTCTATGATTTATCTGCCTGTTATTAGAGATTTTTAACTTTTCTTCCTAATTTGAATAAACCGATCCCACCGAGAGTAATTTTTTTTCTCCCTTGTTCACCTCTCCCATAAAAAGGAAAACTTTTCTAATATTATTCTACGTGAGAAAAGTTGAAATAGAAAAATGAAGAAAATAATTTAAAATTGAATAAAGTAATACAGACAAACTGACAAGATGATTCTTGAAGATATCAGAACAAATGAAGAAGCAAGACATAGAAAGTCAGTAAGCTAGTACGAAGTGAAAGGTTGATTGAGAAAATAAAGGTCTCTTCTGAGAAAAGCACACTTTTTTGCAGAGGTAAGAAGGGGATTTTATTTTGAAGTCCATGTCCAGTTGACTGTGTCACCTGGGGCTTCGCCTTTTGTAGGTGAAGAACAGCCTGTGTAATCACTTGTGCCACAATCAGCCAATGACAAGCAACATCAGACATCTGAGAAATAATTAACTGCTTGCCATTCATTTCCAGCCTACAATTAGACAATTGTGGGTGCAAATATTTGCATGCGCGATTTTATAACAACAGATAATTGTGACTGAAGAACTACCTGCATTGTGAAAGGTAGATATAATTGGGGCCCCCTTTTAATATGTTAGTGTCTAGGAATCTAAGCAAGTATATAATTTGATTAGTGGAAAAACATCCATGACCTTTTTTAAATTACATTTTTATATTTTAACAGGTGCTTTCCCTAGCCCATTTGTGGTCTCGCTGTAGCATCATTGGCATCATATAATATAGTTAACATTATAAGCCAGAAATGCCACATCACAGATGGTCCAACCGCGAATCCTACCCAGACCACACAGGTACTCTACAGCCAACACTGAAAAGGCACAAATACAACATTCACAACTGGAATTTAATAACTTGTATCTCATCTTGCCTGAAATATAAAGAAATTGACCAAGGGGCACCCAGCACAGTCCCTGACATGTGGAAGGCACACAGAGCTTTTCCTGAATTGATGCTGTGTCAAAACTCTCCTCACTTTGTGCTCCCACAACATTTAAAACAGGCCCTTACTTTGGAACTTAGAGCTTGTAGGTTTCTATTTGTTTGTTTGCCTATCTCTCCCCATGTCTTATGGGTTAAGGAAGGAAAATGCCTGTATCATTTTAGTCTTTTATTTCCTCAGCATACTTCACTCTTTGGTGGTAGAAAACAAACTCAAATTAGCTTAAGTGAAACAAAACAAAACAGGCAACAGAAGTAGGGCTCCTAGCAGGGCCCTTTCCTCCACGTCATGAGCGGGCCCCTTTCAGTAGATTGGCCTCATTCCCTCTACTGTAGGTGGCTCTACTACTTATCTAGAATTAGTTACTGAACTGCTGTGAGCCTCAGTTTCCATACCTGTGAAATGGGAAAAATAATAATACCTACCTTGTTAGGTTGTTGTAAAGATTAAATGAGATAATGTATGTAAGGAACTCACAACAGTGCCTGAGACATAAAATATACTCAGTAAATGTAAGCTATATCAGGTTTGTTTTATTATTTTTTAAAATGGAGAAAGTAGGGAGGTAAGTATGATTGCAAGCAATTCTAGGCTTAAAACATCCAATTTAGTGACCCCAAAAGAATGTGGGAACATTTATATCCCAGCGCCTATAACAATTTTCCAGCATACACAACTTTGGGGAGGCATTCTGATTAGCTAAGACTTATTGAGAGTTATTATAGGCCAGCCTTTCTATTCATTACCTCAATTAATTTTCACCTCAACTCTATGATGTCAGTGCCATTTGAATCCCTGTTTTACAGATGAGCAAACCAAGGCTTAAAGAAATTACGTACAGATGGTGCAGAGATTGGCGACCTTTTCCAGCAAAGAACTAGACCGTAAATGTTTTAGGATCTGCAGGCCACATGGTCACTGTCACAATTACTTGACATTGTGTGGTAGCATGAAAGCAATGTCAGGCAATGTGTAAACAAATGAACGTGGCTGCATTCTAATACAACTTTTTTATGGGCACTGAATTTTATACCTTCTATAATTTTCATGTGTCACAAAATATTCTTTTTAAAAATTTTGTTCATCCTTGGAAAGCCATCTGAGCTGAAGGGTGACACAAAACTAGGCGGCAGGCCGGACTTGGCCTCGGCCGCTGTCTGCTGACTTTGTCGCTTTCCCAAGGCCACACAGCTAAAAGCAGTGGGCCCTCCACTACTATTGGGTCCAGGCGGTCTGCACACTTAACCACATCAGACTCTCGCTTTGTAAATATGTATTATCATTGAAGAATTGAGTCAACAAGATTATAAGGAAACATTTTAGACTTTGAAATAAACAAAATGGACTCCTGGACATCCTGCCAATGGAATGCTGGTACCTCCAAGGAAGTGACTAGGCTACTTGACAAATTTGTGTATTGTAGCATAGCAACAGCATGACAATAATTCTTTTTTAAATATATTTTATTGATTATGCTATTACAGTTGTCTCATTTCCTCCCTTCGCTCCCCTCCACCCTGCACACCCTCTCCCACCCACATTCCCCCCTTTAGTTCATATCCATGTGTCATAAGTTCTTTAGTTTCTACATTTCCCATACTATTCTTGCCCTCCCCCTATCTAATTTCTACCTACCATCTATGCCACTTATTCTCCGTACCTTTTCCCCCTCTCTCCTCCTCCCACTCCCCTGTTGCTAACCCTCCATGTGATCTCCATTTCTGTGGTTCTATTCCTGTTCTAGTTGTTTGCTTAGTTTCGTTTTGTTTTTGTTTTAGGTGTGGTTGTTAGTAATTGTGAGTTTGCTGTCATTTTACTGTACATGTTTTTATCTTCTTTTTCTTAGATGTCCCTTTAACATTTCCTAAAATAAGGGCTTGGTGATGATGAACTCCTTTCACTTGACCTTATCTGAGAAGCACTTTATCTGCCCTTCCATTCTAAATGAAAGCTTTGCTGGTTAGAGCAATCTTGGATGTAGGTCCTTGCCTTCCATGACTTGGAATACTTCTGTCCAGCCCCTTCTTACCTATAAGGTCTCTTTTGAGAAATCAGCTGACAATCTGATGGGAACTCTTTTGTAGGTTACTGTGCCCTTATCTCTTGCTGCTTCTAGGATTCTCTCCTTCATTTTTACCTTGGCTAGTGTAATTATGATGTGCCTTGGTGTGTTCCTCCTTGGGTCCAGCTTCTTTGGGACTCTCTGAGCTTCCTGGACTTCCTGGAAGTCTATTTCCTTGGCCAGATTGGGGAAGTTCTCCTTTATTATTTGTTCAAATAACTTTTCCACTTGTTGTTCTTCCTCTTTTCCTTCTGGTACCCCTATAATTCGGATGCTGGAATGTTTAAAGATGTCCTGGAGGTTCCTAAGCCTCTCCTCATTTTTTTGAATTCTTATTTCTGCATTCTTTTCTGGTTGTATGTTTTTTTCTTCCTTCTGGTCCACTCTATTGATTTGAGTCCCAGTTTCCTTTCCATCACTATTGATTCCCTGTGCATTTTCCTTCATTTCACTTATTGTAGCCCTCATTTTTTCATCTAGTTTGCAAGCAAAATCAACCAATTCTGTGAGCTTCCTGATCACCAGTGCTTTGAACTGTGCATCTGATAGGTTGGCTATCTCTTGGTCGCTTCAAAGTATTGGCTCTGAGGCTTGGAATTGTACTTCTGTTTGAGCCATTTTTTTTTTTTTTTTTTGATCTGGTCGCACCTGTTACATAATGGGGGCAGAGCCTTAGGTGTTCATCATGGTGCGGCAACCCAGTTGCTGGGTTGTGATGCTGTATGTGGGGGTGGGGTCCGAGAGGAAACAATGGCGCTTGTTCCTCTCTCCACTGGATTTCAGTCTCTTCTGCTGCTTCCCCCAATCTAACTGAGCCTTTCTGGTGCTAATTCCCATGTGGGTGGGCTTGTGTATATTCTAGGACCCCGTGGGTCTCTCCAACGCACTCTCCTATGAGGTTGGGAGTCTCTCCCTGTACCTGAACCCCCACAGATGTTTTCAATCAGTGTCCTGAGGCTCTATTTCCCAGTGCTGGGACCCTGGGTTGCGTGGTCTGTCTCAATGCCCAATTTCGCCTGGTTTATCTGCATGCGAATGTGGCCCGGACAGCCAGGCGCCTTGTGCACAGTGCCTCACTTCACAGTCACTGCCTGTGCTCCCAGGGTCCACCTGCTGTGGTCTTGAGCTCAGGATGCCTTACGTGCCCAGGATGTGTTACCCGCAAGGTGCCACCGCTTTTTGTGCCATGATTCCTCTCCACCTGGCTGCCTGACTCCGCCCCTCCTACTCATCTGGATAAATGTGTATATTTTAACTCCTTGTTTGTCCAACTTCCATACAGTTCAATTTTGTGTCAGATCTGGTTGTTATCTTGTTTCTAAATTGTTGCTGACCTTATTTTGGTTGTGCGAGGAGGCACAGTGTATCTACCTATGCCTCCATCTTGGCCAGAAGTCCCCAGTAATTCTTGATGGTAGACATGGAAATAAATTACATCTGGTTTGGGGGCAGCCCTCCCCCCACCATGAAAATGTCAGTTTTGTATCTACTTGTAAATTCACTTCAGTATTCCTGATCTACAAATATGTCTGTTCTTTGGATTCTTCTGAGTTGGTTATAACATCTGTCTGGTTTCCTCAGCAAATAATGAGTTAACTAAAATCTTTAACACATATTCATTTGATATATGAATAAGAATCAGGATTTTACCTTTCTTTGAAAAGGACCCTCTAGCGGTTTTAGTGGCCTTCCATGAGATGCCCAGCGGATTCCACTGGCGGAGCCAGGGCAGCTCCGTCTACAGAAATGGTGCACTTCGCATACGGCTCAAGTCTAGGCACATCTTTTCTTCAGTTCTAGAAGTGAATTTAAAGTGACAATAAAACATTGCTTACTCCCTGTTGTTCTAATGTTAATTCTCTGTTTACTAATTTTGTGTTTTTGATTTGATTATGGCCAGTAAGTTCTTCCCTTGCTGGTGTTAGCAATGGCTGGGAATTGGGTTTATGGTCTGACTAGCGATTTCTGTAGAGGGATTAGGGATTACAGAGATCTATTCTTTGTTAGGTGACATATATGTCTGTTTGTCTATTTGCTCAGTCAAAGGTCAAAGAGAGATTTGGAGATGCTACATTGCTGGCTTTGAAAATGGAGGAAGAGGACACAAGTCCAGGAATGCAGGCAGCCTCTAGAAGCTGGAAAAGACAAAGAAATGCATTTTCTCCCAGAGCTTCCAGAAGGAATGCAGCCCCTTGATTTTAGCCCGTAAACCTTGTGATCTTCTTACAGCAACAGTAGGAAGTTGATATGCTCCTTAAGAATACATCCTCCTTTCACCAGGATAAAACGGAAATTTTCCTGAGCAGCTGAGGCCAGGAAAGTCATTGTTGAGAATGATACACCTTTAAAAAGGTATTACAAGAATTTTTAAGGATGTGAGATCGATTCTGTGGGGTCAATGATTACAAAGCTCTTCCAGGAAAACTATCCTGGTCCTTGGCTTACACGTTCCAGGCTGACTGGGGAAGAGGAATTAGTCCACATTGATAGGTACTACAGGTGAAATCCAGTGGAGAGAGTTTTTTTGTGCTTGGAGAGCACAAAATATAGGCTTTTAAAAGTCCAATCAGGTTCCTTACGAGAAGTTTCAGCAAAACAAACCTAACATGGCCCATATGGTGAATTAACACTCTTGCTGGACCTATATAAATAATCAGGCCAAACTTCAAGAGACTAGTCCTATTTTTTTGACCAAGAATCACCTGTCTTTGAGATTATTTTTTTTATAAAAAAGGGGAGACTGTGAAGAAAAATTTGAGACTTCAAAACAAGCAATGAGACTACTGGATATTCTTTCAACAAAATGCTAGAACCTTCAGAAATTATCTGATTCTGTAGGGATATGCACTTTGTTCCAACAAGGCCATTTTACAACTCTGTAAGTTAAGAAAATTGAGAGCAATACTAATAATTTTGTCCATAGACATGCAAATAAATTCCATCTAGTAATGGAGGGGTGAAAGTCGGTAATGCATCTATTTGCAATTTTGTTTTAATATTCCTGATCTAGAAATATATCTACTTTATGAATTCTTCTTTGAACCATTTGTAACATCTGGCTGATTCCCTCAGTGAGGGAATAGTGAGTTATATAGAATTTTTAATATATGTTCATTTTATAACTGACTGGCATAATCTCATCCTTTAAAAAATTATCCTTTACCAATACTTAGCTAAGTAGTAGTATTAATATTCTTATACATGTTCATTTAGAGAAACATTATTTTGTGCAGTCCAATTTATGGTGAGCTAGATCTAATTATTAAAAAATGTACTTTATTTATTACCTTAAAATTAGCATGTCCATAATTTTAGCTATTTTTCCTGTTTCTTTTTTGTCCAAAATCTAAATAGAAAATCCTAAAGATTAAATATTTAAAGACCTGTCTATTTGGGCTCCCAGACCCCTTTCTCTGTCCCAGTCTTTTTCACCCTAATACCCTTTCTTTCCTGACCAAGTCATTTAATCTATTTCCTTCTTTCTGCTTGCCACCTTGTAACCCAGCAAACCAGGGTTCATGCACTCGGCACCCTGGTGCATGACCAAGCAGTTAGTGTTGAGGGAAACAGGTTTTTATTTACAGGATTCCAACCTCAGTGGGGAATGGGGCTGGGAGCACTCCTGCTCAGAGCCCTGCCCTCCCATGAGGCCCCGCACTTCCCCTGCTCCCCAGCAGGCTATAAGCCAAAAGCATGCCCAGAAGTTCCCCATATCCTTATCTGTTCTTAAGCCAGCTGCGCAGCTTTCCATCCTCTCTGGAAGGCACACTCGTGAGTTTCAGAATCTCCATCCTCTTGCAGCAGCTCTCTTCTTCAGGATCTGGGGTATGTTGTTCTCAGCCTCCATGTAATAGTCCAGGAAAACATGTGCTGTGTTACACTGGATCATAGAGGAGTCCAGAAAGGCACACGTCCCAAGAAAGTGGCATCTCTGTACATCTTTCAGAGACACAAAAGTCTACAGTCTCAGCATTCCTGGCCACAGTTCAGCATTCCAGGCATCTCCCACTGATCCATGCTTGATTCAGCAGGTTCCCACACAGCTCCATCAGCTTTCTCCTTCACCCTTTTCTCAGCCTGCCTGCACTACATCAGATCTCATGGCCGAATCTCCCTACTTCACGGCTCCTTCCTCATGGCTGACTTCTCAGAGGAGCAGACATAGCTTCTCCCTCTCTACAGGCAGCATGGCTGAACCTCTTTCAGAGAAGCAGAAGTAGCTTCTCTCTCACTACAGATAGCATGGCTGAGTCCCCTCTACATCATGGCTCCTTCCTCATGGCTGCTACCTCCTCTCTCAGCCCTCATGGCAGACCAGCCCGCTCTCTTTCAGCCCACCCTGATTTCAAATGCTGCCCCAGAGCTTCTTACGTGACCTCATATCTGGCCCCTCCTACAGTGAGCTACTCTTCTCCAGTTTCCCCATATCTTTACCTTTCGTCGGCTGCCATCTTCAGTCAGGGCAAGAGTACTCTGAGACACAGGAGCCTTCATTTCCCTGCGTCTTGTGCATGTGCCTTATAAGTTTCCCCTGGCTCCATCACGTGTCACTATACATTCTGAAAGTCATGTAAACCTTTCGCCCAGGGCCATAGAACAGCTATCCACTTGCTATCAACTTGCCACTGTTATGAAAAGTATCTTAACCTCTGTACCATCCCCTACCCTCATCCCCCAACCATGGTCTGTGGGGAATATTTTTGGGTGTTCCCCCCACTTTGCACCTCAACCTCTCATCATTAAGAAACAAATTTTTCTGCCATCAAGATTGCAGAATTAGGAGAATGTTTTACATACCACTGTCTTTCAACAACACATGTACATATACACAAACACTCGTACACTCTTTAAGAGTTTTTATTTTAGCCACTACAAGGAAAATAATAAAATGGCAAAATATGGGACATACTAGAAATAAAAGTCTTGTTATGCTCATTCCTACTATTTCTGATCTGTTGCACACCTCCACATTTTTCTAGTTTTTCTCCAGCCAATCAGTGAGTCTCACTCAGTGTGTTTGAAAGAGAGGCCAGGCTGAGCTGCTTAGATTGCCACCTGCGGTAGCACCAGCCTGGGACTGCTGACGCTCCTTGTTTTACCAGGCTCTGCCTCCAGGTGTGGAGCATCTCCAGAGGACAGTTCTTACTTCTCCGTCCACTACCCCCAAATGTTTTCTGTGGATTTCGAGTCAACCTAAATAGTCACCTCCTGGGGCTTACCTAGAATTTTCTAATTTTTTTTCCAGCCCACAGCTGAGGTTTTCAAAGTGTGATCCCTGGAAAAGCAGCATTGGCATCACCTGGAAACTTAGAAAAGCAAATGCCCATCGCCACCCTCGACCGACTGAATCTGGAACTCTAGGGGTGGGGCCCAGCGGTGTGTGTTTTAACCAACTGTCTTGGCTAAAAAAAAAAAAGATGAATACTTTTCCTCCAGCCTTCTAAGTTCTTCTGAGATAATAATCAAATTAACAGACAGATTAATAGGAGAAAATCAAGTGTTAAATACATGCACACGCGAGATTCACACAAGTAGGAAATTCCAAGGACAGTGAGGGAACATGGGGTATATAAGACATTCTAGGACAAAGGAGAGAAGCGGGTGGAGGGGGTCTTGAATTTCAGAAGTGAGAGTGGGTGATTACGGGTAGCTGAGGAAGAGCAGAACACACTTGGTAGGCAAATTCTTGCTAGGCAACTCAAATGGTGGGACACAGTGGGTACCTAGCTAATAGGCCTCTGCCTGAAGCCTTCTTAATTCAAATTAGGTTAAAGTGAACAATGTAAGATTTCTTTCCTGAAGCAGGTTTTTCTGTCTGAATCTCTTGGGCAGGAAAGGGGAGAGGGTCAAAGTTTCTCGCTGAGTCTTGTTTCTTAATAAACAGCCTAAAATCAATATCCCTAAAAAGCAGCTTTGGTGTGGCAAAATTTTGATTCCCTTTGACAGAGTAGGCAGTTACACAGGCATGAGCAGAGTAGGGACAATAGGTCAGGTACAGCACGTCAGCATGGCAGAAAGCCCCAGGTGCCTAGCAACAGACAATTGTAGGGTGGAAGTGTTACCTGACAGGGGACTTGGCCCTGAGATCCTAGGCTGGGCTGCCTCAGCTCACTGGGAAGTTGGAGAAAAGGGGCCTTGGGGACAGGTTCAACCCATTGCTTCCCTGGTTGCAAAGCTCGTGGGGTCCCTTAGAATTTAGGAGATGGGTGTCTTTCCGGGGAGAAGAGAGGGAAGAAGAGGAGAAAGGAAAGGCGCAGGCTGCTCCCCAGAGGAGAGCCCAAATGCTGGGTCCTTTGTCTTGAGGCCTTTATTTCTCTTTTGCAGGCGGGAACCGTAAGGGAGGTCTCAGGGAGGGTTTCAGTAGAATATTCAGTTCTCTAGATACCCTTTCAGGGTCATGGTCTCCACTGATTGGTTTAGTGACAGGGCAGGGGGTCTTAAGTCACTGCAGTTGGTTCTGCTGCTTTTCTGAGCTTGGAGCTGAAATACAGCTGAGGCCTATTTGTTCTCTCTAGGGAGGTGACCCTCTGAATCTGGCTATAAATTGCTCAGCCATTGTGCTCAGCTATCTGTCTCAGTTTCCCTATGCCACTTGCCAAGGAATTTTCCTAGCTTCTTACTATCCTGCCTCAGGACCTCAGTGCGGCCACTGTGGAAAACAGCATGGAATTTCCTCAGAAAACTAAAAATGGACCTGCCTTATAACCCAAAATTCCACTGCTAGGATTACATCCTAAGAACCCTAAAACACCAATCCAAAAGAACCTATGCACCCCAATGTTCATAGCAGCACTATTTATAATAGCCAAGTGCTGGAAGCAACCTAAGTGCAAATCAGTAAATGAATGGATCAAAAAACTATGGTACATTTACACAAAGGAATTCTATGCAGCTGAAAGAAAGAAGGAGCTCCTACCCTTTGCAACAGCATGGATGGAACTGGAAAGCCTTATGATAAGTGAAATAAGCCAGGTGGTGAAAGACAAATACCATATGATCTCACCTTTAACTGGAACCTAATCAATAAAACAAATAAGCAAGCAAAATATAACCAAAGACATTGAAATTGGGAACAAGTTGAGAGTAACCAGAAGGGAGAAGGGAGGGGATAATGGGGGGAAAGGGTGAAGGGTTTACAGGAACAATTATAAAGGACACAAGGACAATAACAAGGGCAGGTAGAAACAGGGGAGGGAGGTGGGGAAGGCTGGGGAGGTGGGGAGGGGTGTGGGGAAAAGGCAGAAAACTGTACTTGAATAACAATAAAAATCAAAAGTATTTAAAATAAATAAATAAAAATCAGCAATATTTAAAAAAAAGGCATACAAATTATATTATCTTCAGTTTATTCAGTCCCATAAATTAATTCTTGTTAATCCTGAGCATGCCAGTATCTTGTGAATCCAGTTATTCCTCAGAGTTCAATAAATTGTCATCCATTTTAAAGGTATAATCTGAAATTTTATTTTTGTGGCAGGCAGTGAGACAGAAAAGAGCAGAGCAAGGGCAATAGGGCAGGCACAGAAGGTCTCCAGTGTAAAAGCCCTGGGTGCCTAGCAACCAAAAAACTGGGAAAACAAGGACCTTGCCCTCAGAGTGACCTTTCATCCCCTAGCATGACTCTGATCATGCGGTTTGGACCCCTGACCTTTCATATTGCTGGCACGTGATTCAGATCCTCCCCTGATCTTTCCTCCCCTGGCATGTTGCTAGTCATGAAAGTTAGACACTCTCAGAAGGGGCTAGAACAGAGGGGCCAGAGAATAGCCCTTAAACATTAAGCCCCCAGGACAATGAGGTTCTGACCCACATCAACTACATCTAGGCCTCAGGTGTGTTTCAGCTCCAGGCCGAGAAAAGCAGCAAAACCAGACAAGCCATGTCATGGCTGTCCTCGGGACCTGCTATACTGACTAATGAACCCTGCCCTGGCCCTGACCAATCCGTGGAGACCATGACCCTGAAAGGACACATTTGGGAAGCTGATGAATATTCTAGTAAGACCCTCCTTGGGACTCCTCTAAAATCTTCACTCTTAATAGCCCTTAGGACGGATTGTTACTGGACAGGGGCCTGGCCCTGAGTGGCTCTGTCTAAGGACTCCTGCAGTGCGTGGGATCTTTCTTCATGTAGAAAAGGTTTCACAACATGAGTCCAGGTGACTATGAGGGTACATTTCTTAAAGCCAGGAACAATGAGTCCCGGCTGGTGTGGCTCAGGGGGCTGAGCGCTGGCCTGTGAACCAAAAGGTCACCAGTTCGTTTTCCAGTCAGGGAACATGACTGGGTTATGGATCAGTACTCCAGTTGGGAGTATTCGAGAGGTAAACGATGTTTCTCTCACACATCAGTGTTTCTCTTGCTCTCTCTCTCCCTCCCTTCCCTTTTCTCTAATAAATGAATAAATTCTTAAAAAAAATAAAGCTGGGAACGGTGAAACAAGGAAGGACTTAGCGTAGAGGAAGCGACAGGAGAGCCTAGGCTGGGCTGCCTTGGCTCGCTGGGAGGTCAGAGAACAGGGGGCTCAGGGGACCGTCTCAGGGGATGAGCCTGGGACAAGCGGCCAGCTGCCCACTGCCTTAGAGTTTAGGAGATGTGTGCCGGTGGGGGGAAGAAGTGGGGGGTAAAGAGGGGAAGGGGAATGGTGCAGGCTGCTCCCCAGAGGGAGAGCTTGTGCTGGATCCTTTGTTTTGAGGCTTTTCTCTCTCTTGCAGGCGGGAACCTTAGGGGAGGTCTCAGGGGAGGGTTTCAGCAGAATATCCGTCAGTTCTCCAGGTGCCCTTTCAGGGTCATGGTGTGCTCTGATTGGTCAGTGGCAGGGCAGGGGGTCTTTAGTCACTGCAGTTGGTTCTGGCATCACCCACCTGATTTTGCTGCTTTTCTGGGCCTGGAGCTGAAACACAACTGAGTCTAGATGTTTTCTCCAGGGAGGAATAGCCAGGGGAGAAGAGATTACCCTGGGAGTGAGGTCCATGTTTCTCCCAGTTTTGCCCTTTGCTAGACACTGGGGGCCTTTTGCCCTGGTGGCCATTGCATCTAGTGGTAAACTGTTCAGTTATTGTGTCCAGCAATCTGTTGAACACAATAGATTGCATTTTCCTATTCCATTTCCCAAGGAATTTTTCTAGCTTCTCACTATCCTGTCTCAAGAGGACCCAGCAGGACCCAAGGACCCTGGAGTACCCAAAACTCTCCCGCTCTTACTTCCCCCTAGGTGCATTACTTTTACCCTTCTCTCTCCCAAGTTCCAAGGGTCCTTCTTTTGCCTCTAACATGTTTTCTGAGCCCACTTCTCCTACCGCTCACTTTTTCTACCTCTGTGACTTTCAAAATAAACTTTCCCTTATAGTTTAATTCTTGGTTCTGAATTTTTCATTAGAACTCAAATGCTGAGGTTACTGAGTCAAGGTCTGGTCTGACTCCACCAACCTAATACCAGGTGTGTTTTTGCCACCGGCAACATGCTGCCAACATTCTCAGAAACCTGCATTTAAGAATAAGGCTTAAACAACAGGCTTACATGGACTATATGACTGTGTGTCCTTCTTTTGGCAAATGATATCAAACACATAGACACAGAAGAAAAAAATAACCATTTCCAGGAGAAAAGGATCCAAGCACAAGAAGTTACCTTCGCAAATATTTTCTCCTAACAATCTAAATTTAGAAGAGAGAAAAGGATTCTTGCCACTTCTAAATTTCATAGAACCCTGCAGGGAGAGATCAGAAAGGCTGACAGGGTGAAATGGTTACCCTCTCTGCTGGCCGTGGCCAGACGTTCATGATCTCCCAGCCGCAGCAGGCCAGGGCGCCAGTGAGTTCTCCTCGCTGGCTCGCCAAAACGGTTGGGGCTGAAAAAACATTAATCTTTTCCTCCTGTCTCTACGTTCTTCTAGCTGGGCTACTAATTAAATTAATACAGGTATTCACAATAGAATAATTACATTTTAATACATGAGCATGGGGAATTCACATAAAGCATGAAATTTCAAAGACAGTGAGGCAACTTTGGGTATTTAAGACATTTTGGACAAAGGAGAAGTGGGGGACGGGGTCTTAGAATCCAGAAATGAGAGTGGGTGATATACAGGCAGTTGAGGAGGAGCAGAACATGAGGCCAGAAAAGAGACCAGCATTCAGGCTGCCTGTCACTACCAAACCCTATAAGCAATGACAGTGATTGAATCTTTATGGGCGCTTTATTCAGATGGCAGTGATCTGAGAAGACGGTGGGTTCATACCCTAACAGACCATCTTCCCTTTTCTTTCCAGGCCAGACTTTTTATAAAGGGGGGAATAAATAAGGTGTGGTGAGGGCTTTGAGATTCAAAAGCTGCAACATTCCTGTCCTGGGCGGTTAGCTGTTCCCAGGGGAGGGTGATCATCTGTCTCTCCTGGAACACAAAGGCCTGGATATCTCCAGCTGTCCCCAGGCGGTCATCTCTAGCAGGGCCCCAGGAGGTGAGCTGTTTCCCCAGGAGCCACGATGGGCCTTATCTGTAGTTTCTGAAACAAAAGCTTTAACATACACATTACTTGCTAGACTTATGACTTTTTACCTTAAGCTTAAATTTTCCAAGTCTTGAGTCCCCTATCAAACACACTTGGAAGACAAATTCTTGCTAGACAACTCAGAGACAATGGGATACAGTGGGTATCTAGCTAATAGGCCTCTTCCTGAAGCCTTCCATTTACCATACTTAATTCAAATTAGGCTAAAGTGAACATCATATGATTTCTTTCCTGAAGCAGGTTTTTCTCTCTGAATCTCTTAAGCAGGAAAGGGGAGAGGGTCAAAGTTTCTTGTTGAGTCTTGTTTCTTAATGAACAGCTTAAAATTAGTATCTCCAAAGGCTCCTTCAGAGTGGCAAAATTTTGGTTCCCTTCAAATCCCACTAATGTAACTCTAACGCATGCTCCAGTCTGAGAGCCACCAACCTAGAGCATCTTCACTAGGTGGTGGTGGGGTCTGATTGTGCTCCACGGCATACTCCTGAGCTGGTGTCTCAAGCCTTCGATCATGTTACTGGCGCAAGGTTCATGTGCCCAATATTCAAATGATTAAAGTTTGGCCAAGGAAAGCTTTTATTGATTGAGAAAGTCTAGATGAACAAAATGGGAGAACTAACTCTCAAATTCATCTTAAAAGAATCTGGAATTCTGGCATCATTTATTGTTAAGAAAAGGAAAGAGGGGAGAGGTGAGGGCTGGGAGCTGGCCATAGGCAGGCAGGTGTTAAAGGGGTCCAAGGAAGAGTGAAAATTCCCTGGTTGACCCCTGTTGAACTCCAGTTATGGAGACTCCTGTGAATCTTTGAAAACAGTCATCATTTTGTGCATATTTTTCCACATCTTTGCTGTCAAGGTATCACAGAACAGACCTGTGGAGGAGGGGAATGATATACTATAACCAAATGGACCCCACCCTTGTTCTGGGGTCTCCCTGTACTAGGTTCTCCTTGTCCACTGCCAGGGAATTTCGTCCCTCAATGCCAGAGATTGATGAAAAGGAAAGGAATTATTTATTCAAAGGTTATACAGACTTAGAGTAATGACTTAATGTCTTCATTAATATCTCAAAGTCCCTTAAAACACCCACAAACACACACAGTCCTTCCTTCCCCCCTTTGCCCAGTCAGGGGTACCATATCTCAGGAAAAGAAATAGAAGTCTGGGGCTCAGGCAGCTCCCCGGTTCTTCCCAGTAATCCGTGCTCAGCTGGCAGGCCTTCCTTGGTTCCCAGCACCATCAACTGTGTCACTGAGATCTCCAGTTCTTAACCCAAAACCACATGGCACCTTCTCATGGTCCACTAGCATGAATCCTTTCACCCCTTTCCTTCCTGCAGCATCTCTCCTGCATTCTTCCATACTGCTGAGAGAGCTCTGCATCGCTGCCACATCTAGCTTTCCAGCTTCCTAAACTGCGTGACAAAGGGAGACTCAAAGCCCAGTGGTTCCTTCTTACTCCAAGCTCTTATGCAGGTAATGTAAGGGGTAGGGAGTAGGGAGTTAAGTCCTAGGTGGAAGTCACTCCCATCTCTCTGGCTCAAAGCACGGTCACAGCTATTTAACATATCCATGAAACCCAATAAAAGTTATAGATATGTTAAACAACTATTCCTGAGGTTATCTGCAAAACTGTTGCTATGTAAAACAACTCTCAATGGCCCTGCTCCATGTGTCCCATCCCTAGTTCAGAGGACATCCTATATTTTTTAATATTTCCTGGACCCCCTGAATTCTGGACCCCATTACAAATCCCTCTTTAGGGGGCCCCTAGCTGCTCCCTGTTACAAAGGGGACTGCTCAAGCCTTAAGCAGAATTCCTCTAGTTAATTAGCACATCAGTAGTAGTGATAGGGGACTTAAGAGTTGGAAAACTTTAGTTTAAGGTAAATAGTTATAAGCTTAGCAAGTAATGTATATGTTAAAGCTTTTGTTTCAGAAACTACAGATAAGGCCCATCCTGGCTTCTGGGAAAACAGCCGACCTCCTGGGGCACTGCTACAGATGACCGCCTGGGGACAAATGCAGGCCTCCGGGCCTTAGTGTTCCAGGGAGGGGCAAATGACCACCTGCCCCCAGTAACCCAGGACAGGAATGTTGCAGTTTCTTCTACCTGACCCTCCCTGAATTTCAAAACCCCTCACTGCACCTTGTTTATTCCCTGGTATAAAAAGTCTGGCCTGGAAAGAGAAGGCAAGATGGTCTCTTAGAGAATGAATCCGCCATCTTCTCAGATTGCCGGCCATCTGAATAAAGCGCCCATAAAGATTCAATTGCTGTCATTGCTTGTAGGGTTTGGTAGTGACAGGCAGCCTGAACTCCCGAGTCTTTTCCGTCTTTTCCGGTTTCAATAGGAACTATCAGCCTCAGGCCATCAGGGAGAGAAGGCATTTCATTCCCTTCCAGTGGCCACGAGGCCACCAGTCACACCCCATGATCTGAAGCCTGCCTCCCCTCAGCTTCTCCTTGTGGCTGAGGTTTTCTGTTTAGAAGGTGTGTCCTGGCTGGACTGCCTACCAGGTTCCTCTTTCTGGCCTAAGTATGATGTCAGTTTTGGCAGGGAGGGCAGGGATGATGTATACACTCCGAGCAGAAGGAAGTGAAGGGGGGCATATTTTGCCACCCTAAAATAAGCCACTTTGGGATGAGCATTATTTGGGACGAAAGGCCATCAAAACCCAGCAGATTCAGGAAAAACTCTTTTCCTCCCCCTCTACCTAAATTTATATTAGGAAAGAGGCCTGTACCAGGAAGACAGCTATTACCAGAAGTATTTATTTACCCAAGAAACTCATCTGCATAAAAGGGCAATCTTTGTTTTCCAAACATTTTTTCTGCCTTCCTGTGAATGACCTTCCTCCTTTTTTTGTCCCCTACCCCTTTCCTTAGCTCAGAATGTTACATGGACTTCAATTATCTGGCTGCCTTTTGGGTCTCATAGTTTTATGGGGCTACCATACATATGAAATTAAATTTGTTTTTTCCTGTTAATTTGCTTTATATAGATTCAATCATCAGACCAGCCAAAGAACCTAGAAGGGAAAGAAAGGAAATGTTTTTACTGCTATCCTGAACCAGCTCTCCGGGTCTGCATGTCCTGAAAGACATCCTGTCCCCGCTGTGCCCCTGTGTGCTGTGGTATAACAAGAAATGTAGCCCTGGCCAGCTGCTCAGTTGCCGGGACCATCGTCCCAGTATGCCCAGTTTGTGGGTTTGATTCCCAGCTGGGGCAAGTGCAGGAATGGACCAATGAGTGCATAAATAAGTGGAACGACAAATTGATGCTTCTTTCTGTCTCTCTCAAATCAGTTCTTAAAAAATTAAAAGAAAACAGAAATATGTATTTGGCCTTCCAGTTTCCCAGCAAACAGCTTCCTAAGTGGTAAGAGGTGAAAGGAATATTTTTTGTTAAAGTAAATATTTATTTTGCCCCAGTTCCTAAATAGCTCTGAAGTGATAAAAAGTGAAAGGGACATCTTTTGTTTTTTACAACAAACCCCTTTCAACTACAAATAAGTTTATGTTAATGAGGTAACTTCTAAAAAGCCCCTAAGGGTGGGGTTGGTTGCCAGGGGATACAACCCTTTGCTTAGGGGGCTGGAATTTTCAGCACCTGCTCCAGACCTCCACCTCCAGGGAGGGAAGAGGAGCTGGACATTGAGTTAATCAATCACAAATAGTCAATGGTTGAATCAATCATGCCGACCCAGTGAAACCTTCATAAAGATCCTAACCAAAGGAGTTTGGAGAGCTTTCTGGTGGGTGAACACACCTACGTGCGAGGAGGGTGGTACACCTGGTGAGGAAAAGCGAAGCTTTGCCACCCCAAAGCTGCTTTTGGGGATATTGATTTTAAGCTGTTTATTAACAAAAGACTCAGAAAGAAACCTTGACCCTCCCCCTTTTCCTGCTTAAGACGGAAAAACTTGCTTCAGGAAGTCATCTTAAAATGCTGTTTTAGCCTAACTTGAATTAAGTATGGTAAATATGAGGGCTTCAGACAGCTGCCTGTTAGCCAGATACCCCTGTCTCCTTGCTTCCGAGTTGCCTAGCAAGGAACTGCCTGCGACGCCTGGTCCCTTATTCCCCAACTCCCTGGAGGTCACCCGCTCTTACCTCCGAAACTGAACACCCACTCCCCTTTCTCCTTTGTCTGAAGTGCCTCACACATCCAATGCAGCCTCCCTGTCTTCGGGGCATCTACATTTACGTGAACTTCCCATGAACAGGTATTAAAAATTTGATTTCCTCCTGTTAATCATCTGTTAATTTAATTATTAGCTCAGCTAGTACTTAGACAGTGGGAGAAAAAGTATTAATTTTTTTTAGCCCCCACATGAGAATGCTTGAAAGTTCTATGCTCCTTCTACATAACTTGCCCTGCACATCTCTTCCATCTGGCTGTGCCTGAGTTGTGCCCTTCATAATAATATGGTAAGCATAGTGTTTCCCCTAGTCCTGTCAGCTGTTCTAGCAAATTGTTGAAACTAAGGAGGTTGTCATGGGAGCCTCAGGTTTCTAGCCAAGTGGAATAGAAGTTGCAGGTAACCTGGGGACCCAATCCTTGGGACTGGCATCTGAAGCGCGAGAGGTCTTGTGGGACTGAACCCTTAAACTTGTGGGATCTGCCATCTCCAGGTAGGTAGAGTCAGAACTGAATTAAATTATAGGACACACAGTCGTTTCCTGGAGATGATTGGAGAATAGCAGAAAACTCACACATTTGGTGTCTTTTAGTGGTTGTGAGTAGAGAGATAAATGAAGTTTTCTCTTTGTCAACATAAGAAGCATCCAAAACTATAGAAAATTCATATGAGTTTATTTGAGCCAAACTAACAACTGCTGGGAAGCAAAAATCTCACAGAAAAATTGAGAAAAATGCACTGGACAATGGCAGTTTTGCAGCTTATTTTATACATTAGAATCAAAGGAGGTGACATAAAGAGGGTCACATAAAATCCGTTAGTGGTAGGTTAAGGGATGGGAGAAAGCAAAGGGGGGAAATCTTTGAGATTGGATAAAAAGCAAAACGGAGGACTTCCGGCCGAGATGGAGGCATAGGTAGATGCACTGTGCCTCCTCGCACAACCAAGATAGGGACAACAACAATTTAGAAACAGAATTAACAACCAGAACTGATAAAAAATTGAACTGTATGGAAGTCGGACACCCAAGGAGTTAAAATAGACACATTCATCCAGACCTGTAGGAGGGGCAGAGTCGGGCAGCTGGGAGCAGGATGCAGAGCGGAGAGCATTGGGACCGGTAGCATATAAGGCAACCCAGGCAGCAGGCAAGACCATGGCTGGTGGACCCTGGATGCACAAGCAGGGGCTGGCAGCCCCTGGTCGAGGGGTGGCCAGTGGCAGACCGAGCGAGGCAGCAAGTGTGAAGCAAGGCACTGTGCGTAGCCCAGGAGCCCAGTGCTGGGAAGTAGAGCCTTGGGACACTGAAAAGGAAAGTCCCACGGGGTGCACAAGCCCACCCACACAGGAATTGGCACCAGAGGGGCCCAGTTTGCTCAGGGAAAGTGGCAGAAGAGACTGAGGTCCGACAGAGAATGGAGCAAGAGCCATTGTGCCTTCTTGGACCCCACCCCCACCTGTAGCATCACAACCCAGTGACTGGGGTGCCCTGCCTTGGTGAACACCTAAGGCCCTGGCCCTGTACATAACAGGCTCAACCAGACCAAAAAAAAAAAAAAGAGAGAGAGAGAGATATGGCTCAAACAGAAGATCAACTGAAAGCCTCAGAACCCATCCTTTTAAGTGACCAGAAGATAGCCAACCTATCAGATGCACAGTTCAAAGCACTGGTGATCAGGATACTCACAGAATTGGTTGATTTTGGTCACAAACTAAATGAAAAAATGAAGGCTACAATAAGTGAAATGAAGAAAGATGCACAGGGAACCAATAGTGATGGAATGAAAGATGGGTCTCACATCAATAGAGTGGACCAGAAGGAAGAAAGAAACATACAATCAGAAAAAAATGAAGAAATAAGAATTCAAAAAAAATGAGGAGAGGCTTAGGAACCTCCAGGACACCTTTAAACGTTCCAACATCCGAATTATAGGGGTACGAGAAGGAAAACAGGAAGAGCAACAAGTGGAAAACTTATTTGAACAAATAATAAAGGATAACTTCCCCAATCTGGCCAAGGAAATAGAATTCCAGGAAGTCCAGGAAGCTCAGAGAGTCCCAAAGAAGTTGGACCCAAGGAGGAACACACCGAGGCACATCATAATTATATTACCCAAGATTGAAATGAAGGAGAGAATCCTAGAAGCAGCAAGAGATAAGGAGACAGCCACTACAGAGGAGTTCCCATCAGACTGTCAGCTGATTTCTCAAAAGAGACCTTATAGGCAAGAAGGGGATGGACAGAAGTATTCCAAGTCATGAAAGGCAAGGACCTACATCCAAGATTGCTCTAACCAGCAAAGCTTTCATTTAGAATGGAAGAGCAGATAAAGTGCTTCTCAGATAAGGTCAAGTTAAAGGAGTTCATCATCACCAAGCCCTTATTTTATGAAATGTTAAAGGGACTTATCTAAGAAAAAGAAGATAAAAAACATATATAGTAAAATGACAGCAAACACAATTATTAACAACCACACCTAAAACAAAAACAAAAACAAACTAGGCAAACAACTAGAACAGGAATAGAACCACAGAAATGGAGATCACATGGAGGGTTAGCAACAGGGGAGAGGGAGGGGGAGAGTTGGGGGAAAGGTACAGAGAATAACTAGCATAGATGGTAGATAGAAAATAGAATAACTAGCATAGATGGAGAGGGCAAGAATAGTATGGGAAATGTAGAAGCTAAAGAACTTACAACACATGGACTAAAGTAAAGGGGGGGAATGTGGGTGGGAGAGGTTGTACAGGGTGGAGGGGAATGAAGGGGGGTAATGAGATAACTGTAATAGCATAATCAATAAAATACATTAATTAAAAAAGCAAAATGGAGAGACACATACTTCTTCTACAGTGGTGGGTGCAGGATAGTTAACCATTAGCATTTAGAGCACATAGAGACAGTCTTCAGGGAACAAGATAACAATGGGGGTTTTGTGGTGTCTTGCTCTGGTGGTGTATGTGCCTGGAGGAGGCCAGACAAGGAGATTACTCTAACATTTCAAAGGTATGCTATCTTAGATGCAAAAAGACTATAGGCAGGCTCTCTTAGGTAAATTTTTATCTTTGTCAGAGCAACTACAGGACTAAGATGTGATTATGCATCATGACCCACTTTTAGTTAGGAAACTTAATGTTCACATCGTCTTATGTGGTTACTTTTGGTCTCTGAGTTTGTAAGCCTCGCTATGCAGACCTCCCCTGAGCCTGTCGGGGTTAGTGTGTGGCCCCTTTTTCATCCACATCTTTTATCTCTCAGCTCTGCAAAACAGGGGAAGTCCTCCAGAACTGACCTTTTAGATTCAGACAAAACAGGAATATTTTTTTATTATACACTTCTGTCTTTTCTGGTTTCCATATGATATGCATAGATTTTGTTTAAAGTTGGGGTAAAAAAGGTATTTTCACTTTTTATTTCTTTTAAATTCTTATTTATTGATTTTTAGAGAGAGAGAGATAAACATTGATTTGTTGTTCCACTTAGTTATGCCTTCATTGGTTGATTCTTATATGTGCCCTGAATGAGGATTGAATCTGCGACCTTAGCATATTGAGATGATGCTCTAACCAACTGAGCTACTCAGTCAAGGCAAAAATCTATTTTTATTTTAAAAAACAAAACAAAATTGTTACAAGATAATGATCTCCATTTTGTCTTTTTTTAAATGTGGGGATGTGTGTGTGAGTGTGTAGAAGGACACTGGCATATGGGTAGTCATTGCCAGTGATAGGGTTACAGGGGATTTTAATGGCTTACTTCCTTTTTCATCATTTTCCTATTTTCTGCAAAAACAGTAAAAAAGATACATCGTGCATAATAGCCTCATTCTTTGTTATCTCATGGTGCCTCAATGATTCACCAAATTGTAAGGACATCGTGAGTGAGAAGCAATCAGATCAAATTGGCTTGTCCAGAGTCCAGAAACACATCACATCAGCCTAGAATCATTGCTGAGACCTGCAAACATGAAGGCCCGGGGACCTGGGATCTGGACCCAATGCTAGGCCCTGCAGCTGTATTCCCAGTACAGGGACTAGTACCCGACACACAGATGTGCTGAGAAAATTATTACTCATCCCCTATTACTGAGAAGCTATCCTGTATGACACTGTGCCTGGATTTTGCTCTCCTTTCTTGATTCAGGTTAGTGGGCCTCTAGAGAAAGACAACTCTCTCCCTCTTCCCTCCACCATGCAGGACTTGGCACATGACAGGAAGATCAAAAAGGCCTCATTCTAGAAAAGAGTGGTAGAAACTGTACACATTTTATGATTAGACAGACCTGACCCTAAATCTCATCATTCCTCTTTAATGGAGGTCTGTTTACTGTGGAACATCTGCATACAGCTGGTAATCGCCCGGCAGCGTCGCCCAGAGCATGGAATGAGACAGTGTGCAGAAAGCACCTAGCTGCTTAATTCAACATTAGCTACTTCTTATTATCATTATTGTTACTATTATTATTATTGTTGCTGTTGAAATGGATTTAAAGTTAAATGACTATCCTATACTGTTTTCTGAAGTCTATTGTAAACCAACAAACATTCCCTGAGCCCCTGTAATGTACCAGGTTCTGCACTAGGAAGGGATTTTAGGATTAGGTAGATGCAAGTCTGTTACTATGCTCTTAGACATCGTTATCCATGTCTTTACAGAGGTGATCATGTTCTCCTTGGCAGCACCAGCCTGGGGAAAAAAGATGTCAAAGTCACGACCCCAGACCTGCATTTCTTAGGTTCTGCTCCCCTCATGCCTTCCAATTATAGGGACCCCAGTTCTTCCCAAATTCCTCCTAAATTCACTGTGTCACTTTGCTGGCCAACACATTCTCTCAGCCTGGCTTGAAGGTCCCCTCTTCTGCTGGCGGAAGGAGAGCTCCTTCTTCCTCAGTCTACTTACCTTCTAGCCCTGTTTACTGCACTGCCTGTTCCTCCTGGGCTGGGACCACGGAAGAGCTGTGAGAAAACTGTTTCCACAGAAGTGCCTCATTGGAGTGAAAAAAAATACCTGCTTCCTTTTCTCCATCCAAAAGGAAGAACAGCTCTGGCTGAGTAGTTCACTTGGTTGGAGTGCCATCCCGATAAGCCCAGTCTACAAGTTGATCCCCAGTCAGGGCACATACAAGAATCAACCAATAAATGTATAAATAAGACAACAAATCAATGTTTCTCTCCCTTCTTCTCTCTCTCTAAAATCAATTTTTTAAAGACTTGTCAAAAAAAAGAGGAGGAACCTAAGTAGAGTGACCATTCTCTGGTTCCAATGGCTTATAGAAATGCTAACAAAACTACTTTTGCTTTTATTTACTTTCTCCTCTTCCCCGGACTCTCTCAACAGTCCCAGATGAAGAAAACATGATAACCAGCACTCGAGGCTCTCCTCCAGCCTGACATGGGAAGTCACTGCTCCCCTTCCCGGATTCATTTTCCCCAGAGGCCTCCTTGGTGTTCCCTACATCTTCTCCTGCAGGGAATTCCCCACCAAAACTCCAGATATGCCCTAAAGTGTCTGACTGTTGAGTCCTCTGACTCCTGTGTCCTCATACTCTTGAGATGGAACCCCTACTGCAAGGTAACTAAAATATAGACAGAGCTAATCCATGCTATACATTAAATGATATCTCTGTAATTAAATCCCAAACCCTATAACTGTACCCCCAAATAATGTAATTTCAAGACCCTTTACTTCTTAGTCATCCTTTCAAGACACTTCATGTAGTGTGTCAATTGTTAAAGAAAACACTATTCTGACACTTGTTAAAATGGCAAGGAAGGTTTTATTACAGAGAATTGTAATGCGGGAGAGAGAGTCAGCTCATCTCCAAGTACAAAAAAAACAGTTGGGGATTTATAGCCAATGAGCTGAGTAAGAGGGTCAGTGGATGAAAAGAGGAGACATCAAATGTGGGAGGGTTCTTACCAAGCTAACTTAGCAGGATTCTGGCTACTAGGCAAGAACTGGACTAGGCAGGCTGAAGACAAGTCTGGGGTCAAGGTCAAGGCCTAGGTGAAAAGAGGAACTGGACTAAAGTTTGGTCATCACAATGTTACCTGTTTAAAATGTGGTTCTTAAAACTGAACAACACAGATATGATCAGACCAATGCAGGGTCTAGAAGGTTATGTCCCTTCTTGATGTGAATGCTAAATTTCTCCAGTGTCTAGGTAAGTTTGACATGAGATGACTAAATAGCCACGAAGCTCATTTACATGGTTGGCTCATACTTAAGTTTGCAGGCAGCTAAAAATTAGGTGTTTACTCGTAAGAACTCTCTCTTTTCCTGAAAGCAGCCTAAGGTGATCTCTGAAAATGGTTCCCTATTCACTTGACCCAGAAAACCACACAAAATATTCCAAATCAAGAGGTGGAAATTTTCATGTTCACTTTAAGAGCACTTGTAAAATTTCCCAGGCCATCAAGAGCATGCATATCCAAAAAGCCATCAAGTATCTGAAGGATGTTACTTTACAGAAACAATATGTGCCATTATGTCATTACAGTGGTGGAGGGGGTAGGTATGCCCAGGCCAAACCAGTGGGGCTGGACACAGGGTCCGTGGCCCAAAAAGAGTGCTGAGTTTTTGCTGTTCATGCTTAAAAATGCAGAGAACTTAAAGGTTTATATGTCGATTCTCCAGTCATTGAGCACATCCAGGTGAACAAAGCTCCCAGGATGCAGTGCGGAATTTACAGAGCCTATGGGCAGATTATCTCACAGTAATCCCTCCCTGTCACATTGAGACAATCCTACTGAAAATAGCAGATTGTTCCTAAACCAGAAGAGGAAGTTGCACAGAAGATAAAGATATCCCAGAAGAAACTGAAGAAACAAAAACTTATCGCCCAGGAGTAAATTCAGCATAAAATAAATGTTAATAAAAGCAAAAAAGAAAAAAGAAAAGAAAACTACCCTTTTCCAATGCATCCATTACCTTACTACCCAAGTTAGTCAGGTTCCAACCTTGTCAGGTAGCAGTTTGATGGTGATGGGCTGCTACTGGAGGCCCCGGAGAAACAGGGCACATGCCAAGAACCATGGCATGGAGGACTGCTGAGATCAAAACCAGCGAGTGAGTCCTAAGATGATCAAGTGGGCTGGTCAGAGAGGAGAAGCTGAAACACTAACTCCCAATGAAAGAGGTTTCAAGGAACCAGGGGGAAAGAGGACAGAGTGTGCATCAAGGCAGACAGGGAGGAGGTGAGGAGTTCTAGACAAATTCTGGAGATGGGGTTTAGCTCCTACAATGGTTTCTCCTCATTATTTAGGCTTGAGTCTGTGTGTACTGGACAGATTTAATCACAGGTACTAGAATTGTTCTTATAGAATGAGAAATTTTGAGTTTTTGAGACCAAAAGGGTGGAGATTGGACTTAGAAACAGGGAGAGCAAGCAGGTTTTATCTCCTGTGTCAGCTCTGACAGATCATTGCTTACCTGAGCACTGAGCTGAGAAGGATTCTGAAGATGCTTTTAAACTCAGAGGGAAAGTCTGTCCAAATGGATCAGTAACACCTGCCAATATTTGGGAGCAGAAGTGTGAGGTGGCCTGAGAGCTATATTTTGCTGTCCCTGTAATTATGCTACTATGTGGGGGTTCCACTGCAAAGATCACATGGTATGTCTATACCCTACTGCCTCATGCTTTTGATCGCCAATACCTTGCATATTCTTTTCCACTGTAAGTTTTATTTTTTTTAAAGATTTTATTTATTTTTAGACAGAGGGGAAGGGAGGGAGAGAGGGAGATAGGCATCAGTGAATGGTTGCCTCTTGCATGCCCCGCACTGGGGACCTGGCTCACAACCCAAGCATGTGCCCTGACTGGGAATCAAACTGGTGACCCTTTGGTTCACAGGCCAGTGCTCAGTCCACTGAGCCACACCAGCCCAGGCTCCAATATAAGTTTTATTTTATATCCTTCAGTCTTTCTCATGCTTTTATACCTCTTTGGTAATTTGGTACAAAGGTTCCCAAACTTTCTTTGTGGTACTTTCAGTGTCCTGCTAGTTTTTTCAGTGTCCCTAGGCCAAAAGAAATACCTAACAATTCCATTTAGTAACTAGGTCTAAACAACTTAATAAATATTTATGTCTGAACAGCTTAGTAGCCATTTGAAAATACTGTACATGTAAATTGAAATAAAAAATTACAATTACCAAAATCACTTATTAATGGGTAAGTAACTTGTTGGGCACTACATAGCTTCTCACATGTCCTTGAAGAAAACAGTTCTCTGCACAAGAACCGTGGCCTTCGTAGGCATTTCATGTCCTTTTTACCCATAGTTCTATTTTCTCTTAGCAATTTTTCTCCATTTTCTTATTTTAAGACTTATGGTCCAGAGTCAGGCAACTGGTGGCATATACACAGTGAAAAGAATGCAAAAAGATAATGTTTTGGCCATTAGAAGAAAATGTCAATAAAATGATGAAAAATCTGGGGGCAGTGTGGAAATAAACTCAGAAAGTCAGAAAGTCTTAGAAAATGAAATGAGGAACCATGATCTCATTAAATCATCTATCATGTGTCAAACTGTGACATAAAGACATTTTTTTCTTTTGAATTATAGCCAACTTCTGTTGTTTGGTTTTGATTGGCAGCTGGGATAGACTCAAACAGCAGGGAGTTGGTGACACAGATGTTGTTGTTGTTTTTGAATCTTTAAAAATATTCAGAGTCATGGAAAGCAGGGACCTACAGCCAAGATTGCTCTGACCAGCAAAAGCTATCATTTAGAATAGAAGGGCAGATAAAGAGCTTCCCACACTAGAAAAAACTAAAGGAGTTCATCATCATCAAATCATTATTATACGAAATGTTAAAGAGACTTATTTAAGAATAAGAAAATCAAAATTATGAATAAAATGACAATAAATACATATCTATCAACAACTGAACCTAGAAAACAAACTAAGCAAACAAGAAGAACAGACAGAATCACGGATATGGAGAACTTTTTGATGGTTGCCAGATGGGAGGGGCATGTGGGGGAATGGGTGAAGATGTGAGAGGATTAAGAAGTATAAACAGGTAGTTACAGAAGAGCTGTGAGGATGTGAAGTACAGTATAGGGAACAGAGCAGCCAAAGAACTTACACGCATGGCCCATGGACATGAACAATGGTGGGGGGATTGCCCGAGGCATGGGGGTGCTGAGGATGAGGGCTGAAGGGGGGTAAAGGGAGAAAAATTGAGACAACCACAGTAGCATAATCAATAAAATATAATTTAAAAAGAAAAATAAGAAGTGATGGGGAAAAGCAAGGAAGAAAGGAGAGAGAGAAGGACAAATTTAGGAACAGGGAGAGAAGAAAAGACTGTCATTTCCCTCACATACATAGTTTGTTTTTAAACTACACATGTAGCAAATATTTATATTCCCTTGCCTAAAAACAGTCACATTTGCATCAAATGTTTTAATGCAGAATGTTAAAGAAACAATGGGAGGTCAGAACATGGGCTAAAAAGAACTAGAGAATCATTGGTCTTGTACAAGGGCCTTCCCTCTACCTCATTCTGCCACAGCCTTGGGGAGGCGGCCGGGTCTGGGCCTGCTCAGTTCTGTCTTGTGTTCCACTTTCAGCATCTTTGTACTCCAGTCTCTGGGACCATTAGGACCAGAACAAAGGGGAAGCAAAGCCTCACAGCAGGATGGGGTTGCTCAGCTTGTACAGAGCTATTAAGTCCTCAGTCATCCTAGAAGTAGGAACCGTTTTTCTTAACCCAGGAGGAACCATAATTATCTAAGTGAATGTGGCTCTCACAGGTGGTTCCTTAAAACCCTGTGAGCATACAATCGAAGAATCAAAAGGCCAGATTCTGAAATCCATGAGCAATAAGAGCACTACTTCAGAGTCACAGGGACATTTTTGCATTTGCTTCCAGATTCCTGAACTTAGGTTTCATTATGTAGAAATCTGAGATAGTGGTAAAAGGAGCAGAAATGAAGTGTATGAGTCCCTTGGTTCGTAATCAGCATTTTCCTGTAGCCCAGCAATAGAACAAGGAGCAGTGGCAGGATTGTGTTCTCATCTCACAGAGCAGCTGTGCTGACACTTCAAGCAGCTGGCTCTAGTGTCAGCAATCGACCTGATGATAATTTTGCAGCTAAGTGAAGCACTCTAGCCTTGCTCATGGCGTTGGCAGTGACAGAAGCACTCCGGAAGACAAACAGCCAGTGAAAAGAACCAGCCCCTCAGCCTATAAAGGAGAAAGTTTCCCTTTTTATAAACTAAGAGGGGAAAAAGGCAAGGCATCATATTTTAAATCACCAATTAGCGATTCCATTCTGCAGCCAAAGCACTTATCTGTTGGGCTGAATGGATCACTGTAATGGCTTTGTTTAATGTTTGGAGAGTTAAAAGTCTACAATATGAAATATTCAACTCATTTGCACCATCATTACGAAATGAATTAGAGCCATGGCATTTAGGAGTTGAATGTGGTGCTGTTACACAGAAAAGCAGCATCCTTTGAGCACTTCCGCAGAGCCCAGAGAAGCCTCCGGGTTTCAGAAACCAGGAGTGACTAAATAAGTGGGATTACTGAAGGTATGGGAACCAGACCATCTGCTCCAAACTGTCTCCTTTTACGTTAGGAGCTGTCAATTTCCAAAGCCAAACTGGAGAATAAACACTTTGTAAAATGCATGGAAGAGGAATTGCTGGCCCTTAACCATGTCATGAAACAAGGCCAGCAACGAGGCACTTGCAGGGAATCACAGTTATGCTATTGGAGAAAGTGGGGAAGTGGACCTGAGGCTTCAAATGGAGTCCAGTTTAAACTTGTGCAGCAAATTTAGGAACAGGGAAAAATATCGGTTCTCCGGCTTTCAATTCCACCAAACATAAGAAACAAGAAAGGAATGTATAGTACAATTATTACCTAAACCATACAGGACTGTGTTATTTGTGGAATCAAAGGTGTTTCCATGGGACCAAATGGACAGTGACTCTGAGTGGTTCTCGGATACAGAATGGGGAAGAAAGAAATGGATGGAACCTCAGATTTGGGACCTCACATGCAGAATCTGCTAGTAACAGCAATAATAGCAACATATGCATTCTTTCCTCTCTCACAGCCTTTAAACTTGCTCTTCCTGCTGTTGGCAGTGAGAATGGCACCAGGTGTTAGACCGGTGGAGTCAGAGCAGATCTTGGTTCAGCAACCTCGGTGCTTGAGTTCTGGTTAGGAAAGAACTCAAAGCCAAGACTCAAACTGTAAGACAAAGTTTGTTTAGAAAGTCACCGAGGTAGAAGTAAGCTGTAGAAGAAATTAGCTCAGGAAACAAGATACAAAGACAAAAAAGGGCCTTTGGAGCTTAGGGGGAAAAGAGAGGCAAGGAAAATGCACCTGGGGGAGAAATGGGGTGGGAAGGGCGAGGGCATACTCCTTTGAGAGAGCCACACTGGGTCCTCTGGCTTGAGGGTGTTTATCTGTAGGTCTCAGGGGAGGATCCCAATAGAATATTCATCATCTTTCCAGGTGTGTCCTTTCAGGGTCATGGTCTCTACTGTTTGTCAGAGCCAGGGTGGGGGTCATCAGCCAATGCAGCTGGTTGTCACAATTGTATGTTCGTGATACAGTCTTTTTTGTAAACCAGCTGGGCACCTGCTCAGCTAGCTGCCTGCCGAGCAGCCCGGCACCAAGAGACAGGTAAGGGTCACACACAGTGACTATGCTCTTCACTCAGCTTTTATTGAATGCAGGTTCACTCAAAGTAGAACATCAATATACATTAATATCCTGCTCACACTCGAATAGTCTTAAGAGAAATATAATAGACACACAGCAATCAAAGGGGAATAATGAACCCGAGTCCCAGAGTCTCAGTTTGCAGGTCTGGGAGACAGTGCAGTGGGCAGGGGAGTCATCAGCGTCTTGCAAGGGAGGATCTCTGGAGCCAGGTGGGCAGCAGGGTGGACAAAGTTCTCAGTCCAGCAGGGCAGAGCCTCCAGCAGCAGATGCCAAGGGAGGTCAGCATGGCGTGGAGCAGCACTCTGGTGTGTGGAGCTCGGCTGTCTCCCCAGTGGTCTGGAACCTGCCTCAGTTATACCCTTGAGAGTGATATACTCCACCCTTCTGGGTCTTTCTGATAAATGTCTTGGCACCCCTGATGGTGTGGGGGAAATTTGCCCAGGAGCCTATCTATGGGTGGTCCTGCTCTGCAGACATGGCTGTTCTGGTCACTTGTGCAGATATCTTACATGTGTCTCCTTGCTGGATGTGTCCAGCACGACTTAGGTAGTTTCTTTCTTGAACCACAGTGTCATGGCTGGCTGGTAGCCATCTTGATTGACATGAGTGACTCCACTTTGTTTTATATATTATATGCTATCTTGACCAAACCGGTACCAATTTATTGGTCCTGCCCTCCATATTGGTCCCAATGTCATCTATGGTGTCACTCGTCTGGATTTGCTGCTTTTCTGGGCCTGGAGCTGAAACACAACAGAGGCTTAGATGTTACCCCTAGTGGTTAATGCTTAAGAGAGTGGTCATGCAAAGACGGGATGGGAGTTGCATGAGGCCACTCTTTGGCCCCTTGCGGGTCTAACACATGACTAGCATCATGCCAGGGCTTGAAAGGTCAGAGGAGGGTCCAAACTGCATGACCAGAGATATGTTAGGGAAGGAAAGGTTACTGAGGGTGAGGTCCTTGTTTTTCCAGTTTTACCCTTAGGCACCCAGGGCTTTCTGCCTTGGGGATCTTCTGTACTTGCTCTGATCACACTGTTTCACTGCCTACCACACTCCCACCTGAAACATTCCCTCTGTTTTTACATGGCTGGCTACAGCTAGTCACTCACCCCTCCACAATCTTTCCCCAAGCACCGGTTGCCCTCCCCCATATCCCTCTGCTTCAGTGCCTTCCTAGCTCTTACCGCCACCTGAACTTATTCATCGTCTGAGTCTTTGTTAATGGTCTGCCTTCCCAGTGGTGGTAAATGTTTAATAACTGGCTGTGGGGGAGGAGGAGGATAGTAAACATGTGTAGCACTCAACTTCCAAATAATGATAAAATAAACAACACTTATTGAAAATTCCATCTCGTTAAATTCTTCTCAGAATGCCTGAAGATTTTCGACAAACTCTGGTTGTCAAACTATGGTTGCAGTTCAACCATGACTTCGCACATGGAGTTGCGTTCCAATCTGCCGACTCTTTCTCTCCAGTAAAAGTACTACCATTAAGTCTGATAATTCATCTGCTATTAAACTGTTTCTCACCCTCATACAAATTACACTTACTAAATTATGACCTCTTTCAGCTTTAGCACTATTGCAACAGTGCTAGCTATCATGTTAGATTTTTGTGTAATTGCAAGGAGTGGAACATTGTTTATTAACAGCTTGCGAAATTCCTAAAAATGCATCAATCTGCTGGCATGGGTCGGCACAAGCTCTGCACCTCTCCTGCTTGGATGGTGGTAAGTTCTATGAGAAGATGGACATCTGGCACATATCAAATACACAAAGATCCTTTTTAATACAAAATACTTGTATCTCGGTTTTGAGCTCTCTATATCCAGTTCTTAGTCTTCCTGGAAGGGGAAGGCTGGGAGGAGCTGCAATCCCAGGCCCGCCGCCCAGCTGTTAAGGACGGCAGTCACCCCCCTATTCTCTGAGGACTGTAACGGTTAGAGATGTTGGTTGGAGTGGAGACCTGGAGCCGCAGACATCCAGAGCAATTCTTCTCCCCGTCAGATTGTCTTTTTTATAGACGTTGCATCATGGTTTCAAAATGTCGAAAGGGTTTTTAGTCTCCTGACTCACAGTGTAACTCTGCCTACTCACAGAAGTCTGTGACTTCCACCCAGGCTCGTCACGTGATTGGCTGTGGCCTTTCTTTAGCTCGTAAGATATGTACACACATCAGTTTCCCAAGGCTGCCCTAACAAAGTACCACAAACTGCACAGCTTAAACAACAGAAAGGTATTGTCTCACAGTTTTGGAGGGTAGGTGACCTCAAGGTGTTGGCAGGCTGGTTCCTTTTGAGAGCACTGAGGGGACAATCTGTTCCAGGCCTCTCTTCTAGCTTCTGGTGGCTTGCTGGCAATGTTTGACATGCCTTGGCTTGTGGACGTAGGACCTTGATCTCTGCCTTCATGTTCAGATGGTCTTCTCCCCTGTGCCTGTCTGTGCTTACACTTAGCATTTCTGTAAGGATACCAGGCGTACAGGAGCAGGACCCGCCCTCCTCCACTGTGACCTCACCTTAACTAATTACACCTGCAATGACCCTCTTTCCAAGGTCACCTTCCAAGGTGCTGAGTGTTGACCAAAGAAATGCCCGAACCAGTAGGAAGTCTTAATATATCTATTTGACCCAAGATTTTGAGAACATGCTGAGATGCAGGATTTCAATGAATTGAGAAAATGCCCCAGAGAAAGGCTATTTTACAGTTCTTTTCATACATCTAGAATCAAAGGAGAAAAGTGAGAAAGGTTACATGAAATCTACTGGTGGTAGATTAAGTAGGTAGGAGAAAACAAAACAGGAAAATCTCTAGGGCAGATAAAAAAGGTAATGGAGATGTGTGCTCCTTTTATAACGGCGAGCACAGGATAGTTAACACCTGATAGTTAACATCTAATGATCACAGTGAGTGGAGATGGTATGTGGGCAACATGGTAACAACGAAGGCTTCGGCGTCATTGTGCTCTGTAGCTGGTGAGTCTGTTTTTGGGGGGTCTGCAAGAGAAAACCACCCAAACATGTTGAGGGTGTTAACCTCCATGCACAATGATAGGCAGGGCCACTTAAGGTAAAGAGTAACCTTTCACTGAAGAAGATACAGACCTGGGATGTGACTACCCACCATGACCGGAAGGTCAGGAGTTAAGGTTGAGACCATCCCTGTGGTACTCAGTCACCAGGCTCGTCAGGCCTGTTTGCCCCGCCCCCGCCCTTTCTTTCACAAGCGGTTAGGACTTTATTATGTGAATCTGAAGGGCGGGGAGAGAGTTCAACCTGTAACAGTAGTGTGTGTGTGTGGGTGTGTGTGTTTTGTTTAACTCAAAAGACCTTTGAATTAGATGGGTTTCTAATATAAGTAAATGTATTTTCCACCTAATAATTTAAATTTTTAAAAACTTTTTGGATCTTGCACTCTTTCATAGCTTTAGAACCTTACAACTCTTAGAGATATTTAAAGACATCTCAGTAACTTTGTCTGTCTTGTGGTCAGGAACTCAGGTGGTCACTCGGCTGACAACCTGGGTTGAGTTGGCAGGGTTCAGCGATGGACGGCAGGCCGTGAGCATGCGCTGTCTTTGAAACCCACTCCGCAATCTCTACTGTTATGCCCATAATCCCGCTGGAAAGTCAACAAACTAGTTCAACGATTACTTACTGTAGATCCATTCTAAGGTGAGCACATTTTAACATCTCTGAAACCAGAATCTGTTTAAGATTCCTGGCAGTAGTTTAATTAGCAACTTTTTTTTTTTTGGTGGGACATAAAAATAATGATGTAATCTTAATGGAGTCTTAGTTTGAATGATGTACAGCACTGAATGTCTACTATGTGCGGACCTGGCTAACACCCAGACTATAAAGAACACTAAGAGCAAGAAGACGCAGCAGCCTCTCAGCCTCTTAGGAGACACAAGCAAGCCATGAACTTCAGTGCAGTCATTTTGGCGGGTGTTCTTTTTTTTTTGCAGACTTCTGATTTTCACTCACCTAGCACCCTTTTTATTCTTACCATATTGTAACGATTGGTTGTCTTGCCTATATTCTCCTCTAGCAACTTGAGAACAAGTGCCCTATCTTAATCACTCATATTCTCACTGCCCAAGACCACACATGGCCCGTAGTTGGTGCTAAATGATAAATGCATGGATGTATATCCTCTAAGCCTACATTGTGCTGTAAAGTCTCACTAAAGCAAACTTAAGAATTTAGTCTTACTTATACATATCATTAAGTGCCCTTTTGCTGTGATGGCTCTTAATAGAGGCTGGAAAATCATAGCAACGTGTAAGGATTGCTCTGCTGTTTGTAGTGACGTCATAGCTAACTGTCACTAGACTGCAGTGTTATTCAGAAATGTGGGGATGTGGAGAAATGCGTGGAGGGAAGTCTTCCCCCTATTCCAGGGAGGAGCTCTGAAACCTCATGGGTCCTATTGTGCTTCCCCTTTCTCAAGTTCAGACAAAATTAAGTCTAGGTGAGCTTTAACTAGAATTTTAAATATGTAAAGAGACACACAGTTGAAGTCCAAGGTTAAGATTTAATAATGCAAATGCAATATAAGGCATGTGTGTTAGTTTTTTCTTATTGCTGCACAGCAACTATTAAATCTAGCAGCCTAAGATAATACACTTTCACTTGTTTATTTTTAAGATTTTATTTATTTTTAGAAAGAGGGGAAGGGAGGGAGAAAAAGAGGGAGAGAAATATCAATGTGTGCGAAAAGTATCGATTGATTGCCTTTTGCCTGCCCTCAGCTGAGGACCAGGCCTGAAACCCAGGCACATGCCATGAAGGGGAATCGAACAGGTCACCTCTTAGTTTGCAGGGTGACACCCAACCCACTGAGCCACACCAATCAGGGCAAGACTACACACTTCTATTATCCCACAGGTTGTGTGTGTCAAGAGTCTGGGCATGGCATGGCTGGGGCCTGTGCTTTAGGTCTCATGAGGTTGCAAGCAAGGTGTTAACCAGGCTGTGTTTTTACCTGGAGGCACAACTGGAGAAAGATCTGCTTCTAAGCTCCTTCAGGTGGTTGGCAGAACTCACCATCTCCTTGTGGTTGTACAACTGAGGTCCCCTGTTTACTTGCTGGCTATGGCCAGGGGCTGCTCTCAGCTCAAAAGGCTACCTGTAGCTCCTGCCACCTGGCCTCATCCATAGGCTCTCTCATAACATGGCACTCTACTTCAAAGCCAGCAATGGAGAGAGTATCTGACCTAAGGGAGAACCCAGTCCTCTTTTAGCGACTTTTACTTGATTGTCAGCCCCCTCCCAGATAATGTCCCTTTTGATTAACTAAAAATCAACTGATTTGGGATCTTGATTATATCTGCAAAATCCACTCAACTTTGCCATATTCCATTGGCTAAAAGCAGGTCACAAGTCCCACCTAAACTCAAAGTGGGGAGGCATTCAAAGGTTGTGAACATCAAGGGGTGGGGATCAAGAGACTCATCTTAGAATTCTGCCTACCTCAGCATGTATATTTTCTCACTGTAACTTTAGGGAAAAGCCATGGAAAACAATAACTACAAAGTTAACTTCATGGAATTCTAGGATTAGAAAGGACATCCAGAGTCATAGTCTGACTCTAAAAGAATAATCCTTTACCATATACCTGAAAAATGAAAGCTTGTCCTTTTACAGAGCTCAGAGGATAGTGATTCTCTTTGTAACCAGTCCTTGTGGATAATAAAAGTAGCACTGCCAGGAGAGAAATAGGTTTCTTCTCCCATACCATGCCCAATTCCTTGGTAGTGGCTTTTTAGCCTGGTGGGGCATGGAATTGAGAACATTGTGAACAGCCCAATGAAAAAGAATTCCAGGATCAATTATTGATGTCTGCCCAGGAAAGAACATTAATATGAGAGCAAAAATATGATACAGTTGCTAATGTTGTAATGAGAAGAGGACCAGACTAAAAGATCTCTGTTCTAATTCCAGCTTCACTATAGCAGTTGATTTTCAACAAAGTATTTTACCCCTCAGACCTTGTTTCTTCATCTGTTTTTTTTTTTTTAAATCACCTCCTAGGGTTTTCTTGAAGATCAAATGACATAACTCAGATGAAGTTGCTCTAAAATTATAAATCTTTAAACAAATATATTATTCCTATCTAGCTTCTTTAAAAAAATTATTGCAGTATACAGCCTTTGTCCCCAGCACCTTATTTCTGCTTCCATCAAATATCAAATGGAAAATATCTTTTTCAAACGTGTACTTGGTGAACTGACAGCTCCCTGGAAAAATGTCTGATTATACCGATGAACATGTGACAACACCATCATATCTGCTGAGTCAACCCTAATGTCTCTGAACTCCTTTGATTTTGATATTTTAAGACTGTGGTTCACTTAAGCAAATGAAGAACTTTATTTGAACATCACAGTGTCCTAGGATTGCTAAAGTGTGGACTGCACAGATATATGGTGCATTCTCACGATCAAAAAAATAAATATTTGTGAAGTAAATGCAGTGTAACTTCCCTGAACTTGTTCTAAATGCAGGACATGTCATTCAACAGCTCTTACTCATAGGCTCTGATTTTATCCTTCTTCAATAATTGGTTTTTCCAGTATCAAGCAGGAAAACGCAGGAGAGGGAACAGTTACCACCCACTAAGCCCTTGCTACTCAAAGTGTAGTGTGTGAACCAGCAGCATTGGCATCTCCTGAGCACTTATTAAAATGCAGAATCTTGGGCTGCACCTCAGACTTGTTAAATCACAATGTGCATTTTAATGAGATCTCCAGGTTATGCATACACATATTAAAAGTTTAAGAGGTCTGACCCTGGCCAGGTGGCTTAGTTGGTTGGAACATCATCATCGCTGCACACCAAAAGGTTATGGGTTCGATCCCCAGTCAGGACACATACCTAGGTTGCAGGTTCCATCCCTCGTCAGGGCATGTCTGGGAGGCAATCTGATCTAGTATCAGTTTCTATATAAAATGAAACAGCAGTTATTGGGATTTTGCCAACTTGTTTTTTAAAAGTCATGGTTATGGCCTGTTTGTTAGAAAACAGTTCAATTAGGAACTGATTTGTTACAGTGACCAAAATATCAATATTCTAAAGATAAATACTGTATGATTTCACTTGTATGTGGAACTTAAAAACCAAAACAGATTACCAAACAAAACAAAATAGAAACATCCTCAAATATAAAGAACAAACTGATGATTGGCTAAGGAGAAAGGGGTGGGAGGAAGAGAGAAAAAGGTGAACGAGAATAAGAGGTACAAATATCCAGTTATAAAATGAATAAGTCACAGGGATATAATGTACAACCCAGGAAATACAGTCAATAATATCATATTATTAATATCATAATAACTTTTCATGGTGACAGATGGTTACTGGACTTACTGTGGTAATCACTTTGTTAGGTATATAATTGTTAAATACCTGTGTTATACACTTGAAACTAAAATAACATTCTATGTTAACTATATTTTAGAATTTAAAAATGTCAGTATCCTTAATGTGTATAGTAGATAGCAGAACACACACAGATCTGACTCCCTGTTTCATCCAGAAGATATTTAAGATCCCAGTGAACTCCAGAGAAGCCTTGTCATATTCACATCTAGATCATACCTAGGGCTTGTTAAAGTATTTTGTAGCAGAAGTTGAATTAACAAGGGCACATGCCTGGGAGACAAGCCTGTACATGTAGGAGGAAAATGTTGGGAAGATAAAACAGGGAAAGGTGGTCTGAATTTCACTTACCTGTAGCCCAGGTGTCGTTGATCCTTGTGAGCAGCCTCTTCTCCAACTTTGAAAATGGGGCTCTGTCCACATCACATCTGCACCAAGCACAGGCTCTTCACAAATCTTCAGAGAACAATGCCAAGCTTACTAGAGATTTTGTGGAAGACAAAGAGAAGGTTCCTATTGTTATTGGATAGCCTCCTGCTGTTCCCGAACAGTTAGGGAGGTTCTACTGCTCACTGCCAAGAGGCGTAATTCTGAGGACAAGAGTTTTGTGAAAAAAAAAAAGGGATCATTTATTTAAAGGTTGTACAGTTTTGGAATGATGGTGGGTTTCTGCCTCAGGATGCCACTCTTTTTAAAATACGCAAAGACAAACAGCCCTGCCACCTTCTGCCAGTTCAAGAATGCACCTGAAATCTCTTTCCCTACTCTTAACAGTACGGTCCTTTATGAAATGCAGACAACTGCAGCAGGATTATCCAGGCAGTGTGTCAGGTTCCCGGTCACAGTTCTGCTAGCACTGCCGCTTTCTTTGCGGGACGGGTGCAGGGGCTTGGAGCGTGGCCACGCGGTCTCCGGGAACCTGCTGGACTCAGGCACTGAGGCTCCCTGTGGCCAACCGAGAGAGCCACAGGAACGGAAAGTGCCCACCGACCTTGTGCTTCCCTCCACGCTACATTTCAAAGTCCTCTCCCAGAATCCCATGCCCACCAGAAGCCAGTGGGCGTGTTCAGCCTTCTAGCCGATGAGGTCCAGCATCAGTCATGTTTGCTTTGCCCCTCCTCTGGTCCCCTAGCTCCGTGAGGGGGCAAAGTCTCCAGCTGCGCATGCTCAGTACCAGTTTCCTTCTGCCGAGTCACAAGCTGCCGGACCACCTCTTCTCCAGCAATCCCTCCTTTCTCAGGGAGAGCAAACCTCTTCCAACCTTCCGTTCCGCTGTGGGGTTTTCTCCCTGATCCCTGCCTGCTCCAGCTTTTTGGCTGACCCCTCTGTTACAATATTGCATCTTAAACTGCAAACAACCTAATAAAGTCCCCCATTTGACTTTTTTGTTACCCACCAGCTCTGGACTGCTCTACAATGTCTCTAAATACATTTCCCTCCCAAATCCCTAACTTCTCCATCTCCCTGACTCTTAAGATTTATCCTTTCCTTTGAGAACAATGTGGCTCAGCCTCAAAACTTTCCATTTTGTGTACCTGCACATTACTAAGTACTTCCTCTAAGAAAAATTTCACTTTGCACTCAGGAAACAAATGATCCTCCAGTTGCAGGGCCCTATTCTCCTTGTGAGGCTATTGGGAACTATGAACACCAGGTAACACATGCAGTCTAACCTAGTGGTCCAGGGTTTGGGGTCTGGAGTCAAGATTCTGCTCATGTAAATTACTCATGTAGTTGCTCAGGTAATTTACCTCACCCAAATTCATCAGCTCCTCTAAACTGCACTTTCTTAATATGAAAAATGAGGAGTGGAACCTAAGCAATAAAGGTAGTATCTTGGATAATAAAAATAATGCCTAACTTTTGCATTTGAGGAAGGTCATATCAGATATCACATGAAAAGGACTTCCCTGATCCCATTGCCTGACACAAAATACATGGGTTATAATTATTATTAAATCACTCTCAACCGCAATAATTCCAAGTTGTGGAGATCCAGAGCAAGTTACCCCAAGATGTGCCTCTGTGGCTTGCAGATTGTTTTGAGCTAAAGGCAACTTCAGCCACAGGCTCAAGAGAAGCTTCTGCCACCCCCATCATACCTTAACTACCTATAAGAATTTGAATTAGCAGCCTTGCGAATAAGAGATGATCAGAGATAACTTCTTCTGACCTATCTATAGGGCAGGACAAACTTGTATTTACTAAGCATCTTCTCTTCTTATCATCCTGTAATGACCTTTGAAGCCAAGTCACCTTACTCACCTCTAGCTCAGGATGTCTTATATACCCATGTTCTCTTTTTATCACTGAACCTCTCCTGCATGTGAAGTCTCTGACTCTGTCATGTATTTGGGGTTCCCATACATATGTATGTATTCAGTTTGGTCATTTTCTCTTGCTAATTATCTTATGTCTGTTTGATTATTAGACTAGCCCAAAAAACCGTGAAGGCAGAAGAAAGTTTGTTTCTCCCCCACAAAGCATATGAGGGTCTACCAAGTTAAACTCCAAGTACTCATTCAATAAGCACCTATTTATTGACTGTATGCGTAGTGCTGTAAAAACAAAATAAGAAAAAAGAGAGTAGGGAATAAATAAACATCTGCTGAGAGCCATCAATGTGCCAGGCACTTTACATATATCATTTTACTTATTCCTCCACATAACATGATGAGAGATCAGCGTCCTCCCATCTACAGACAAGGAGACAGCTTTGCAAGGTTATATAAGTTGCCCAAAATGTACAGATCTGATATTGCAGCCAGTCTGTGTAGCTCTAGAGTGTTTTCTCTTCTGTAAATTGCAGTGTCTCCAAAGTAGAATATATGACCAAATCTTTAAGAAAATTCTAAAGGATAAAAGAAGTGTTAGATGAATAGAAAAGGGAGAAGAAAGAAAAAGATAGGAAGGGAGAAGACAAAAAGAGAATCAGATGTTGAGGGAGAAGAAAGAAAGCAGGAGAAAGCTGGGAGGGTGACTTCTCCAGTCCCATAGATAGCAGCCCGGAGGACAGCCAGCACTCTGAGCTCACCTTTATCACATTAGGTGGTATGTGAACTAAGGCCAAGAGTAAATGCATCACTTCTGTGGTTTACCAACAGTTCCAGCTGCAACAAATGGTCTCTCCCTCTCCTTAGAGATGCCCACACAGAAGTACTTTATTCTTTTATGTCTTTCTTTTTGGGGGGGTACTACCCAGTAATTGTCTCACATGGATTCATCTCATCCCTGTAACCAGACTATAGCACACTCAGGACATGTACCTTGATTTGCTCTTCTGTGAGAAGGTAATCACAGATGAAAAAACACTACTGAATTTCATGAAACTTTTCAAAGAAGAAACTAGAAAAACAGTAGATAGAACTTGGGGTAGAGAGAGTTATTTTAAGAGTAAATAACAGGACAGAATAGAGTACAGACATAAACTCACACATGCATGGTTAATTAATTTTTGACAAGGGTGCCAAGAACATACAATGGAGAAAGAACAATCTCTTCAATAAATGGTGCTAGGAAATGGATATCCACATGGAAAAGAAACTAAGACACAGACTTTATATCACTCATAAAAATTAACTCAAAATGAATCAAAGACAAAATATGTAAGACCTGACACTATAAAACTCCTAGAAAAAAAAAACAGGGTAAATATCCTTGGCATTAGACTTGGCAATGATTTCTTGGACAAGATGCCAACATCCCCCTGACCAGTGTGACTTACTTGGTTGGAGCATCGTCCCGCAAAGCAAAAAGTCACAGGTTTGTTTCCCAGTCATGGCACATGCCCGGGTTGTGGGTTCAGTCACCAGTCTGGGAATGTGTGAGGGGCAACTGATAGATGTTTCTCTCTTTCTCTTTCCCTTCCCTTCTTTCTCTCTTTAAAAAAAAAATACACCAAAAGTACAGGCAACAGAAACTAAAATAAGTTGGACTAAATTCATCTTAAAACTTCTGCACAACAAAAGAAACAATCAATAAACTGAAAAGGCAACCTACGGAATGGAAGAAAATATTTGCAAACCATGTATTTAATAATGGATTAATTTCCATTATTAAAATATATAAAGAACTTATACAACTCAGTAACAAAAAAGCAAATAATCCAATTAAAAAATAGGAAAAGAACCTAAATACACATTTTCTAAAGAAGACAGACAAATAGCTGATAGGTATATGAAAAGATGCTCAATATCAGTAATAATTAGGGAAATACAAATCAAAACTAACAAAATATCACCTCAAACCTGTTAGGATGGCTATTATAGGGACAGAAAAAAATTTCCATTCTTCTTTGGGTTCTTTGATTTAATAATTAAATTGACATGAGATAGATTAACAGGGAAAATTTAATTACATATATACAAGAGCCTGAAAGACGTAAGACTCAAGGTAAGTTGAGCAACTGAGGCTTACATGTTCTTCTGAGCTAAGGAGTGGGATAGGGGTCTGAGGCTTCAGAGGGGAGAAGGGTAATTCACAGGATTTGATAAGAGTAGATGTCTGGTGATTAGAAGTTTGCCCTGCCAGGGACCGTGAGCCGTGTCAGCAGGAAGCAGTTACTGAACAGAAAGAGACCCTCCTACCTCATCACCCCTAAAAGATTTTAGGGATGGAGGTCTATAAGGGGTTTATGAGACAGGATAGTAAGAAACTAGGAAAATTCCTTGGCAAGTGGCATAGGGAAACAGACAGCTGAATGCAATGGCCCAACAATTTACAGCTAGATATAAAAGGTCACCTCCCTCGAGAGAACCTCTAGGCCCCAGTTGCATTTCAGCTCCAGGCCCAGAAAAGCAGCAAAACCAGGGGGGTGACACCAGGACCAACTGCAGTGACTAAAGACCCCCTGCCCTGCCCTGGCACTGACCAATCAGAGGAGACCATGACCCTGAAAGGGCACCTGGAGAACAGACGAATATTCTGCTGAAACCCTCCCCTGAGACCTCCCCTAAGGTTCCCGCCTGCAAGAGAGAGAAAAGCCTCAAGACAAAGGATCCAGCACAAGCTCTCCCTCTGGGGAGCAGCCTGCACCATTCTGTTACAGAACAGAACAGGAGCAGCTGCTGAACAATATGAAAGACCCCCTTTTTCTCCAGAGCTTCCTCCCCCATACTAGGTTCACTTTGCCCACCGCCAGAGGAAAGATGTCTCTCAATGACAGAGATCCATGAAAAGGAAAAGAATTATTATTTATTTAAAAGTTGTTATACAGACTAAAGTTCTCTAGAATGCCCACAAATGCACACGGTCCTCCCTTTTCCCTCTGCCCAGTCTGGGGTACCATATCTCAGGAGAGAAGTAGAAGTCTGTGGTTCAGGCTCTGGGCACCATCCATATGGCAAAGAGGGAGCACTTCCAAAGCCGCGTGGTCCCCAAAAGACCTGTGGTCCCAAAAAGAGACCCCTAATGGCTGCCATGCCTGGGTTTAAATCCCAGTGCCAATCTTCCTCTGTAGGCCCATTTCCAGCTCCTCCCACAACTGGCCACAGCGGTCAGCATTCCGGGCAGGTGTGGCCCTGTGGTGTGGAGCCAATCATCTCCAAGCTATTCTGGACCCCATTACAGATCCCTGCTTGGGGCCCCCCCTTGGCTGCACCCTGTTACAATCCCCTTTCCCTGCTTCTTCTCCCACTTGTTTCTTCCCAGGCACACATCTCCTAAATGCTAAGGCAGTGGGCAGCTGCCCGCTTGTCCCAGGCTCATCCCCTGAGCCTGTCCCCAGAGCCCCCTTTTCTCTGACCTCCCAGTGAGCCAAGGCAGCCCAGCGCAGGCTCTCCTCTTTCTATGCTATGCCCTCCCTTGTTTCACTGTTCCCAGCTTTAATAAGTGCATCCTCATAGTAAAAAAAAAGAAGAAGTTTGCCTTGCCTTGAATATTGGTCTTTTTAGGAGTAGGAGGAGTCATCTCTGATAATAGCTCTTTTTTTTGATACAGGCCTTCATCTTTTTGTTTGTTTGTTTGTTTGTTAATGGAGAGGTAAAAGTTGTTCCTGAGCCTGCTGGGTCTTGATTGCCTTCGGCTCAAAATAATCCACATGCCAAAGTAGCATATTTTGGGCTGGTGTATTGTGCTGTCCTTCACTATTATCAAAAAGACAAGAGATAATAACTGTTGGCAAGGATATGGAGGAAAGGGAACCTTTAAATACTGTTGATGGTAATGTAAAACAGTGTGGGTATTTTGGAAAACAGTATGGTGGTTTCTCAAAATATTAAAAATTGAACTACCATGTATCCAGCAATCCTACTTCTGGGTATTTATCCAAAGGAATTGTAATCAGTATCTCAAAGAGATATCTGCATACCTATGTTCATTGCAGCATTATTCACAATAGCCAAGACATGCAAACAACCTTAAGTATCTGTCAATGGGTGAATGAATAAAGAAGTTGTGGTATATGCATATACAATGAAATATTATTCTAGCATGAGAAAGAAAGGAATCCTGCAGTTTGCAAAAAAAAAAAATGTGGCTGGACCTTGGGGTCATTTTGCTAAGAGAAACAAGAGGAAGATGAAAGCTCTATGATCTCACTTATATGAAGAATCTAAAAAAGCCAAACACAGAGAAACAGAGAGTACACTGGTAGTTACTAGGGGCTGAGAGGTGGGGGAACTGGGGAGATGTTATTTCAAGATACATAATTTGCAACTGGTAGGTAAATTCTGGAGATCTAATGCACACCATAGTGATTATATAATTGATAATACTGTATTACATACTTCAAAGTTGCTAAGAGACTAGATCTTAATTGTTCTCACCACAGAAAGAAATGATAATTATGTGACCTGATAGACAAGTTAGGTAATGCTATGGTGGTAATCATATTACAATATAGAAATGTATCAAACCAACATTGAACATCTTAAATTTATACTATGTTACATGTCAATTATGACTCAATAAAAATTTAAGAGTAAATAACATAGATTTTGGAAATATGCTGCCAATATGAGTTTATCTTATTGGTCTCATGGAGGTGAGGGTGTCTCCTGAAGGACGTGAGCTCCCTTTCACCCCTCAGCTACCCTGGGAAGAGCTCAGTTCAAGAGCAGGAGCAGACCCTGGGGAAGGAATACAGGTGGTGAGGTAGGAGGGACGTTTTCCTTGCTCTGTGCCTGGCCAACTGTTGTCCCAGTCTCAGGTTTTGGGTTGCCAGGAGCACTCATATTGACAGGGGTGGTTGTTTCTTGTCACAAGGGGGTGTCCCAGGAGAGTCAGGGAATGTGAGGAGGAAAGGGACTCAGGTTAGGTCCTCATTCTGCTGTATCTCTGACTCATTCTTGGTGTCACCTTTCTCAGGTGTCCTTTCGTCATCCACAGGACCTGTCCTGCACTAAATCAGGGAGGAGTCCACTCCCACGCCTGGGTCAGAGTGACCCAGGGAAATGTTGGATCCCCTTCCTGGAGGTCAGAGCACACAGCCAGCAGAAAACAGCTGGGCTCAGCGTGCTTGGAGAATTCCCTAGGGTTGTTACTCTCATGAAGCCACTAAAGCAAAGCACTGTCTCAATTCCCTATTTGCAATATGAAAAGAAACAATATCTACCTCTCAGCGTTGTCATTAGGGTTAGAGAAAATATGTGTGGAGTGACTGGAATTTACACAATATTTGTTCAACCTTTAATCATCTCCCCCATGTTGTTATAATTACTATGTGCCATCAGGCAATAAGAACATGGCAATGAGCAAGACAGATCAAGTTCTGCTCTCTCGACATTACCTGCGAGGAGGAGACACAGACCATCAGCAGATAAATACACCGTCAGCCTGAGGGTGAGGGAACCTGGATGGGGAAGGGGATGAAGTTGAGCAAGAGTGTGCTCAGGTATCTCACCTTGTCCTGATCTTCCAGGGGCTCTGGCATCTAAATGGTACCTGCAGAATTGTACTTTGAGGCAAGAGGACAAAGCTTTATACCCCTGTCTCTGTCAGTCCTTGGCGCCCCCAGGTGAAGTGGCTCCTTGGTCCGGGGCAAGTCTACAGAGATCACGGGTACAAGTTGGCAGCTGCAGCATTCACAGGAGGCAGGCTATGGGCTCACCGGCTGGTAAAGGGGTCATGGGCTGAGCACCAACACCCCCTACACATGTTCACAAGGGAAAAAGTCACAGAGCAGTGAGTGTGAGGAGAAAATAGACATCAGTTCCATGAAAGAGGTTATGTGCTTAGTTTAAACTGGACGGCCATGAGGCAAGGCTGCTAGATTCAGATTTTGTGGAACAATTTGGAGGGCCCTTCTAAAGTGAAAACCTTTAAAATCATGACAACTAGTACACCCATGAAGATTTATTCAAAATGAGAAATCCAGCAAATTAAAAATAATAAAAGCTAATAAACATTTCAAAATGCAGGAAATAGTAATGCAATATTTATATTAATGAACTCTCTGACATACCTCTACAATATCTTTTCCCACATATTTTGGCTATATATTTTTTAATTACCCCCTCACATGATAATGTTTGGCAATACACTCTCCGTTAAGAAAATAACATTTTGATCTCTCCTCTAGTGTGGTAGACCAAAACAATAATTTTTTGTTATTGATATATTTTTAAACATACTTTATTGATAATGCTATTACATTTGTCCTACTATCCCCGCTTTGTTCCCCTCCACCCTGAACACCCTCTCCCACTCCCCCCCTTTAGTTCATGTCCATGTGTCATAAGTTCTTTGCTTCTACATTTCCCCTTCTATTCTTGCTCTCCCCATCTATTTTCTATCTACCCACTATGCTACTTATTCTTCATACTTCCCCCCCCCGCTCCTCCCACTTCCTTGTTGCTAACCCTCCATGTGATCTTCATTTCTGTGTGTCTGTTCCTGTTCTAGTTGTTTGCTTAGTTTCTTCTTGTTTTTGTTTCAGGTGTGGTTGCCAATAATTGTGAGTTTGCTGTCATTTTACTACACATGTTTTTTATCTTCTTTTTCTTAGATAAGTCCCTTTAACATTTCATACAATAAGGGCTTGGTGATGATGAACTCCTTTCACTTGACCTTATCTGAGAAGCACTTGATCTGCCCTTCCAT
>CM052539.1:57984239-57999535 GCA_028533065.1 Trachops cirrhosus | reverse complement strand
CACCTAGGTTGCTTCCAGCACTTAGCTATTGTAAATTGTGCTGCTATGAACATTGGGGTGCATAGGTTCTTTTGGATTGGTGTTTCAGGGTTCTTAGGATATAGTCCCAGCAGTGGGATTGCTGGATCAAAGGGCAGATCCATTTTTAGTTTTCTGAGAAAATTCCATACTGTTTTCCATAGTGGTTGTACCAGTCTGCAATCCTACCTACAGTGTACTAGGGTCCCTTTTTCTCCACATCCTCTCCAACACTTGTTATTTGTTGCTTTGTTTATGATGGCCATTCTGACTGGTGTAAAGTGGTATCTCATTGTGGTTTTAATTTGCATCTTTCTGTTAGCTAGTGATATTGAACATCTTTTCATGTGTCTCTGGATCCTCTGTACGTCCTCCTTGGAGAAGTGTCTGTTCAAGTCCCTTGCCCATTTTTTAATTAGGTTGCTTGTCTTCTTAGAGTGGAGTCATGTAAATTCTTTGTATATTTTGGAGATTAAACCCTTGTCTGAGGTATCATTGGTAAATATGTTTTCCTATACAGTTGGTTCTCTTTTTATTTTTTCTTTAGCCATGCAGAAGCTTTTTATTTTGATGAGATCCCATTTGTTTATTCTTTCCTTTATGCCCCTTGCTCTAGGGGACATATCAGTAAGAATGTTGTGTGAAATATCTGAGATTTTCCTGCCTATGTTATCTTCTAGGACTTTAATGGTGCTTATATTTAAATCTTTTATCCACCTTGAATTTATTTTTGTGTATGGTGTAAGTTGGTGCTTGAGTTTCATTTTTTTGCATGTAGCTGTCCAGTTCTCCCAACACCATTTGTTGAAGAGGCTATTGTTACTCCATTTTATGTTGCTGCCCCCTTTGTCAAATATTAATTGACCGTAGAAACTTGGGTTTATTTCTGGGCTCTCTGTTCGGTTCCATTGGTCCATGTGTTAGGCGCCTCATTTTAAAAAAATGAGTAGATACAAAATTTTTAAAATTGTATTTGCTCTTATAGTAGCCTAATTTTTTCATTCTCATTTTAATTTTTACTTGCTTTATTACCAGTGCAGTTAAACACTTCTCTATGTTAGTCATTTGTACTTCCTCTTTTGTGTATTGTTGCAAACACTTTCTTCATGGACCATTTTCTTCTGACTAAGAATGAGCACAAACATGGTGATGGTTACTATGACATAACTCTTTCCACTCCAAGAGAATAAACTACTATATAATCTCATATCAAAACTCAGGTCTAAAATCTCCCAGTTAAAGTCCCACCTTATCATAAAATGAAGAAAAGTTTTAAGATATCTAAGGACCTATCTGCCCTTTATTTATTATAACTTATTATAATCATTCATTGCCAAAGACAATGAATGATACTTGATACTTGCTATTTCAAATATAATGACTCAAATTTTCATTCCCCACCTCTAAATGTGCCCCCAAAAGTAATTTAACTAATATGTTGGGCCACACTTTAACAATTTTTTTACACAACATAAAATGTCCTTATGAACAACACTGAATAAATAAAATTGTTTAGAAAAATTATATTGTGTCCAACAGACCTAAAAAAAAATAACCTTACTGAGTTGGAATCAATTCTTGCTCTATTTTCAACAGTCAAGAGAGCTACATGGAATGTTTGGGACATATTTGTAATGCCATAGTGAAGGCTTTCATTGTTTTATTTACAAGAGTTGGGCATTTTATTAAGTAAAACACTTTAGATCAGTGCTTTCCAAATTGTGAGTGGGTTGTGAAATCAGTTAAGTGGGTCAGACTGGCTTTATTTATTTATTTATTTTTAAATTCTCACCTGAGGATATGGTTTTTTAATTGATTTTAGAGAGAGAGAGAAACATCAACAGAGAGAGAAACATCAATTGGTTGCCTCCCCTCTGTGCCCGGTGAACCCACAACAGAGGTAAGTGCCCCACAGGGGAATCAAACCTACAATGTTTTGATGCACGAGACAATGCTCCAACCAACTGAGTCATCCAGCCACAGCAAGACCAGCTTTCTTTCTTTTTTTTTTTTAAAAAAAAATAGAATAGAAGAGGGAAAAAAAGCATTGTTTGCAATAAAGGTATTACTTCATATGATAAGCCAGGTTGCTACGTCAAATGAATCCTTACTGTCGGGATTCATTCCCTTATATGATATGCCATGTCAAGTGAGTCTCTACTATAGGCTGTGGCCTAATAGGTTTAAAAGCACACAACCTCACATAATAGCCAGTGTTCTCCTCATTAAAAAAATTAATTCTATCCTCACCCCAACAATTACAGTCATGCCTGGGAGATATTGTGGGTTCAGTTCCAGAACACCACAGTAAAGTGAGTGGTAGTCTTTTTGCTGGTGGAGGGTCTTGCTTTCAATTTGTAAAAAAAACACATCTATGATGTGCAATAAAGCAGGGGCAACAAGGTGAGTTATGTCTGTACTTTCCATTAATAATTTAAATTTGTTTTAAAGAAGATTATTTATTTGCTGCTACCATATGCAAGGGATTGTTCTAGGCACTGCGGATACAGTGCTAATAAACTACCATTCCCTGCTCTCATAGAGCTCCCACAGAGCAGAATGCCAGGTGACGCACAGCATCGGGTGGTTTGACAAGGACCGTGGGAAGAAGGACATAAAGGGTGGACTGGTGACTCGAGTGCAGTTTTAGATAGAACAGGCAGAGAAGGCATGATGAAGAAGGTGACATGTGAGCAGAGTTCAATAGCTGATTTTTTTTAATCTGCCTTTCAAAGTGTTACTTTAAATTTAAATGAACATCTTAATAAATAAGAGTTGCTAAAATATAAACTATTTTAATTTCCTATTGTGATGTTTAACTTTTTGTTCATTTATATATTTAGTCCTTTGCTTAAAAAATGTTTACTTTGTTCTGATCAAAGGCTCCCCACTGTATTGGACCCTGGGGATTGAACTGAAAACAAGATAAACATAGTTCTTATTCTGAGAAGTGTCCAGTTTACTGGGGTTTTCAAAAATAGGGCACAGGCAAAGGAAATCTCAATGAGATACATAAGTAATGGGGGAATACAAGTTGGAATTCTCTCCTTGGGAGATCAGGGAAAGCTTCCTGGAGGGATGATGACTAAATTGAGATATAGAGGCTGAAATAAAATTACTATAAGTTTCAAAATTTTTGACTCACTGTCACTTAAAATCATAGTGGTGCTTAATAAAAAATTATGAGTTGGTCTCCAAGGAGGAGATACAGAGGGCCCAGAGACATATGAGAGGATGCTCAGCATCACTGGCCATCAAGAGAGATGTAAATTAAAACCACAATGAGATACCACTTCACATCAGTCAGAATGGCCTCACAAATAAATCAACAAACAGCAAGTGATGGAGAGGTTGTGGAGAAAAGGGACCCTAGTACACTGTTGGTGGGAAAGCAGACTGGTGCAGCCACTGTGGAGAACAGTATGGAATTTCCTCAGAAAACTAAAAATGGAACTGCCTTTTGACCCAGTGCTTCCACTGCTGGGATTATATCCTAAGAACCCTGAAACACCAATCCAAAAGAACCTATGCACCCCAATGTTCATAGCAACACAATTTACAATAGCCAAGTGTTGGAAGCAACCTAGGTACCCATCAGTAAATGAGTGGATCAAAAAACTATGATATATTTACACAATGGAATACTACACAGCAGAAAGAAAGAAGGAGCTCATACCCTTTCCAACAGCATCGATGGAACTGGAGAGCATTATGCTGAGTGAAAGAAGCCAGATGGAGAAAGACAAGTACCATACGATCTCACCTATAAGTGCAAGCTAATCAACAAAATGAACAAGCAAGCAAAATAGAACCAGAAACACTGAAATAAAGAACAAACTGACAGTAACTAGAGGGGAGGGGGGAGAAGGATAATAGTGGAAAACAGGGGAAGGTCCATCAAGTAGCATGTATAAAGGACACATGGACAAAGCCAGAGGGGGTAGGTTTGAGGGTGGGAGGCAGGGATGGGTGGAGCAGGGGCCCATGGTGGGGTGAAAATGAAGACAACTGTGCTTGAACAAGAATTAAAAAAATTGAAAAATAAAGAAATTGTGAGTTGGAACACAAATGCTTTTACTTCACATATCAATGGCTTGGTCATAAACGTCCTCTTTAAGAAATACAAAAGGAAGTTAAGAGAATGTTTACATACCTGTTTCCATTCAATTTAAGTCTATAATGATCTTTTATCTTGTAATCAAAAGGTTAGGTTTCTGTCTGTTTATGAAGAAGTGAATAGGTGTTCCTGTAATAGAGGTATGTTTTCATAGTTGGGAGGGGGTTGTTGATCCACAACCTGAGACTGTGAATGTTTGTACTGCAGAACTACATGCAACATATTAAAATGTCATCTGCAGAGAACCCTGTTTCTTTACATGAGGTTGTAAACTGTTTGCCATAGGTTAAACTAGCTCACCATCCTTGTAATAATTAACCAGGAAGACCTCACTGATGCTGTTACAATGAACTCCACCAGTATAAAAAACTGTGGGTCTTCCTGGCATAAGGATAATGCAGAAGCTTTTCTTCCTTGCAAGGGTTATGCAAATAAAAGTAAATAGGTGAGGCTAAACCAATGACAGGAATTTTAAGTACAACCCCAAGTCTCATTGTTCCACAGAAGTTAGCACGTGAGGCAGAGTGGAGGAGTCTAGTTCAGTGTTCCAGATCATGGGAACCGAACACAGGCACCTCATTTCAGGCACTCACAGCTGTTCAGATGCGAAGCTTCCAGGGGAAGATGGCGGATTGAATAGATGCATGAGATTTCTCTCCCCAACTTAATCCACTATTGCAATACCTTCCCAGAATGGCATTTCATAACTACCACCACCTAATTTTTATCCGAAGCATTTATTGCTATCAAAAAAGTCATATATTTTACCCTTTATTTTTTCTCTCCCCCAGCCCCTGCATTAGAATGTAAGCTCATAGAGAACATGACTTTGGTCTATTTTGATTACTAATACCTCCAATTAAGAATGGAGACTAGAGACTGATTCGAGGTTCAAGAATGAGGCTTACTAACTTTGATCTTCACTTTAGGCCCAAGGTGCTATGGGTGGATAATTTGCTGACTCTCCTCCTCTCCCCCTTCTGAACCCATGTTAGTATTTTTAAGTATTTCCCCTTGAGCTGGTCAAAAATTTTCCCAAGAAGAGTCTTGTAATCTCCTAATCTGGAGAGTGAGGTCTGGCAAACTGCCGGATTCTGGCAGCTGAGTGAAGAGAAGGTGGGAGTTTCTGCATCAATTTATTTTTGTCAACTTTTACACATTGGTGTGTAGACTCATAGGAGCAAATCCATGACCAAGTTAGCTTGGCTCAAGAAATAGAAGCAAAAACCCGATTATCTGTCCTGTTTTTCATTCTATGCTTCCAGCTTCTGCCATTTTCCTTTGACAGTCTCTCTCTGGTCCTGTTTATCAACTCAAACATTGTGGTATATCTGTTCACTTACCTTAGGTCTTTAACATGCTCCTTATACATCTCCCTCCAGTCTGAGAAATCCCTTCTCATTCCTGCTTGTCCTTCTACCTCCAATGACCCACAACTTCTCTCCTTATTTAGGACAGGATCTGTCCTATATTTATTTATGTCATTTATGCAAAACAAGCAGAAGCCTGATACAATGAAGTTGTATGTATTTCTGATCAAAGAGGGTGAGGTAGAGGGAAAGGGGAACAAGGGAACTGAATGGCAGGCGGGTAGCTTCATAACACAGCATACTGAGGATGTTTATGGGAACTTCATGGATTGCCTTAACTCTACCACATGTATATAAAGATTCCAGCTGAGTTTACATGAACTTGATGAACTTCATTTCTCCATGAAGTCATATTAGCAAGAAAGTGGTCTTTAAAATCAAGTCTCTCTTTGCCTGCTCTTCCATTAATTCTTCTGGTTCCAAGCTATCATGTGCAAAAGACCTTCAAAGATAAATCAAGTTCACTAGTTAGCCAGAATTTACCAGTGGGGACCCTGGAACACTCAGGTAGATGATGATACCTTGCTCAAACAATGGCATAACACTTACCTAATGGTGGGTCTATTTGCTTTTTTTTAACCTGGTAACCAAAACATTAATTTGCTGTTGGTAATGATAGAGAAATTTTATTAAGAATTCTTTTTGTGGAGAACATTGCTCTTGTTTCAAAGGAATGTCTTGGCAAGGTCTTTTGGGAGTGTCAAACAAAAGACTAGCAACCCATGCATCTGCAATGTAGTATGTACATATAATGGAATATAATTCATCCTGAAAAAGGAAGGAGATTCTGATACACACTATGACATGGATGAAACTTGAGAATGTTATGCCAAGTTACATAAGCCAGTCACAAAAAATAAATACTGCATGATTCTACTTGCTGACAAAGTATAGTAAAAAGTCAAGGTAAGTAGGCCAAAAAGGATGTTTCATTCATTCATTCATTCATTCATTCATCCCTTCCTTCATTCATTTTATTTGCTTTCTTACTGGAAAATTAGGCCCAGGAGATTCTGATTGCATAGGTCTACAGTCAGACCATTAATCTGTATTTTCTAAATGGTCCCCAGGTATACATGATGATCAGACAAGCCTGGGAACCACAAAACTAGAGAAAAAGTATTAAAATTTTGCTTGGGCTAGTAAATATTTGAGACTAATATTCTAAAGTGATACTGAAGCTCTACTAAAAGAATTACAGGTTTAAAAGAGAAGACCCTTGTCAGAAGAAATCCTTACAATAGGAAAATTTTGTATAATTCTATTTTATTTTACTTGAAGATTATAATTACATAAATACCTTGATTTCCTCCCTCGGTTGTTATAGGTAACTGGTATGCTTAATTCTTTTTACCTGTTCTGCAGGTAGGAAAGGTAGGTTCAGAATGGTTAGTTCACCTGAACAAGGCATACTCAGAGGATCTAAAAATAGAAATGGACTCAGGGCCAGCTTCCTGAGCTCAAGACCTCCTTACTCACATAGAGCCCATGCTTAGAGGAGCCCTGTGCTGGGATTAATGGTCTGCTGTTGCTATCTTAAAATTTTTAATAATTTTTAACAAGAAGCCTTGCATTTTCATTTTACACTGGGCCCTGCAAATCTAGCCAGTCCAGGACTTAGGTCACTGATTCCAAAATGTGATGTTCTAGGCTCACCTGGAGGAAAGGCCATGAATAAAGCAGCACTGTCACTTTGACTCAAGATTCAACGTGCTATTTTGGACACAATTTTCATATTGACTTGGCCATGTAGCATTGCAAAACTAACATGAGTATCCACAATTTAAAGAGAATTTAGAGCACAGAATAAATAGTTGCAACCAAGTTTCCGAGAGAAATCCTCACAAAGACTAATATAATTTTCTCATAAATATTTACAAGTTTTAAATTTTTGGACATTAGTCATTCCATTTATTTTGGTGTTTCCTTGTGAATGGAGTCCATCCAGTGTCTACATCTTATTGAGAAAAGTCTGTGAAACTAACAGAGAAAGAAGAATCAAGAAAGCCAAAAATAAATGTTTTCATCTTGAGCCAAAGAATGAATCACTTGTGCATTCATATGTTACAGAAAATGTGATCCCCTTTTTCCAGTTGTATAAGGCCAACACCTATCAGAAACACTAATTCTTACGTTTACTGATTTAGACTAGCTCTTAGAAGCCATAAAAAGGCTGTTCATGTAAATGAACAAAGAATGTATTTGTATCTTTATCTGAGAATGCTTGCCAGAATGCATTCCAAATTAGCAAAGTAACATTTACTTTACATTTGTGTGTTTTGGTGAATTTTATAAACCCTGATGCTAACTGACTTTTGCTTGTAAAGTAGAGATATAAACTGATGTTGGGAGAGAAGACTGGTGATATGTCAGGACTGAAATGTTTGTGCCTTATTTAGTAAACACGATCACCCTTTTTCACCAGAAATTACCCCAGAGTCGGCTCTCTCAGGAGACACTGAGGTCCAAAGTGAGGGTTTCACTTCCTCCTTATCCCTAAGCACCGAACAATGCTAGCACACGGAAAGTACTCAGCAAATCCTCTCTTCACCCTCTCTCCAAGTTTGGCCTCTCAGAGAACAACCTCCTTTCTCCTGCTAATTTTCCTCCCAGATCTGTCCTGATTGGGCAGTGCTCCCAGTAGCCAACCTTTCCTGTTCTCTCTGCAAATTTCCATTATAATTTATTTGTTCCCAGTCCCACTCCCTCTGATTCCCAAGATGAAAATCATCTGATGACTAACTTAGGATCATGTTTTGACTAATTAGTGCATTAACAAGGTAACATGAGATTTCTTTTTCAGGTAATAGTTTTTACAGTAACAATGATATACCCAGACAGTGGCCAATGGAATGATGCTTATAGTTAAAATTTCTGGCTACGCAATCGGGATTTTGAAACATCTCTGAACCTCCTAATTTAGATGGCAGCCTATGGACAGGACTGGTTCTTTCGTACTTACTCATTTCTTTACTTAATCATCAAATATGTCCTTAAGGACTTAGGCTGTGCCAGGGCATACAGCATTAAACCAGATGATCAGGTCCCTATTTTCATGCAGCTTACATCATAGGCATGTGGGGAGAGGATCTACCAAAAAACAAAGTAATAATAAGTACTATGATGAAAATAAAATGTGGTGATGTGAAAAGAAGTGATGATGAAGGTGTGGGCCTGGGGCTGCAGCTGAGTGGTCACAGAAGGCCTCCCTGAGAAGACGGCATTGATGTTGAGACCTGAAGGATAACAGAGAACCAGACATGCAATGATCTAGAAAGAGAACATGTCTGGCCCATGGGAAGAGCTAATGCAAAGGCTCCAAGATGAGAGGCAGCTGTTTTTGCTCACGGGCAATGTGGCTCGAAAGTAGGATGAGCAAGGGAGGTGAAGGTGAGAGGTAGGCAGGCACCCGTTCATGTGGGGTCTTGGAGACCAAGAGGAGGCTCTGGATTTGATTCTGAGTGTGACCAGAAGCTACTGGAGAGTTTTAAGCAGGGCTTCTGTTTTAAAAGAACCCTCTGGCATTTGAATTGTAACTAGACTATATGTAGATGCCAGAGAGGAAGCAAGGAGGGTGACTGGGACTGAGATGCGGGTGCTTAGGCTGGTATGGCACCAGTGGAGGTGTCAGTAGCAAACAGGATGCATCTTGGAGAATGAAGTCAGTAGAATTTACTGATGTATTCTATGTGATGGGAGGAAAAGAAAGAGAGGAGTCAAGGGTGAGTTTTGGCTTTTTGGCTTGAGTAACTGAATATATGGTAGTGTCATTTTCTGAGCTGGAAAAGCTGGGAGGTGATTGCCCTGGCAAGATTGGCTCAGTTGGTTGGGGTGTCATACTGTAACCAAAGGGTTGCAGGTTCTATCCCCAGTCCGGACTCATACCATCCCTGGTCTGGGCATAATTGGGAGGCAACCAGTTGATGCTTCTCTCTCCCATCAATGTTTCTCTCTCTCCCTTCCTCTCCCTCTAAAAAGCAATGAAAAAAAATGTCATTGGGTGGGAATAAAAGCATAATAATAATTTTTATACAAAAGAAAAGATGGGAGGGTGGAAAGTGTGATGAGACAGGTTCTCAGGGAGAAATCACGACTTACAGTTTTTAGATGTTGAATTTGAGACATCTGTAGACATCCGAGTGGAATTGTCAAGTGAGCACTTAGATGTGCACGTGTGGAGCACAGAGGAGAGGCCAGGGATAGGGATGTAAATTGGAGGGTTGTTGGTATGTAGGTGAGAGTTAAAGCCACGGGCCAGATGAGATTATCGAAAGGGGGAGGGTGAAAGGAGAGGATGAGGCGTCAGGAATGCCACCACTTAAAGGGCAAGCAGAGAAGTCACAAATGAGTCACTGAAAAGGATAAAAGTCTGGACTCTGTGTGTGTCAGAAGCCAAGAAAGGGCAGCATTTCAAGGCAGAGTGTTTTTAACTGTGCAGGATGCTGATGGGAGGCTGCAGGAGATGCAGACAGGGGGATGGCCACTGAGGGCCTTTGGCGACCTTGACCGGGCAGGTTCACAGTGATGGGGACAGAGTTAGGACTTTGAAGAAATATATGCTATACTCCTTAAGACACCCACGGCTGCACTGGTCTAGGAATGCACAATGTTCTCAAAGGTTTATAATTTTTTTTTCTAAACTATGTGGCACACAGAAAACACACAACAACAAAATGCTGTGAAGCTTTCATTGCCGCCTACATAGCTCATAAACCCTGAAATGCCTGAAAGAGCTCCTAAATAACAGCATTGATAATTTTATGGGGTAGCTCTCCAAGACATCATGAAGAAAAAAAAAAACCAATAAAATCAACTGTAAAAAGTCTAACAAAAATAAAAAACCTGCCTGGGAATAACTCATGCCTGGTGAATTTCTGTGTGGCAATGCTAACAAAGCCACCATAAACACACGGTGCTGACTTCCGTGGTTAAGGCATTCATGGCATAACAAACCCCACAGCTAATAAAACTTTGTCTGCAATTGTGACAGACTTTTATTCACTTGTCACAAGGTGCTACTGAAATTGTATCATGTTCCATTTCATCCAGCAATTGTTTGTAGGGAGCAGATAGTAAAGAAAAGGGGCTGCGCTGGCTGCTGAAGGGGACACAAAGATGACACAGTCGCAAGCAGCTCCTGCCTTCCGAACACTAACAAAACTGCCTCTGCCACCAGGCTGCCACCGCCACAGGGGCAGGGACTGAGTCTGTCCCGGCTCCACTGTCACCCAGCGCCCAGACATAGAAGGAAGGCACTTGTCTTAGTCCGTTCAGGCGACCATGGACTGGGTGGTATATCAACAACGGAAATTTGTTCCTCTCAGTTCCGGAGGCTGGGAGGTCCAGGGACACGATGCCGGCAGGTCTGGTGTTTGGTGAGGCTTTCGGTTCATGCCCAGCCATCTTCTTGTTGTGTCTCCGTGGGGCGGTCTCTTTTATAAGAGCACTAATTCCATTCATGGGCTCCGTCCTCCTGACCTAAGTACTTCGCAAAAGCCCCACCTCTTAGTACCATCACCTTTGGCATTAGGTTTCCAACACGTGACTTTTTGGTGAGGGACACAAACATTCTGACCAGAGCAGTGCCCATATCAGTATTTCTGAACACGTGGATGAGTTCAAAATAGGGAAAGATTCGTATATCTGGCATGTAGTGGGCAGGCGTTCAATAAGTAGTTATTGAACAAACATCTCAAGATACATTACAAAATACGTAGGGAACATATAGAGGGATATAGAACCAGGACTGTCAGAAAAGAGTCTTGAAAAACTGGGGCTGCTGAAATAGGCCTTGAAGGCTAGATGGAATTTTAGCAGGTAGGGTTAAAAGGAAAGCTATTCCAAGAATGGAAACAAGAAAAAAATGTTTCCTTGAGATCTTTAACCACAAAAGAAAATGCTTTAAAAAGAAAAAGAGAGAGAGCTGAAGGAGGCTCTTTGCTATCCAGCACGTGTAGTGAAGTGTGTTCCTTTGAGTTTGTTATCTAGAACTGGGCCAAATATTCTGCAAGGGGAATGGGTATTAGCGCTCCATGCTGGGTCCCACCGTGATAACTTGCAGAGAAAGCTGCTTTCTATAACTAATACCCACCTCCTCTGCCTGACCTTATCTTTCTGAGAAATAGCAGTTTTGGTTAGGTCATCTAACCAAATTTAACTCTGATTTACCCCTACACCACATATATTTGTCGGAAATTGTCCTGGACTTCCCACTTGACGGCCTGTAAATTTTAGATGAAGAAAATCAGCCGTCCAACCTTGGCCAGCATCATGCAAATAGACCAGGGTATAACAGGCAGCAGAGCTCACGCCTCATGTCCTTCTGACCCACTGCAAGCACAGAGCAGGTGTACACAGTAAGAAAAGCACATGGTTTTCCTTCCTGACTGCTTTCACTGGAAAGAGGCCAGCACCAAGGTCACCTGAAGGGCTGATTGACAAGATAGAACCCCCTCCTGTCTGTCCCCTTCCCAACCATTTGGAGAAGGCGAAGACTCTGGGAAGTGTGAAAAGATTATAAATAGGACAAACTGCGGCAAAGTCTCTCTCTCCCATCTGATGCTCGGCCTCAGAAATATCCCAGATGTGTGTCTGAAAGACGGGAGAGAAGTGGGCAGAGCCAGCTTCAGGGTGCAGGGACTGCACCTAGGTTTGATCTCACTGTCTTGAAATTCCCGATAATGTCTGAACATGGAGCCTCACATCTTCACTTTGCACTGGGCCTACACATTGCATAGTAAGTCCTGGAGGGGGGAGCTGGCAAGAGCCAGCCTTCAGGGAAAAGCAAGCTCATGCCTGACTCTCACTGGGCTGTAAACTGGTGCTTCTTGACCAGTTTCCAATCAAGTATTTTCTTTTTCCAAGTATGTCAGAATAGAGGGACCTTGGACTCATTAAACTTGGTCTGAGGAAAAAGCAGTAAATAGCTCTCCTCAATTGTAACATTTCTTTGAAGGCTCATATTTTATCCTAAAGAAAAAAGAAAGTGATATTTGCATGCTATTTCATAATATATCTGTTGGATACATTTTAAAAATAAGATAGACTCCACCCTCCCCCTAAAATCTTTAAGTAAGACTCACATTTCAAGAAGATATACCTTCTTTATCACTTGGGTATGAAGATCTTCTGGCTTGTCAAATAACACCCCCCCCATGCTGGAGCAATGGGGGGTGCACAGGTCCAGGGGTCACAAGGCAAAGGTCCAGTTCGACAAATACCCACTCATGGGAGTCCACATTCTTCTCTGTCCTCATATGGTCCCCCTGCGGCCTTTGCTGGCACATTATATAACTCACGGTGTCTGACACCTTTATTTCTGCCCTTCATCTTTTTCCTCTTCCTATGAAAAAAAATGTATTTGTTTGCTAGAACATGGCCCTAAAATTGCCTTTAGTCTTTAATTCCCTGTGCCAGTTGAAGTTCAATCAGAGAAGCAGAACCACTAGGAATGATACAGATAAGGATTTGTTTTAAGAATCGAAACTTTAACCAGCAATTTTTGGAGCTAGTTAAATGGTCTGGTGTAAGGCTATTGATTCTGCATCGGGTGCTGGGGCTGCAATCTGCAGGGTAGGTAGTTGGAGGGGAAAGATGAACAGAGCAAGGACAACTGGAGTCTGTGGGGACCAGCTGGACCCCTCCAGAACAGACTGGTACCCTAGCACTGCTTGTTGGTGGTGGAAGAACCACCCTCACCCCATAGAACTCGGTTGTTCAGAGCATCTTCAGATGGGGAACAGCTGGGAGAGTTATTTGGAATGTAGGGATGCTGGAAATGAGCAGAACTCACGACAGCACACATCTACTAAAAAAATGAAACTACTTATTATCTCAATATTGTTTCTGATGTGTGTGAAGAACGTAAAATAAAGCATCCTGTTCTCTCTGCCTGGGCCCTCCATGTCTCCTCCTTCAGGTTTCCCCTTAAACAGACACATCTTCAAGAAGCCTTCTCAGACCTCCACTCAGGGGCACCCCAACCCAGTTAGCACCCTGGGTTACTCTGCCCCATAATATCCTGTGATTTCCTTTTTGCAGCACACATCAAAATGGTGGTTGAGTGGTTGTTCATCTCCGAGTCTTCCCCTGAAGCACAAGAACTCTATTAAAATAAAGGCTGTTTCTCTTTTCCACTGTGCAGTTGAAAGTGCTCAGCATACTATTGGGTGTTTAATAGTTATTGATAGACTGACTAAATCAATCAATCATGGGGAGACAAAAGAATTTGTTTTGGGTACTGAGTATATTTACAATTTTATCTTGTGGAAGTAATATTGAATGAACATGGTTTAGGCTGTTTCAAAAGGATCATTGAAAAGAAAGTGATTCAATGAGTTCATAAGTTATCAACTATAGCATTCCCCCTTATCGATAGTTTCACTTCCAGCAGTGTCACTTACTTGCAAACAACCATGGTCTGAAAATATTATAAGGGAAATGAAATTCCTGAAATAAACAATTCATAAGTTTTTTTTTAAAAGATTTTATTTATTTATCTTTAGAGGGAAAGGGAAGGAGAGAGGAAGAGAAATATCAATGTATGGTTGCTTCTTGTGCATTCCCTACTGGGAACTGGACTGCAACCCAGGCATGTGCTCTGACTGGGAATCAAACCATGATCTCTTGGTTCACAGGCCGGAGCTTAATCCACTAAGCTACACCAGCCAGGGCCAATTCATAAGTTTTAAATCACATGCCATTCTGAGTAGCCTAGCACTGTCCTGCTCTGTCCCACCCTGGACGTGAATAATCCCTTTGTCCACTGTGTCCTTAGTCATTCAGTAGCATCCTGGCTTATCAGATCAACTGTTTCAGTATCTCAGTGCTTGTGTTCAAGTAATCCTTATTTCACTTAATAATAATGGCTCCAAAGCACAGAAGCAGTGATGCTGGCAGTTTGGACACACCAAAGGGAAGCTGTTAAGTGCTTTCTTTAAGTGAAAAGGTAAACGTTCTCAACTTAATTAGAAAAGGAAAAAATATCATATGTAACCCTATAAGATCTCTATAACCATAAACCCCAAATCATCAAAGATTATCCCCATTTCACAGAAGACAGACAAAGAGTTTGCATTTCCAACAAGCTCCCAAGTGATGCTGATGCTGACCCTGGACCACACTTTTTTTAGCTTCTAGCTCTTCAGCCTTCAATCTTCTGTACTCCCCACCTCCACCTCCAATTGACTCTCTTCTGAATTTCCTTCTCTTCCAGCCTACTGTGACCTCCAAGGGCAGTAATTTGAACCATACCTTGCCCCTTTGCCTTTCTGGAACAACAACCCTGGCAGTCTCCATCCCTGCATTGATAAAACCTCCAGTATTCAGCCACAGAACCACTAAAGGAAACCATGTAAGTGCCACTGCTTTTATAACAAATGTTTGATTTCTAAAGTCAAATCAGCAATCCTTCACTTTGTTCCTCGTCAGTTCCCCTTCCTACTCCTTACTGCGACTTTGCCTAAATCTAACTAATCTCCTCAAGAGATTACCCCATACCCCCTCCTTTCAGGACTCAGTGAACAGGATGTAAGGACAACCTCTTAGGGAGCCATCTGGAAGTCACATTTGGTATAGTAACTACTGCATACCTTTAAAAAAATCCACTCAAAAATCCAACAATGTCACCCTGGCCTGGTGGCTCAACTGGTTGGAGCACCCTTCCACACACCAAAAGGTTGCAGGTTCGATTCCTGGTCAGGACACATACCTAGGTTTCAGGTTTACTCCCCTGTCATCAAGATGCATATGGGAGACAATCAATCAATGTTTCACCCTCTCTAAAATCAGTA
>CM052539.1:57971702-57984139 GCA_028533065.1 Trachops cirrhosus | reverse complement strand
GATGCTGGTGAGAGGGGGGTGCAGGGCAGAGGGGATTAAAGAGGAAAATGGGACAACTGTAATAGCATAATCAATAAAATATACTTAAAAATAAAACAAAATCAATAAACATATCCTTGGGTGAGGATTTAAAAAATCCAACAATATCAATTTAAAATTTTACAACTATTAGAAAATTCTTTCCAATTAAACTAGATTATTTTCTTAAGAAACACCTCACACAATGAACCAGATCATGCGACGCTACAGTCTTAGTTTCTAAAATTCTCCGTTCTGCTGCCTGGGAATCATAGGCAGCCTCGGGATTCCTCAGAGCTCAATTCTGCAGCAGTGTCCATGTGAAACAAAAAGGGGCCGGCAAACACCTGAAGGCACATTCAACTCAGGGCACATTAAAAAAAAAAAACACACAAAACCTTTTCTGGGCCTCAATGAGAGAAATCTCGTTCAATTCATTTGCAGTGGGGCCCTGGCACCACAATTTTTAATCCGTTGAAGAGGAATTGTTACTGCAAGTCAGTGATTTTCAAACGTTTTACAGTCACAGGACCTTGGCACGAGTCCCTCCTTACGCTGACGGTAATGCGTGACAGGTGTGTGAGGTCTCTGCTGGCACCACAAACTGCCTCAGGTTTTGGTGAAGCCCTTGCTCCCCCCAGTGTAAACACAGACCACCCAGTCCGTTCAGAAGGAAGCATTTTAGGAAGAGAGAACGGAAATTGACTTAGGAAGTGTTAGTGGAGGGAGCACTGAATTTACAAATAGTGACTCTGCTTCCTAATGTGTGATCTGCAGTTTTAAATTTAACTCTGATTTACTCAGATCTCCTACACCACATATATTTGTCTGAAATTGTCCTGGACTCCCCACTTGACGGCCTTTAAAACTTTTACACACATGCATTCTTTTTTCTTAAATCCCCCGCGACTGCAGAACACGGCTGAGGAGCCTGGCGCGTCTGGGGGCGCGGTCCCAGCGACTCCGGCGCAGAGACCGCGGAGACCTTTAAGAGCCGGGGCCGGACCCCCGACACCCCGAGCTCGCGGGGCGCATCCTGGGACGCCAGGTGAGCCGCAGGGGCGCCGGCCAGCAACGCTCAGCGTGGGAAGCCCGCCGAACTTTCACCATCTCCAAAATTGCAGCGGCTGGAGACCCTCGGCAGAGCGCCCAGACCCCATCAGCGGCCGGACTTCTGGTGGAGCGGAGGACACACTTCAAACCCGGCAAAGACTAAAGCTGCTGCCGGTTCGCACAGCCCAGCGCGCCCCTACAACGCAGCGCAGAGCTGCGCGAGCGCGGGTCTCCCAGGTGCGGAGAAGGCAGAGGAGTCCGCGCTCGCGCGCGCCTCGGCCCCGCCTAGGAGGAACCCCGGCGCCTGAATGGGCCAGAGAGACGTCAGTCAGGACTCGGGAGCGGGTCCTGAGAGTGCCCGCCCCCTTGCCCGGCTATAATGAGTGGCCCGGCCCCGCGGCCGCGGGTGGGTGGAGGTGCGCGCCTGTGCCGGGGTGAGGCTGAGGGCGCGCGCGGCCGGGTGCAGCTGCCGCAGCTGCCGGGCGGCGAACAGCAGCCAAGACCCGGGGAGGGAAGGAAGGGGAGGGGGCGAGATGGATGGCACCCCGGGCTGCCCCTGTTCCGTTCGCACTAACTCCCGAAGGTGTTGCTTCCAACTTTTACCTCCTTAGGAAGCAGGAAACGATAGTGTTAGGAGATCTGACACTAGAGTGTCAGTCCGGATCTAGTAACGCCCATATCACCCCCCAAACCCTGCGTCCTCCCCAGTTCCTTGTCTGGTCTCAGCTTTATTATCATTTTTATTCACCTCCAGAACATGGACTTCGCCTGCCTCTGGCTAGGGCTGCTGCTGCCTTTGGTAGCTGCGCTGGATTTCAGCTACCACCACCAGGAAGAGATGGAAGAGTTTTTGAAGAATGTTGCCCAAAACTACACTTCTATCACTCACTTACACAGTATTGGGAAATCTGTGAAAGGTAGGGTCCGTCTCGTGCACTTTTCCAAACCTCGCTTTCATTCATTAAATATACCTTAGGTTCGTGTCCCCTCTCTATGAAGCTACTCAGAGGAGCTCCAAGCGGGTACACCAGTGCCTTGCTTGTTGGTTGTTTTCTGCTTTTATGTGTTGTGTTGCTTTATTTTGTCAGGGGAGTAGTAACAGGATGACCCGAGTTTTACTCAATGCTTCTGCTGTCATTCGATGTCACTGAGTCCTAGGAGTTAATGAATGGTGCTCTGTCTTTTGGATCTTACAAACATCAGTTGCCTGGAATGTGTATTTTCGTTCTTTTTCTAGACAAGTCTCTGCCAGGGAAGTCAGTCCGTCTGTCCATCTCAGGTTTCCCTTTTTGTTGACTTCTTTAAATATGATTCAGACTGTTAGTATCTCGTCTAAAGGTCTCTTTTGAACTGAAATAGTGCAATTAATTCTGTTGATGAGATTCCCTTGTCATGTATAATTACCCAAAATGCTTCAAGTTTTGCAAAAAATATATGACTCTGATACTGTTAAAGGCTGTTTTTAAAATCATCCATTTGAATAAGACAATTGCTGAATAATAAATATATATTAAGAGTGATTGCTACTGCTTCCAGCATTTTCACATTTATTGTTTAATTGCTTTATTGATTTAATTTAGAAACTAAATATTAAGTATAATACATAATTTTATATTAAATAGTTATCATTTTTATAGATGGGGATGTTGAATCATAAAGATATTAAGTATTTTGCCCAAGATCACTCCAATGCTAAGTTTTATAACCAGGTTTGGCAGTCAGGTCACTACTTCAAGGCTTGGACATTGGGGCAAGGCAAATAATTTTTATCAGATATTACTTCTTAATCCTCTTTAATTACATTGGTACCTGCAAAGAGATTACCAGAAATAAGTGCTTAAGTCAAAATCTTGTCAAGTTTATGTAGTTTGGATCTCAACTTTTTGTATCTTCAAGCCCTAACTGGATTTTAGCTCTAAGCTTTTCAGCCAACGGGGAGTCTCTTAATTACCATATTCTTACTGTTTCCCTTCAAATTAAGGTCAAGGTTTCTATATTAGAAAAGAGATATTACATAAATTTACTTATCTGCAATGAAAAATAAAACTCCTGGGCTTATCTGTGTATGGCACCTTTGTTTTTAAACAACATTGCCAAAGAGATGATGCCAGACCTACTCTGCATTGCTCTATAGTCTAAAATTATAGAGATGGCATGTATGAGAAATCATATCTTGAATCAGCATATGTATTCAACCTTTTGAAATCACTTCCACCTGAGGTTAGATAGGAGCAATTTTAAAAGATCTAAGAGTACTAATTATATTAATAAAGGAAATATAGAACACAGCTAGCTTGAGTTATTGTTCAGTCATCATTTAAACCACAAGGTGAAGAGGATGTTGTTAATTTTGAGTACGAAATTAAGTACTAGATTTGGTCATTTTTTATTTCTGCAAGCACAGAGTGCTTGTGAAAGAAAGCTGGGGACTCTCTTAATGTGAACCAGCTATTTGGATCCATCCTGCGTAATATCAGGCCACAGAGCAGCAGGCTTTTTTACTTCGTATGCACTCCTGCGGTTAAAGCGCTGAGGAGCTATCATGTCAAAATGATAGGACACCAGTGGTCAAATGTGTGCGCTGAGTACGTTCTGAATAATTACTCAGATTAAGAAAAATCCCAAATCTGCTATTAGGTTCCAAGTGGTAGGTTAAAGTACACACTAGAGGCTGGGAGTCAGTTGCTACTGTATCTGCCTGTTAGTATGAGCATTAAAGACAGAGCTGCTTTGTAGGCACTCTTCACTAGGCAGGCAATTTTCCCTGGCCAACCTGCCCTCTAGAGCAGGAGTACTGATCTCTTTTCCCTTGTTGTCAAAAAAAAAAAAAAAAGGACAACAGCCAACACAACAAGAGCCATTGGTGAGAATGAACCAAAATTATACCTATTTTTTGTCAGATTGTCAAAAAATAAAACATTTTTTGGTGTGCTGCAGAATTTTAGTCGTTAGTTTATGTGTGCCATGAGATAAGAAAGGTTAAAAATAGCTGCTTTAGTGTAAGATAAGTTTGCTTAGCAAATAAGATTTATCACACATGGTATTTATTTTCTCTTTGTTATGACTATGGGCAACCTACTCAGAGGGGAGAGTAATATTCCTACCCCGCCAAATACATTTTTAAATTTTTGTATATGCATATTTCATATATTTTCACTGTTGTAATAATGGGTTCCAGTCTACTTTTTCTTCAGTTCTCATTATTTTAAGACATATTTCCATAAATTGACAGAGTCTACAGATGTGAATTGGTTCCTATATAGTATTTTGTCCTCTTGATTATCTGAATTCTCTTAAGTCATTCACCTGTTTAAGACATCTGTATAGATTCTGATGATCGTTTTTTATAAATAGTGATGCTATAAAACCATCAGGGTATGTCATGATAAGTACCTTTTATTATATTTGGTGATTTTGTTCAGTTTTTTATTTGAACTGTTTGAAAACCACAGAAAGGTTGAGTGCACGTATACCTTTCACCTAGGTTTCAGACACAGTGCTGGTAGACTGACCATATTTCAGCTGAATCTTTGGAGAAACTGCACTACCAAATAACATAGTAAAGAAATCTACATGAAACAAGAGAAGCAACTCAAACAAACAAACAAACAAACAAACAAAACACCTGACAACTGAGTTGAGAAAAATCAGTACGGTACAATGTTCATTGGTTCCCTTCTCTATTCAGTTAAAGAAGCTTTTGCCCCTTACCCTCCTTTTTTGAAATTTCTAACCCTGTTTGAGTAGCAGGATGCCTGGAACATATTCAGTAATTTGTATCTGTTTGATGGATTGAATATTTGCTGAGCCAATGCCTTGTGAAGCAAGCGAAGATGTGTGCCATTTATTCTCTACGTTCAGTAGTCTGCTTTAAAATATAAATGTATTGGTAGGAGGGATGCAGACATGGAATGGACTGGTCTCTCACCTACTTGTGGTGGATAAAAAATCGGGATGTCCAGGGAGCGAGGAGTCCCAGCCCCACACCAGGCCCTCCAGCCCAGGGTTCCAGTGCCAGGAAGATAACTTCTGGCTAAAACAACCAGAGGGGACAGAGTCAGGGGAAGAAAATTCTAGAGTCCCAAGTGGTTCATTCCTCTTAAATGACCCACACACAGACTTACTCAGACTCACTCCCTCTGAGCTCCAGCACCAGGGTAGCACCTTGAAAGGTACCAGTGGCATACAAGGAGAAACTGAAGTGACTGGCATCAAGGCAAGCAGAGGCCCTTGCCCCTTTTCTGAACACTCCCCTCAACAGAGCCACAGAGCCTGGTGGTGCCATACCTGGGATTCCATCAACCTAGCTAACACTATTTGCCCTGTCCTGAAGATCCCCAGAGACTCTGTCCCACTCAACTTAGAGGCCAATCCAAGCTGCTTTTCCATATGAATGCTGGTCTTGGCTTATGCTTCACAACTTCCTAAATCCTCTCTGGCTTCAGTGAGCCCCAGGCCTGGCACTAGCAGCAGTCAGCCTGCATTCACAGTGTGGCTTCACCTGGGGATCTCCAAGTCTAGCACATGTTGCAGCCATCTCAGATTGCTTTATAACCCAGGCAGGGTGAACCTGGATGAAAACACAGGTGGCAGCTAACCTTGGCCTGTACCACTCAGGAAACCCCAGAGCCTGCACACCCAGTGGACAACTGTGGACCACATCAAAGCACCACCACCCTGTCCCTGCATGACTGATCCTCCACACGGAGTGGAGGTTGGTGGTTAGTGATCATAGCTAGTCCTTGCAGCTGACTGGCCTGGGTAAATCCCTCCCATTGACCTGCCAACAGCAATCATGGCTCAACTATAATAGGAGAGTGTATTCAGCCCACACAAAAGGCACACCAGCTTGAGTGACAGAGGAGGCTGTGCCACTGGACCCTACAGGACACCTGCTACATTAGTTCACACCAGCAAGATATGAGTCGAAACAGCTCTATCTAATACATAGAAACAAACATGAGGAAGCTGACAAAATGAGGAAACAAAGAAACATGACCCAATTGAAAGAACTGATCAAAACTCTAGAAAAAGAACTAAACAAAATGGAGATAAGCAATCTATCAGATGCAGAGTTCAAAACGCTGGTTATGAGGATGCTCAAGGAACTTAGTGAGGACCTCAGCAGCATAATAAAGATTCAGTCAGAAACAAAGGAGACACTAATTAAAATAAAGAACAATTTGTAGGGAAACAGCAGTAGAGTGGATGAAGCCAAGAATCAAATCAATGATCTGGAACATAAGGAAGCAAAAAAAAAAAAAACCAACCATGCAGAACCACAAGAAGAAAAAAAACAATCTGAAAAACTGAGGATAGTATAAGCAGCCTCTGGGAAAACTTCAAGTTTTCCAACATTCACATCATAGGGACAAGAGAAGAAGAGAAAGAGCAAGTAATCTCTTTGAAAAAAAGATAGATGGGAAATCTACTTGAAAAAATAATGAAACATAACTTCCCTAATTTGGTGAAGGAAGTAGACATGCAAGACCAGGAAGCAGAGAGTCCTAAACAAGATGGATGCACTCCAGGACACATCATAATTAAAATGCTAAAGGTTAAAGATAAAGAGAGAATCGTAAAACAGCAAGAGAAGAGCAGTTAGTTACCTAAAGGGGATTTCTTGTAAGACTGTCAACTGATTTCTCAAAAGAAACTTTGCAGGCTAGAAGGGATTGGCAAGAAATATTCAGTCATGAAAAGTAGGCACCTACAGCCAAGACTGCTCTACCCAGCAAAGCTATCATTTAGAATCAAAGGGCAGATAAAGAGCCTCTCAGATAAGAAAAAACTAAAGGATTTCATCATCACCAAACCATTATTATATGAAATGTTAAAGGGTCTTATTTAAGAAAAAGAAGATCAAAACTATGAACAATAAAATGGCAAAAATATATATCTATCAACAACTGAATGTGAAAAACAAATAAACAAAGAAGAGTGGAGACAGAATCATGGATACAGTGAAGCATTCTGATGTTTACCAGATGAGAGGGAGGTGTGGGGGAATGGGTGAGGAGGTGCCCTAAGAAGTACAAATAGGTAATTAGAGAATAACCATGGGGATGTAAAGTACAGGAAAGGAAATGGAGAAGTCAAAGAACTTATACACATGACCCATGGACATGAACAATGGTGGGGGCATTGCCTGAGGGAGTGGGGGTTGCAGGGTAGAGGGGGGCATAGGGGAAAAATCAGTACAATTGTAATAACATAATCAATAAAATGTAATTTAAAAAATAAAATAAAATACAAATATATTTATTGTGGATTTGCCCTGCTCAGCTTTTCATACCCCCAAAATTAGTTCTAGCACTATTATAAATGAGAATTCCTACTATCTCTGTTTTAAGAATCATGTCTTGCCTTTGAAACTTTATCTAATTAAGGAAGCTTGGAAAGGGCAAAGGGTAGATAACAAAAATCTCTGTTATCAAGTGTTTTCCATGTATTAGGTATTTTAATACATTATTTTATTCTCAACAACTCAAAGTAGGCATTTTCCTCATTTACTAAAGAGGTCAAATATGGCACAGAGAATTTAACTTGCTGAAAATCCCACGGCTGACAAGTGTTAGAGGGAGGTTTCAAACTCAGATTCACCTATCTCCCAAGCACATCTCTTTTCTCTTTAAAGAAGTAGCTTGAATGGACCTGGAGATTATTATGCCAAGTGAGATAAGCCAATGAGAGAAAGACAAATACCATATGTTTTCACTTATATGTGGAATCTAATGAACAAAATAAACTGATGAACAAAATAGAAACAAAGGCATGGAGACATGGAACAGACTGATAGAGGGTGGGGGAGGGAGGAATTGGATGAAGGAAGGTGAGGGGGTTAGTCAAAGAACACACATGCATAACCCACAGACACCTGTTTGTGTCATGGCCAGAGGGAGGGGTAGGGGCTGGGTGGAGGTGGGCAAAGAGGGGGAAAATGGGGACATAGGTAAGAGACTGAATGATAAAAATGAAGTTAAAGAAAAATAGCTTGACCTAGACATAGCTGGTTACATGGAGATTGAGGTTGTTAGTGGAGGGTTTCAGATTCACAGTTTGGGCCACAGAAGTGTTGTCCATTACAGAACCCATTAGCCCCGTGGTTAGTGAGCAGCTGAAATGTGGCTAGACCAAACTGAGATGTCCTACAGTGGCTTTGAAGATTTAACAGGAAAAAAATAAAATTCTCCATTAGTATTTTATATTGATTACATGTTGAAATGATATTTTAATGCATAGGTTAAATAAGAAATACTTAAAATTAATTTCATCTGTTTCTTTTTACCTTTATTAATGTGGTTTTGGTTCCCAGGATGTTTTAAATTACATATGTGACTTTTATTATATTTTGATGGGCTATGTTGATCTAGAGAGACATTTATTAGTAATATTTTTCTGGGTACAAAAAGAATCCAAGTTCATTTGGAAAATGCCAAAAAGAAAAAAACCTCTCCATCCAAAGGAAACAGGTGGCTTCCCCCCTTTCAGCGTGCCAAATATCTTGTTTGTCCATACAAACATTTTATTTAGAAAATTTGATTTTTTAAAAGATTTTATTTATTTTTTTTTAGAAAGAGGGGTAGGGAGAGAGAAGGAGAGGGAGAGAAACATTGTGTGGTTGCCTCTCGCATACCCCCAATCGGGGACCTGGCCTGCAACCGAGGCATGCACCCTGACTGGGAATTGAACTGGCAACTCTTTGGTTTGCAAGCTGGCACTCAGTCCACTGAGCCATGCCAGCCATGGTGAAAATTTGATTTTTAATGATTGTTTTGTGTCCTATCAATGGATATACTATTGTTTATTTAACCCATACCACGCTGATGGACATTTAGTTTGCTTCTAAATTTTCCTTCTTATAAACAATGCCATAGTGAACATCTTGGCAGCTAAGCCAGCAAAAGTCATCAGCGCACAAGCTTTGGAACCACAGTGTCCAAGTTCAAATTCTAGGTTCTCTACTCTAGGCAGTTTGGCCTTGGGTTGCTAGCACAAAATCAGTGCTACATGAGAGCTATTGTTAGGGAGACATCTGCTGCTATTAGGGATATGTTTTCATAAAAGTAAATTACTGGGTCTTAAGCAGTTTTATGTTATTTCATACATGTGACCAAATTGCCTTCCAAAAAGATTGTATTGATTTAAAATCTCATGAGAAATGTATGCTAAGGAAAGAACAAGTCTTATATTACTCATAAATCAATACTGGCATTAGTGATTTGAAAGATTAGTGGAGTATTTGTCAAAGAGTACAAAGTTTTCGTTTTCCAAGATGAATATGTCTTAGAGATCTACTGTATATCATAGTGCCTATAGATAATAATACTGTATTGTATGCTTAAGATTTTGCCAAAAGGATAGATGTTATGTTGAGGTGATGGTGATGATGATGATGATGATGAAAGATTAGTGTACTATCAACTTTTATTTGTGTTTAATGTATAAGGGAGAATTGCTTTCTCATGCCTTTTTTTGCCCAAGAACTCTCATCTTCACATATTCATTCAACAGATATTGACTTAATTCCTCTACCAGGGGTCTTTATACAATTTCAGATGCTCAAAAGTCTCCCTAGATTTGACTTAGATTCCTGCCCCAAAGAAGTGTGTACTATGTTCACACACACAGGTCTCTCATTGTCTACTGCCCTTGACTGTGTAGATTCTAGCAGGTGATTGGCCCTCAAAAGAAAAAAACAAAAACAGACATTGCATATTAAATTTTGCCATAACACTGAGTTTTCTGTCATACTCCGTTTACTTCTCAAGTACGGTCATGAAGCCAGTTTGCTTGAGATCCTGTATAAAATGCTCTTTGTGACATAAAGGAGTGGGGCATATTGAGGACTGAATATCTAGAAAACCACTATAATCTAGGAGTTTCAGCTGAAATACACGTTTGTGATTTCAAGTTACACTGATTAAGCAAGACTTTCCCCTTCTTTAACTTGAAATGCAAAGGTTTTTGTTCTGAAACATCTTATAGATATTGCCCTTGTTTATAACCATTCAGGGTTTTTTAAAGGCACTGCTTTTTTTGTTTGTTTGTTTTCTTATAAGGAGATTATTTAGATTGATTCTGTTTGTAGTATAATTTAAAAGAGAAAATTGAGACAGAATATCTTAAAAATAGCACAGAATTTTATTCTGCTTCTTATATCTGGTAGCCATTTTTATTCCAAACCTCAAATGTATCTAAACAGAAATACTCTAGATGCAAATGGCATTTGAAACTTAAAAAAAATGACAGCCAACATCAAGTTAATTTTACTATTTCCTAGCACTTTACATATCTATTCCCCTGAATCATTTTAACGATGGTATGAAATACCATTATTATCCCCATATTTGCATGTGAAGAACTGATATAACATGAATTGTCTATAGTTTGTAAATGACAGATAGGTGACTGGAACTAGTCTGTCTTAAGCCAAATAATAAATAAACCCTTAAACTTTTTTTGCTGCAGAGAAAACATTCTCTGGTTACCTTTGTCTCTGTTCTTGTCACCTACCCTCCCTCCTACAGATCTTCCCCCCAACTCCTGTGATTCTGAAAAAGTTGACAAGCATCCTCCACCACCCAAACATATTAAATGTTTATGGTTTGGTTTTTGTTGTTTTTTTTTTTGGTGTGAGTGACCTGTGGAATTTCTTGAACCCTTTTCAGTATTCAGTTTCATCCAAAGCAGTTTGAATTCCTAATTTTTTTGCTGTAAACTTAATTTTTCCTATATGCAAAACTCTTGGATTATGAGACAGAAGAAGTCAGAGATTCTGGTTTACACACTTATGGGACACCACCCATCCACCAAAGTGCATCTTCTGAAAACAGTGGTTCTCATTAAGAGCAGTATCCCCCCCTAGAGGAATTTTGGAAATTGAGGGGATGTTTAGGCTTTATCTTGGGATGGGGGAGGTGGTCACTCCTGGTGTATACTCCTGATCTTGTTAGCAATGCACAGAATAGTCATGCATAGTGAAAAATTGCCCCCTACATTTTTCGATGCCCTCTGTAGGGGAAAGACCAGATTAGAATGATCAGAGCCTAAAACCAAACTCTGTTTTATGTATGTAACAAAATACTTTCCCTCACAATTTTAATATATACTGAACTTTCCAGAAATGTAACCATAGATACGATGAGAAAAATTTGATTTTATTTTTTTCTGAACTTGGCTGAGAGATATTTCACATTCATAAAATCCTCACACCAGTGGCCACACAACTGAATTAGTCTGCATTTGGAATAGATGCGGTCACTGTGATGCTCATGGACAGTAAACCTTCTGTATCCACAAGTTCTGCATTGCTGGATTGAACCCACTGCAAATCAACAATAGATTTAACAGTTACATTGTGAGTTTTGAGACTTCCAGCCAAGATGGAGGCATAGGTAGACACACTGTGCCTCCTCGCACAACCAAGATAGAAACAACAACAATTTAGAGACAGAATAACAACTAGAACTGACCGAAAATTGAACTGTATGGAAGTCAGACAACCAAGGAGTTAAAAGAGACACCTTCATCCAGACCGGTAGGAGGGGCGGAGTCGGGCAACTGGGTGCGGGTCTCGGAGCAGAGAGCGTTGGGACCACATGCATAAGGCAACCGGGTGCTCAAGACCGCAGTGGGCAGACCCTGGGTGCACAAGCGGCAGCTAGCAGATCCCCACTGAGGGGTGGCAACCCAAAGACCCAGCAAGGTGGTGATTGTGAAGCAAGGCATTGAGCACAACCCAGGATCCCAGCCCTGGGAAATAGAGCCTTGGGGCACTGATTGAAAACACACCTGTGGGGGGTTGAGACACAGGGAGAGACTCCCAGCCTCACAGGAGAGGTCGCTGGACAGTCCCATGGGGTGCACAAACCCACTCACACGGAATTGGCACCAGAGGGGCCCAGTTTGCTTGGGGGAAGTGGCGGAAGGGACTGAAGTCCCATGGAGAGCAGAACAAGTGCCATTGTTCCTTCTCAAACCCCACCCCCACAGACAGCGTCACAACCCAGCAACTGGGGTGCCCCGCCCTGGTGAACACCTAAGGCTCCGCCCCTCATACATAACAGGCTCAACCAGACCAAAAAAAAAAAGAGAGAGAGATGGCTCAAACAGAAGAACAATTGAAAGCCCCAGAACCCATCCTTTTAAGTGACCAGAAGATAGCCAACCTATCAGATGCACAGTTCAAAGCACTGGTGATCAGGAAGCTCACAGAATTGGTTGATTTTGGTTGCAAACTAGATGAAAAATGAAGGCTACACTAAGTGAAATGAAGAAAAATGCACAGGGAACCAATAGTGATGGAATGAAAGATGGGTCTCACATCAATGGAGTGGACCAGAAGGAAGAAAAAAACATACAAC
>CM052539.1:57922156-57971202 GCA_028533065.1 Trachops cirrhosus | reverse complement strand
GGGAAATATAGAAGCTAAAGAATTTATGACACATGGACATGAACTAAAGGGGGGGAATGTGGGTGGGAGAGGATGTGCAGGGTGGAGGAGAATGAAGGGGGGTTATGGGACAACTGTAATAGCACAATCAATAAAATATATTAAAAAATAAAAGTTACATTGTTGCTGATGTATATGATATAGTTAGGCCCACCATGGTTGCATCTGTACTGAACACATACAGACTTCTCTTTTCTTCTCATTATTCCCTAAATAATACAACAACTATTTACACAATACTCACATTACTGTATTAAATATTATGAGTAATCTAGAAATTATTTAAAGAGTTCAGGAGGATGTGCGTAGATTGTATGCAAATATTACACCACTTTATATAAAGGACTTGAGAATCCTTGGGGTTTGGTGACCGTGGGGTCCTGGAACCCGTGCCCACGGATGCAGAGGGAGCGCTGTAGAGATAAGCAGCTGACTGTTTTATTGTGTCTCCTAGTGGACTGTGCCCAAATTTTTACATTCTGATGCTATATTTGATTATAAGTTTCTTTCCTTTTATTTCTCCCTTATATACAGTTTGAACACTGAACTGACCTTTTTGAAATTGTGTATATAATTATTATATTTTCTAGGAATTTCATGCCAGCATGGTAAAGGGAGAGCTGCAAAACACTGGGCGTGAGAAAAGGGCCATAGACTGATGGGGTTAGGACTGGTTGGTCTGCGGTCACAGACAGAGAGCTGATAGGGACCCCGTTCAGATTCACGGAGCAGCGTCTAAAAAGGTGTTTGGTTTCTGCTCTTAGTCAGTGCACACGTGTGTCTGGAGGTAACACAGTGGTGACAGCCATATCTAGGGTCGAGAGGTGACAACTGCCATTAGCTCCATTTGTATATTTAGAATTTCTCTTTCTGTAAGAGTACAGAGCTGGAAAGTATAAAAAGAATTTTAAACATAGGTAGTAGTGGAACTAATATATGCTCACCTATTATTTTGTTAATAAAGACCTAAAGATTGTTTTAATCTTAAATTAAAATCTAAAAAAATACTAAATATCAACGTGCATTTGTGTTAGGGGAAGGGGATTAAATCAAATCTTCCTATCTAGTGATTTAAAACAATTGGTACTCTCCCTAACTTCTTAGCAGTTCAACGTAATGTAATATACTATAGCAGTTTGCTGAGAGGTTTGTTAAGTCCTAATTTGAGTATGTGTTAAAACAGACATGAGTTGCACATGAAAAATGTTTCTTATCTGTGCATGTCAGATGTTTAAGTTGAAGGACAAAATTTCTAGTCTGTGACCTTTCACACACATAACTTCAAACCGAGGGCTTAGTCTTCACTGCGTCAGGGAAGATGCAGCCAGCTTCAAACAAGTTGCCTTCAAACTGGCCCAGAGACTTATCGTGAATTTACCCAGAGCTGCAGATAGCGGCCTTTTTGGTGGGGTATGAAGGCATTAACAATAGTGCTTATGTACTTGGAGTGTTCACCCTATTACAGAGTTCACCAGAAGAAACCCGCTGAGTAGCTCTTCTATTTGTTTAAATAAAGGGCTTTCAATTAGGCACTTTCCCAGGTCTTTAATTTTTCCGACAGGAATCTCTCTGAGGGCACAGGGGCTACACTCAATGGCACACAACAGGTAAAATTCAGCACAGTGTTCATTCTTAGAGCAGGTGTGGATGTGACAGACCATTTGACCCTTTATTCAGTTCATTAAGGCTTAGTTCAAAATGGTACCTTTTCCTGGAAGCCTTTTTCTAGTCCTGGGCAGAGTCGGGATCCTGCATTCCTCTTCCCCAGTATCTTCCAGTAGCTCCAGCTACGTTGCCCCTGGAGAGCAGGGACCAGGCTTTGTTCATCCTGCATCCTAGGCCAACGCATGCTTACATGTGGCAGGCAATGTTAGGGTCAAAGCGGAGAGCTCTTCCATGTGTGGTAAATGAGACACGAATATAAATATACTTTCATACAGTATAATATGTTACTATTTTGTAGAAGTACATAAGATGTATATTTTTATATATACTTTTATATAGTTACATACACTACCTGTAACTTTAGGTAATAACCTCATAAGATTATACATATTGTGTGTAGTAAGTACTTCAGTCTCTTAAGAAAATGAATTTTTTTTGCAATGTAAACTTTTTTTGGCTAAAACTATTTCACGATAAGTAATATGATAACTTGGAGAGGTAGAATTTGAGGACCTCATTATGCCACAGCTCCAGATAAATTCCTGGAGTGGAGGAGGAGGCAGCGAGGACATTAGTGTGTTTCAGGAGGTAAAGGGCATAATGAATTATTCACTGACAAGTCTAAAGTTGTTCTTCCCCCGCCCCTCAGCCCCCCAGACCTAACCAAACATGCATCAAAAGAAGAGAGGTAAATACAGAACACACACACACCCCTCCATTAAGAAGAGTTTAAGTAAATATCCCTGGTTTTATCTGAACAACACAAGAATAATTCAAGTGTCTATTTAGAGAATGTAAAAATAGAGAAATGGAACATGTGATGAAGACTTTCCCCCCAAAAGTTAAACAGAGATTTGAAACCCCTAAATTTTAAGGGTCTTTTTTCCTCCATACTCAGCAATGTTTCACAGATTTAAGGTGAAGGCAGCCAACATGTTTAACTATTCTTGCTGCAAGTGGTTCAGAAAGGCACGGGTTTTGGAAATACATAGGTATATAGACTGCTGAACGTATCTTAGCTTTAATTTTTAGTCCTTATTAATATTCACTCCCATGCCATTGTTGGTGACTCAGTTGAGCCCAACTATTAAAATTCTTTTATTTTTTAAATTATATTTTATTGATTGTGCTATTACAGTTGTCCCAATTTCCCCCCTTTGCTGACTATCCAGGACCCCCACCCCACATCCCCCCCGACCATTGTCCATGTCCATGGGTCATGAGTATAAGTTCGTTGGCTACTCCATTCCCTATACTGTGCTTTACATCCCCATGGCTATTCCCTAACTACCTATGTGTACTTTTTAATTCCTTCACCTCTTCATCCATTCCCTCACAAACCCTTCCATTTGGCAACTGTCAAAATACTCTCTGTATCTATGATTCTGTCTCTGTTCTTCTTGTTTGCTTAGTTTATTTTTTACATTCAATTGTTGATAGATATATATTTTTGTCATTTTACTATTCATAGTTTTGATCTTTTTTGTTTTTCTTAAATAATTCCCTTTAACATTTCATATAATAATGGTTTGGTGATGATGAAATCCTTTAGTTTTTTCTTATCTGAGAGGCTCTTTATCTGCCCTTTGATTCTAAATGATAGCTTTGCTGGGTAGAGCAGTCTTGGCTGTAGGTGCCTACTTTTCATGACTGAATATTTCTTGCCAATCCCTTCTAGCCTGCAAAGTTTCTTTTGAGAAATCAGTTGACAGTCTTACAAGAAATCCCCTTTAGGTAACTAACTCCTTTTCTCTTGCTGCTTTTCAGATTCTCTCTTTATCTTTAACCTTTAGCATTTTAATTATGATGTGTCTTGGAGCGCATCCATCTTGTTTGGGACTCTCTGCTTCCTGGACTTGCATGTATATTTCCTTCACCAAATTAGGAAAGTTATGTTTCATTATTTTTTCAAATAGATTTCCAATTTCTTGCTCTTTCTCTTCTCCTTCTGGCATACCTATGATGACAGTGTTGAATCACTTGAAATTGTCCTAGAGGTTGCTTACACTCTCCTCGTTTGTTTCTTTTTTTTAATTCCTTTTTCTTCTTGTTGTTCTGATTGGTTGTTCTCTGGTTCCTTATGTTCCAGATCATTGATTTGATTCTCAGCTTCATCCAATCTACTGTTGTTTCCCTATAAGTTGTTCTTTATTTCAGTTAGTGCATCCTTTGTTTCTGACTGAATCTTTTTTATGTTGCTGAGGTCCTCACTAAGTTTTTTGAGCATCCTTATAACCAGTGTTTTGGACTCTGCATCTGACAGATTGCTTGTCTCCATTTTGTTCAGTTCTTTTTCTGGAGTTTTGATCAGTTCTTTTCTTTGGGCCATGTTTCTCCTCATTTTGGCAGCCTCCCCCTGTTTCTTTCTGTCTCTATTAGGTAGAGCTGCTATGATTCCCTGTCTTGGTAGCATGGCCTAATGTAGTAGGTGTCCTATAGGGTCCAGTGGCACAGCCTCCCCTATCACTCAAGTTGGGTATTTGAGGTACACCCTTCAGGTGGGCTGAGTACATCCTCCTCTTGTAGTTGAGCCTTGGTTGCTGTTGGCAGGTCAATGGGAGGGATTTACCCAGGCCAGTCAGCTGCAAGGACTAGCTATGGCCACTGACCACCAACTTCTGTCGTCTGGGAGGATCAGTTGCGCAGGGATAGGGTGGTGGTGCTTTGATGTGGTCTGTAGCTGTCTACTGGGTGTGCAGGCCCTGGGATTTCTGGGGTGCTGTGGGGCAAGGTCCGCCCCCACCTGTGTTCTTCCCAGGGCTACCATGCCTGAACTGTAAAGCAATCTGAGATGGCTACTATTAGTGCTGGGCTTGGAGATTCTCAGGTGAAGCCAAGCAGTGAATCTAGGCTGGCTGCTGCTGGTGCTGGGCCTGGGGCCACTTAGCAAGAGGTGTAGGGACTGAGGACTCACTGAGGTCGGCCCTTGTTCATTTGAGAGGATTTAGGAAGTTGTGAAACGTGAGCCAAGACCAGCCATTCATATGGGAAAGCAGCTTGGGTGGGCCCATAGTTGGGTGGGACAGAGTCTCTGGCAATCTCCAGGGTAGGACAAACAATTTAACTAGGTTGATGGAGTCTTAGATATGGCACCAGCCTGCCGGCTCTGTGGCTCTGTTAGGGAGAGGGTTCAGAAAAGGGACGGTGGCTCTTCCTGCCTTTCTCTCTTGGAGAAAGCTGTCCCCAGCTCTTGCTCTAATGCCAGCCACTTCAGTTTCTCCCAGTATGCCACTGGTGCCTTTCAAGCTGCGACCCTGGTGCTGGAGCTCAGAGGGAGTGAGTCTGAGTAAATCTGTGTGTGGGTTCTTTAAGAGAAACTGCTTAGGACTCTAAAAGTTTCTTCCGCTGACTCAATACCCGCTGTTTTTTTCAGCCAGAAGCCGTAGGGACTTATTTTCCTGGCACTGGAACCCTGGGCTGGTGGGTCTGGTGTGGGGCTGGGACTCCTCACTCCTGAGATATCCCTCCTAAATTTTTATCTACCACACATGGATGTGGGACCAGCCTGTTCCAAATCTCTGCCCCTCCTACCAGTCTGGATGGAGGTGGTTTCTTTAATTCCTTAGTTGTCAGGCTTTCATTCAACACATTTTCTGATGGGTCTGAGTGATGGTTGTTCTGTATTTTAGTTGTAATTTTGGTGTTGTTGTGCTAGGAAGCAAGCTTCCTCTGCCACCACCTTAACTGGAAGTCCTTAAAATTCTTTTAAAGGGGAGCATTTACTGTTGTGAAAGTGTAGACACCTGGGAACAGATGGGAACCACAGGTCATTTTAACATGTGGTAATCCCATAGGAGCTTTCCCATTAGTTTGTTCTATTACTCTGGCAGACTCAGATGAATAATCATACTGTACTAGAGATATCCTCGAGATAAGCCTAGCTGGTTTATCATTTGTTTCTAGTAAATTCCTTTCTATGTATAAAGAAATAGAAAAATAATTTGGGAAATACCACATTTTAACCTTAACAGACATTTAATTGGGTTTGGTCATCTTCTGAGTTTTAAGAGCATGTACTTCTTAATGTACAAAATGTGTTTTCAGACTGTCCTGTAGAGGCGGAGGGTGAGCGCTGAGGCATGGAAGTGGAGGGGTGCTCTGTGCCCTTCCGGCGGAGCTGAAGCACAGTGAGCCAGGGGACAGGTCCTGGATGAGTGGGAGTGAGAGGTGTGCTGGGGACAGACCACAGAGCGCCTCGGCAGCCAATCAAACATGGAGAGTTTGAATTCAGTTCTGCAAATAGGCCTGAAGAGTTTTAAGCAGAACAACGTAATCTGATTAGGTCTGAAAAAAGATAATTCTGGCTGCTGAGTGGAGAATTACTGAGGAGCAAGTATATGTGCTGGGAGAAAAATCCAACTAGAGCAATCCAGGCCAATATTGATGGTGGTTTGGATTAGAAATCGAGGGAAGTGGAGGGATTCCTCTCCTGGAGATGTGTTTGGAAATAAAACCGACAATACTTGCTAATGGATTGGAAGGCGAGTGGGCAGGAAAAAATTAAAAATCCAGGATGACCTTTAGGATTTATGTCTGGGCAACTGAGAGTATGAGTTTTATTTACCAAAATGGGAAAAACTAGAAGAGGACAAGTTTGGGGTGAAATCGTGAGCTCTGACTTGGACAAGTTTTTATACGTTTGAAATCCTTAGTAGATATAAAGTGGGCAGCTGGGTATGTGTGTGGGATTTGGGGGAGAGGTTGGGCTGTACACATAAAACTGAGAGTCATCAACATATAGACATATGATGACATTGAAACCCATGAAACTAATAAAATAATCTAGAGAGTGGAGATAAAAGAAGGCAGGAATAGAGCAGTAGGACAATGTACTGTTTAGAGTCGGGTGGAGACAGAAGCCAACACAGGAGATGGAAAGAAAACCAGCAATGAGGCGAGAGGAAAACAGGGGGTGGTATCACAGACATCAAGAAAGGGCAGCAGTTCAAGAAGAAGGCTGTTTCGGGTTCCCTGACCACCTGCTAGTGAATTCCCAGAAAGGCTAACGACTCAACATAAAGTCATACTCACAGCTAAGAGTTATTAAGCAAAGGATACAGTGATGAAACAGCATGATAATGAAATATATAGGCAAAGATGAGAGAAGTCAGCATAGGCTTTCTTCTCCTCCCTCGGTGAGGCTCCCACAGGTGCGTGTTTCTCTCCAGTTGTGAACTGTGCCTCCACTCAGGGAAGCCAGCTCATGACTCAGCAGCCCAGAGTTCCTCCAGGGAGCTGGCCAGCGCCCTGTGCAACCGGCCAGCGTGCAGACCCACACTTGGTACCAGGTGCACATCATGAATCTCCCTGTTTACTTTAAACAGTGCTTTCAGTCAGCTTGGCACATCCTGACCCACTGACGTGGTGGTACAAAGTAACATCATTAATTAGTGAATGTTTCAGGAGTTTAGGGTCATTACTGTGACTGCAGGTGTTCCCAGAGATAAGCCAGAAGTGAATGGGACAGACTGACCATGTCAGTTCTTTCCTTGCTGAGGTCGTGGTTCACCCTGCTGAATGCTGCCATAAGTGAAAACTGAGAACCATGAAGTTAAGTGAAAGATCTTAAAGGACAGTTAGTTAAATTCTATTTTTGTCTAGACAGATTGATTTCATTTACTCAGCAAACATGTATTGAATGCCTATATAGTTTGTGGCATGTGGTATAGGCATGTGGAGGTAAAAGATGTGGTTCTTGCCCTGGGGGAGTTGAGAGTCTGAGGGTGGGTGGGAGGGGAGAGTCATTCAATAAATGCAGATGTGATTGGCCCTGAGGGTGTCTGTGGCCGCTGACACCAAAAGGATAAACAGAAGCCAGCCAGGTGAGAGGGAGAAAGCAAGGCAATAAATAGCATGTTGAAAGGCCTGGCAGTGAAGGAGCATATTGACCTTAAGGAACAAAAGTATTCCGTGCGGCTAGAGAGGGCAGTGGGGAGGGAGGAAGGAGGCAGGGGGCAGGTCAGGGAGTAGCTCCTGTGGTTGTTGAAGACTTTTTGCTTCGCCCACGGGAAGTCATCATTGTTCTAGGGATTCCTGCAAGATCAGAAAATAGGAAAATTCTTCTGATAGAAAAATTTCTGATAAATTTATAATTCATCATGCATTAGAATAAATATCTCCTTTAAGAAATAAGATAGAACAGCAGTTTCTGGAATTTAAAAAATAAAAAAGTGAGGAAATACCAGCACACCAGGGTGAGTAAACCAGAGCACCAACCAGAGTATTATCAAGTCTGTTAAATAACGGTCCCTGAGAACAATCAGTGAGAAGAACTCCAATGTAAATGCCATAATTGGATCAAATTGTTCACTGAGAAGAAACTCAGTTTTACCATTGAAACTTCTTTGACATGTTTCAAGGGTGTCACACAATGTCATTTCTTTTTGCTCTCACAGAACATAGATCACGCGGAAAGAAATGAAATTCTGTGCATCCAAACCAGACAGAAACTGAACAATATGAACTAAATCTATAATTCAAAGAGAAATGCCGGAGTATCTAGGAACAGATAATTTTTTTCCTAGCTGTATTGAGATATAATTGACATATAACAGTGTGTAAGCTTAAAGTGTATGGTGTGATGATTTGATACACATGTACATTATAAAGTGATCATAATAAGGTTAACACATCCATCACCTCACATAATTACTATTTTGTGGTTGTAGTAGTGAAAACATTTAAGATCTACTCTTTTAGCAACTTTCAAGCATATAATACAGTATTGTTAACTATACTCACTGTGCTGTACATGAGCTCCTCAAAACTTATTTCTCTTATAACTAGAAATTCATACCCTTTGACAAATACCTTCCCATTTCTCCCAACCCCTACCCCCTGGTAACCATCATTCTACTCTCTTTCTATGAGTTTAGCTTTTTTAGATTCCACATGTAAGTGAAATACAGTATTGTCTTTCTCTGACTTATTTCACTTAGCTTAATGCTAAGTTTCACCCATATCGTAGCAAATGACAGGATTTCCTTCTTGTTTATGGCTGAATGATATGAGTGTTTGTGCTTTGTTTATCCACTCCTCCACCTATAAATCCTTAGGTTGTTTCCATGCCTTGGCTGCTTGTGAGTGATGCTGCAGTGATCATGGGGTGCAGATATCTCTTGGAGATGGAGATTTCATTTCCTTTGGATACATATCACAAGTGGGATTGCCAGATCATATAGTAGTTCTCATTTTTTCTGAGAAACCTCCATGCTGTTTTCCATGGTGGCTGTACCAATTTACATTCCCACCAGCAGTGCACAAGACTTGAACAGCTACTTTCTACTTAAAAATAATTTGGGGCCCTGACCATTGTGGCTCTGTTGGTTGGGTATTGTCTTGCAAAGTGAAAGGTCACTGGTTTGATTTCTGGTCAGGGCATGTGTCTGGGTTGCGTACAAGAGGCAACCGATTGATATTTCTCGCTCACATTCATGTTTCCCTCTCTTTCTCCCTCCCTTCCCCTCTGTCTACAAATAAATAAATAAAATCTTTTAAAAAATAATTTTGGGACATTGTTATTATGAAACACAGTCACTTGTATTTTCAGGTGGTGTGTGGCTGCACTGAGAGGGAGCTTACCCTGATCTCTTGTTCTAGGTACGCTGTTCAGTCGGAGCTGCGAGGGTGGGACATAGCGGCCACCTATTAAGTTCCAGATACCCTGCTAGACCCTTTACAGACTTTCCTCCTTCGAACTATATGAAAACCCTGTGACATGTTATTTATATTCCCATTTTAGAGCCGAGGACAAATAGATTTTATAGATGAAGAAATGGAGGATCCAAAATCCTATCTTGGTAACTAAGAGATTTGGGTCATTACCCCAAATTTGTCTTTTCAAATTTATTATTATATTTGTTCAACAAATATTTTCTGAGCTCCTGTTGTCTGCCTGAATCTGTGTGGGAGGGTGCATGACCTGGGCCTTTCCCTTTGGGAGCTCAGCTCGGGAGCCTTGTGCACACTTCAATGGGGAAAGCATTGTAACATAGGCCTGGCCCCTAGGTGCTTGGTAAAGTGGAGAAAGGCTTATCAGGGAAGCTGATACTTGAATAAAGCTTTGAATGTTACCAGGCAGATAGGTGAGCGGATAAGGATTCCAGGTAAAGTGAATGGAAAAAGAGACTGGAGTCAAAGGGGCAGGGTGGGATGGTGCTGCAGAGAGCAGCTGGAGCCCTGTGTGCAGAGGACACAGGCCCGCCCTTGCCCATGTGGACAAGGGGAAAGACGGGATAGCAGTGTCTACCGTATCTCAGCATCCGGGGATCTTAGTTTGTGCTCACTGGGAAATACAAAGTTAGAGAGGGATTTTTGTTATCATGGTGGTTGTTTTTACAAAACAGATTGTTCAAAGATCAGTGATAAATAGGGAAAATATTTTGACTCCCGTAACTCTTCACTGAAAATGCAATATTTGTAACCCCAAGAGAACTATATTTCCATAGGACATTCTGTTCTCTGTCCTTGGGAAAATATGTTTAAAAAGGAATAAAAAGGGGATATTTGAGGATTAGTAATAAAGTTGGACACTTCGTTGAATGCTTACTATGTACTGACTACTTTCACATTATTTTACATCCTGACATCAGGGAATCAGATCGTGTTCTCCCTGTTTTAGAGATGGGAAGCTGAAGCTTAGGGAAAGGTGACTTGTCCAAGACAACTTGGCTAGACAGCGGCAGAGCTGGGCACTCCCTGACAACCCAGGCCTGTCAGGATTCAAGGCTCAGTTCTCCCAGCTTTCAAGTGGTCTCTGGGGCCTGGAGGCTTTTGTGAGGTGACTTGGGATACTTCATTGGGTAAGGTAACAGGCAGCTTGGGGTCCCCTTCCTTAAACCAGGGCAGCTCAGCTTTAACTTCTTACATTGGATTTTCACATTAGACTTTATTGTGTGAAAGTTCCATGACCAGGGTGGGTGGCATGACCAGGCTACCAGTGCAAGAACAGACTGAGGATGTGCCACAAGCAAGGCAACGTGCCGGACTCTCGGGCGCATGCCAAGGGGTATCAGTTCCCACCCTTTGGAATGTAGTATTCTAGAGGGACGTGTATCAGTGGTGCTTTACAAAGGTTCAGAGCCCTCTGGAACTGATCGGAACAAGATGCTATCTGTTAGGAAAATACTGAATATATTCTATATACCAAGCCAAATGCTAGGAGCTTGTATAAATAACAGAGTACTCGGCTGATCACCTATAGGTTGAATTAGGAAAAAGATCTCTTGACCCTCCCCTCACCCACATCTATGGTCAGGGCAGATACAGTCTCTCTAAATATCTGAAGAAGCTCAGAAACACCTCACCACCTCTACTGTTTTGCCTGGCCTGAGGAGCTCCCTCCTCACAGCTGAGACTCGGACTTATACAGACTGTGTTCATTGACACAGTGGAGCTAGAGAGTAGGAGGCACAATCTGGCCCTCAGCAACTTTGGGTTTTCCAGTGAGCACAGACTAAGATGCTTTGGATGCTAAGGCTGCAGAACCCCTGAGGGAAGACTGTGTATAAGACATCAAGTCCACTCAGCATCCGTAATGTCCAGGAAGGGAAGATGCCAATGTAGGGACATTGAGCTATGCTGGCCAGCCTCAACTGTGTGTCCTGTGAATGAGATGGTCAGCTTAACATGTAACCATGTCTGTCCTCACCACTGGGGTCCCACTTGCTAGCAGGAGAAGGCTTTTCCCTGCATGCTAGAGATGGAGCTAGACATGCATTAAAGAAAAACAAAATAACCTTCTACACCAAGTAAATTAACAGAATCACATGCTGCTGCCCTGGCTGGGTGGCTCAGTTGGTTGGAGTGTCATCCTGTACACCAAAAGGTTGTGGGTTCAGTGCCCCTTCAGGGCACATGCCTAGATTGTAGGTTTGATCCCTGGTAGGGGTGCATATAGTAGGCAACTAATCAATGTTTCTCTCTCTTTCCCCTCCCCTCTCTAAAATCAGTTTAAAAAAAGAATCCCAGACTGCCAAACACTGGGGCATGCTCCATTCAACAGCCCAAACTATATTTCCTCTAAGGGACATATTATGAGCTGGTATAATGGTACACATTGTCCAGTGATAAACAACTCAGTTTAGAGGTGGAAACTCTAGGGAAATACAGTCAGCTAATGGACCAGAATGGAGCCCATTATTGGAGAGATGGTAACTCTCCAAGCTTTTGAGTTCCAAACCATCTCAGGCTCATAAGAACCACAGTGTGATTTTAGAGGTTGTAAGTGACCGATAGAATGTAATAATGCCTTTCCTTATATTTGTTTTTGAATATAGCCAACTTTAAAACAAGTTATCATCTGGCAGTCACTTTAATCATAGATTGATTGTTTAGCAAAGTAATTTTAATTTTTAAAATCTTTGTAAGAAAAAGATCTTGGTATCAGGTATTGAAACTGGGGAGCTTTCAGAATAGAGGAAAACGCCATATTTATACCCACACCCATACATACAGAGCTATTTGTGAAACGATAATGTGACAGTTACTAATAGTGGTTAAGAACACAGTCTCTGAAGAGTACAGATTACCTGGGTTCAAATTCTGGTTTTACTGCGTAGTAACTGTTTTCCTGTACCAGCTGCTTACCCTCTGTGTGCCTGTTTCCTCTTTTGTAAAATGGAAATGATAGTTTTTACTTCATAGTTTGATGAGAGGGTTAAATAAGTTAATAGATGTTAAGTGCTCAAAATGTGGTTGGCACATAATAAATGCTATAGAAGTCTATGCTACTCTTATTGGCTGTTACCGAAATTGGGGTATTTGGCAACTTGGAAGTGTAGCACTGACACAGGGTTTGGTGTTTAAAATCCTTGAAGCTGCTGTTTATTGAGGTCATCTTTGGTGTCAGGCACAAGATTTGTGCTGCATCCCACTGAATTTCACAACATCCTGCAAGATGAATACCAAGTGACAACTTTAGAGACCGACTTGCCCAGGGCCATAAAGCAAGTAGCTGGCAGACTCAGACCTGAACTCCCAGTCTGCAGAGCTCGGCTCCCGCCCCCACCGCACCTGCAGATTCAGGCTGACCTCATTCCTGCCAGCACACCCTGTGACCTGGGCCAGACAAGTCACAGCATCTGACCTAGACCCTCCGTTTTCCAGAGGAGGACCATGAGGCCGCAGGATTAAGTGAACTGCTGAAGGTCGCCCTCTAATGAGACTGTGGAGTCCAGACCTACTATCAAGGCTCTGTCTGTCTCTGTAGGGCCCAGTTGTTCATGGTACAGTTGGCAAAGAAGACTCAGGATAAGCTGTCCAACACCAGAAAACTGATTCCATTGGGGTCTAGCACAGGTACACTAGGGTACGGGTAACAAACCATCTTTTGCTTTTATTGGTGAATGAACATAGAAAAACCAGAGTTTTTTGTTTTCTCACTTTTACATTTCCTTTGGAAAGTCCCCTATCTCTTCAAGGGGTTTAAAGTCATGCTTAATAATAATGTAATAATCATAGAAAAAGACCAGCCCATGTTTCTTCTTATCACTGTTTATCACTGGCCCTCAGCAGATGAGAGCTTTCTGTCCCATAGAGAAACACATTCGTACAAAGTATGTGTGAAGGTGTAGATTTAGAGCATTATTTATAGTAGTGAGAAATGAAAATGGTAGTTATCGAATTAGTGCTATTGAATTGTATACTTAAAATGGTTAAAATGACAAAATTCATGTCATATGTCTTACACAATTTTTTAAAACTAATGTAACATACCAAAACCATCAAACTTGTATTCTTCAAATGGGTGAATTGTATAGTATATGAATTATATCTCAATAAAGCTGTTTAAAAAAAAGTCATCAACAGAGACTTGACTACTTCATGCTATACCCAGCAATGGAACTTTATGCAGCCTTTCTAAGAGAATGGGGTAGTTGTTATGTTTTGACATGGGAAATGTCCAGAATAGATTGTGAAGGAATAAAGGTTCGTATCCAAACTTTTTTCTATGCATTTACATGTGTACACGTGCATACAGTTGCATTTTACGGGTGTCCCCCGCACACATCACCAGACAACTTGCCTTCTTCCCTCTGGGTGCTGGAGGTTGGAATGTGCAGCCATGCCTCACTGTCTTTAACTGCTTCACGCCATTCCCGGTTCGATTTCCTCACAGCTTGTTTTATCATTGCCATGCTGATGAGTGTTTAGGGCATCTACAGCTTCCAGGGATTTCCGGCAATGCTGTGATCCATACCTTTGACAAGCACATGAGCTCAGTCATTTCCCAGGGCAGGCATCGCCAAACCACAAGGTGCGTGCGTTTTTGTGCTTGGTACACGCCGACGGATTGCCCTTCCATAAGGTGTGTTGTTTCACTCCCAACGCCACATGAGTATGTACATTTCCCCACATCCTAACCAGCACTTTACATGTTTTCCAATCCAATGGGTAAAAAAAAAAATCTCCACTTTAAATTGTATTTTCATGATTAAAAATCAGAATGAGCATGTTTATACATTTATTTCACCTTCTAAAACACTGAGATTTAAATAGTTTCCCATCTCATGAGTAAAAAAAATAATCTCCATTTTAAACTCTATCCTCACGAGGCAAAATCACAGCGGCATGTGTTCACACTTACCCCACCTCCTGCAGACACTGCGGCCGAGCTCCAGTGGTCGGAGACACCACGGGCGCACAGACCCCTGCCCCTGTGGAACTTACATGCAGAGCGTTTCGGCAGCGTGTCTTTCCTCATGCTGTTTGCCCATTTTTCTAATCTGTGGGCCTTCTTAGATGTCCTTTATTGTGTATGTGGCAAATATTTTCACTCATTCTGTGGCTTGTCTTTTAAACTTTATTTTCAATATTTTTTGCCTTAGTGAAGTTTCTAACTTTCATGAGGTCATATTCATCAATCTTTTTATTTATACTTTTATGTTTTATGTCTCATTTTAAAAGGCCTTCTTTGCCCCAAGGTTGTAAATATAGTCTATGCTTTTTTCAATGTTTTTATAGTTTTAGTTTTTATATTTATAGCACCTGAATCCATCTGGAATCTATTTTTGTGAGTGGAGTGGTATGTGGATAGGTTTCATATCCTACAGTGTGTATTTTTGAAGGTACACATTTTTAAAAAGCATATGTGACTTCTGTAAGCAGAGAGAGCTGTGGCACTTACAGAATGATGTCCAGGGGAGCGAAGGTAAAGTGACGGGGAAACAGGGTGGTGGGCCTGTGGAATAGATTCGGGTCACAAGGGTCTAGAGAGGCGTAGAGGAGAAAGATGGGCCTGTGGCTGACCTTGTGTCCTGGTTGCTACAGCAGCTCAAGAGATACTTGAAACATTTCACATGAACACAGGATCATAGCTTCAGAAAACAAGCTAAAATGAATGAGAGATTGGATTCTGTGGTACTTCTAGTACCAGAATTGTTAATCCGTCATCCGGGACAATATCAAGTTTGAGACAACACCCCATTTAAAAGTAATCCAACCCCAGAATAGTGATTGACTTGATTCCCATTAATTCTGGCTACCTGAGGTTATTAAAAGCATGTAGGCATGTTAATTAACACCTGTTAGATTTAAGAGAGAGAATGTTGTATGGCAGAAATATGGATAATGAATGAACCTTCAATACATATATTTCTTTAAGGATCGTGGATTAAGAACTAGTCTGGACTAATCTACTCAAAATCACACCAACACCTTTCTTCCTTCGGCACGGGACCCATACGATCCTGTAGTGTCTGTGTGACTCCAAGGCACTTAGAAAAACCATTCATCTATCAGACACATTTGCCTGACGCTGGGCCAGAGCCTGTTCTAAGTGCTTTTCGAATGTTAGCTCATTTACTCCCTATAACAATCCTATGAGGTACAGACATAGGCTTTTTTTTTTAACCTTTTATTCCCCAAGTTTTTTTTATTGTTGTTCAAATACAATTGTCTCCATTTTCACCCCACCATGCCTCACCACCCCACCCATCCCTGCCTCCCATCCCCAAGATTTTTTCATTTAATCTTTATTGTATTTTTTCCATTACCATTTAGTCTCCCTATACCCACCTCCCCCAGCAATCACCACACTGTTGTCCATGTCCATGAGTCCTTTTTCCTTTCTGCGCAATCCCTCTACCCCCTCACCTCTCCTCTGCCACTGGCTGTCATCTGCTGTCCATCTAGGAGTCTGTTCCCATTTTCCTTGTTAGTTCAGTTTGTTCATTAGATTCCACATATGAGTGAAATCATATGGTATTTGACTTTCTCTGGCTGGCTTATTTCACTTAGCATAATGTTCTCCAGGTCCATCCATACACTTGCAAAGGGTAAAAATTTTCTTCTTTTTTTATGGCTGAGTAGTATTCCATTGTGTAAATGTCCTATAGTTGTTTTATCCACTCATGTACTGACAGACACTTGGGTTGCTTTCATATCTGGTTGATTGTAAATAATGCTGCAGTGAACATAGAGGTGCTTATGTTCTTTCGACCTAGTGTTTTGGGTCCTTCAGATATATTCCCAGAAGTGGGATCGCTGGGGCAAAAGGCAGATCCATTTTTAATTTTTTGAGGTATCTTCATACTGCTTTTCACCGTGGCTACACCAGTCTACATTCCCACCAACAGTGCAAAAGGGTTCCCCTTTCTCCACATCTTCACCAGCACTTGTTTGTTGATTTATTGATGATAACCATTCTGACAGGCATCTCATGGTAGTTTTAATTTGCATTTCTCTCATGATTAGTGACAATGAACATCTTTTCATGTGTCTATTGTCCATCTGCATATCCTCTTTAGAGAAGTGTCTATTCAGGTCCTTTGCCCATTTTTAAATTGGCTTGTTTGTGTTTTTGGTATTGCGTTTTGTAAGTTCTGTATGAATTTTGGATGTTAACTCCTAGCAGATGTATTGACAAATATGCTCTCGCATGCTGTGGGCTGTCTTTATATTTTATTGATGATTTCCTTTGCTGCACAGAAACTCTTTAATTTGATATAGTCCCATTTGTTTATTTTTTCTTTTGTTTTCCTTGCTTGGGGAGATATGTCCCATAAAATATTGCTATAAGCAATGTCAAAGATTTTGATGCCTATGTTTTCTTCTATGATATTTATGGTTTTGGGTGTAACATTTAAATCTTTGATCCATTTTGAATTTATTCTTGTGTGTGGTGTAAGAAGGTGGTCTAGTTTTATTTTTCTGCATGTACCTGTCCAATTTTCCCAACACCATTTATGGAATAAACTATCTTTTGCCCATTGAATGTGCTTACTTCCCCTGTTGAATATTAATTGACTATAAATGTGTGGGTTTCTTTCTGGGCTCTTTATTCTGTTCCATTGATCTATGCATCTGTTTTTATGTCAGGACCATGCTGTTTTCAGTATTATGGCCATATAGAATAATTTGGTATTAAGTAGCATGATTCCTTCAACCTTGTTCTTTTTTCTCTATTGCTGTGTGGGTCCTTTTGCGGTTCCATATAAATGTTTGAAATATTTGTTCTAGTTATGTGAAATATGTCATTCGAATCTTGATAGGAATTGCATTGAATCTATAGATTGCTTTGGGTAGTATTCACATTTTAATGATGTTAATTCTTCCTATCCATGAACACAGTATGTGCTTCCACTTATTTGTATCTCCTCCAATTTCTTCAGTGTCTTACAATTTTCCAAGTGCAGATCTTTTATATCTTTTGTTAGGTTTATTCCTAGATAGTTTATTCTTTTTTATCAATTATGAGTTTGTTTTCTTTTTTTAAAGTGTATCTTATTGATTATGTTATTACAGTTGTCCCAATTTTTCCACCTTTGCCCCACTCCCCCTGGTATCCTTCTTTCTTCCCCCTTTAGTTCATGTCCATGGGTCATGCATATAAGTTGTTTGGCTTGTCCATTTCCTATACTGTTATTAACAGCCCTCCCCCCCGTCTATTTTGTACCTGCCCATTATGCCTTGTTTGTTTTTTAGATTCATTTGTTGATAGTTGTAAACTTGTTGCATTTTTAATGTTGATAGTTTTGATCTTCTTTTTCTTAAATAAGTCCCTGTAACATTTCATGTAATAATGGCTTGGTGATGATGAACTCCTTCAGCTTTACCCTGTCTAGGAAGCACTTTATCTGCCCTTCCATTCTAAAGGATAGTATTGCTGGATAGAGTAATCTAGGTTGGAGGTCCTTGCTTTTCATCACTTTGAGTACTTCTTGCCAGTCCCTTCTTGCCTGCAAAGTTTCTTTTGAGAAATCAGTTGATAGTCTTATGGGTACTCCTTTGGAGGTAATTGCTTTTCTCTTACGGCTTTTAAGATTCCCTCTTTGTCTTTAACCTTTGGCATTTTAATTATGATATGTCTTGGTGTGACCACTCTTTGGGTCCAACTCATTTGGGACTCTGTGCTTCCTGGACTTGTTTGTCTATTTCCTTTGCCAAATTAGAGAAATTTTCTTTCATTATTTTTTCAAATAAGTTGTCAATTTCTTGTTCTTCTTCTTCTCCTCTGGCATCCCTATGATTTGGATGTTGGCACATTTAGAGATGTCCCAGAGGCTTATTTTGGTTATTGTTTGTGGTTCTTTTTAAAGTTCCTTTAAGTGTGAAGTTAGATTGTTTATTTGAACTTTTCTTGTTTTTTGAGATAGGTCTGCAATGCTATGAATTTTCCTCTTAGGACTGCTTTCCCTGTATCCCACAGATTTTGGACTGATGTGTCCTCATCTTCATGTGTTTCAAGACATCTTTTGATTTTCTTCCTTGATCTCATTGTTAATCCATTCATTGTTTAATGTCATGTTATTTAGCTTCCATGTCTGTCTGTGTATTTTAATATTCTTGTGATTGATTTCTAGTTTCATAGCATTGTGGTCAGGAAAGATGCTTGATATGATTTCAATCTTCTTAAATTTATTTAAGAAGAGACTTGTTTTGTGTCCTAACATGTGGTCCATCCTAGAAAACATTCCATGTGCTCTTGAAAATATGTACATTCTGCTGCTTTGGGGTGAAATGCTCTGAAGATATCAATTAAATCCATTTGTCTAGAATCTTGTTTAAGGCCACTGTCTCCTTTTTGATTTTCTGTCTGGAAGATCTATCTGTTGAAGTCATTGTGGTGCTAAAATCCCCCACTATGACTGTATTTCTGTTGATCTCTCCCTTTATATCCATCATGATTTGCTTAATATGTTTAGGTGCTCCTATGTAGGTTGCATAAATGTTTACTAGGGTTATATCCTCTTGTTGGAATATTCCCTTTATCATTATATAGTGTCCTTCTTTGTCTCTTGCTATAGTCATAGTTTTAAAGTCTATTTTGTTAGATATAGTACTGCTAACCCAGCTTTTTTTCTCTTTCCATTTGCATGAAATATCTTTTTCCATCCCTTTACTTTTAGTCTGTGTGTATCTTTCAATCTGAGATGGGTCTTTTGGAGGCAGCATATATATGGGTCTTGTTTTCTTATCCATTCAGCTACCCTGTGTCTTTTGGTTGGAGCATTTAAGCCATTTACATTTAAGGTAATTATTGGTAGATATGCATGTTGTGCCATTTTACCGTTAGAATATTTCTTGTCTGGGAAGCTCCTTATTTCTCCTTCAATTTTAAATGATTGCCTTTCAGAGTCAAGTAGCCTTGGTTGTAGGTCCTTGCTTTTCATCACTCTGAATATTTCACACAACTCACTTCTGGCCTGAAATGTTTCTGTTGAGTAATCTAATGACAGTCTAATTGGTGCTTCCTTGTAGGTAACTCTCTGCTTTTTGGTTGTGGCTTTTAGGATTCTCTCCTTGTCTTTAAGCCTTGTCATTTTACTTGTGATGTGTCTCAATGAAGACCTCTTTCAGTCCAGCTTGCTTGGGACTCTCTGGGCTTCCTGGACTTGTGTTTCTTTTTCCTTCACCAGATAGGGAAATTTTCAGTTATTATTTCTTCAGATAGGTTCTCGATCCCTTGCTCACTCTCTTCTCCTTCTGGTATTCCCATGATGAGAACTTCGTTATGCTTCATGTTGTCTAAAATGTTTCTTAAGCTCTCCTCATTTTTTAAAAATTCTTTCTTTTTGTTGCCCCACCTGTGCATTTTTTCTACCTTGTCTTCCACATTACTGATGCAATCCTCTGCTTCATATAACCTACTGTTTATTTCCTCCAGTGTATTTTTATATCAGATATTTATTATCAGAAATAAATATCTTTATTTCTGACTGGTCCTTTTTTATGGTTTCTATGTCTTTTTTCATGCTATTGAGTATCCTTAAATCATTACTCTAAACTCTCTATCTGATAAATTACTTGCCGCCATTTCATCCAGTTCTTCTGGAGAATTCTCTTGCCCTTTCATTTGGGGTCTGTTTCTTTGTCTTCCCATTTTGGCTGATTCTTTGTATTTTCTGCCTTAGCTGTTAAACTATCCAGCCATCAAACCACTCAGTTGTTAAACTAATCAAGCTGTAATCAGCAGTCTGGCTTAAGCTCCACTGGGTGGGGCAAAGTCATTCCTATGGGTGGGGCTATTGCTTCCTATCAGGCCAATGCCTCATGGAGTAGAGTGCTCTGCCTGAGACAGATGGCTTCTTCAATATGGGAAATGACTCAGCACAGAGTTTCTGATGGCTGTTCTTGCAGTTCTCTCAGAGCCACCAACCCCAGACTCTCCTCAAGCATCTCTAGTCCACTCTGCCCTCCCTTGCCAGAGCCCAGGGTAATTGGTTGCAAACAAAATTTTGAGCATTGACCCTTTAAGAGGCTCTCTGCATCTCTAGCCATCTCTCCCTCGCAGACAGAAACCCTGCTGCTTTTCAAAGCTGGATTTATCTGGGTTCTTTTCTGACTCTGGTGCTGTAGGCTGGGAAGCCCCACTCGGGGTTTAGACTCCACACTTCTCAAGGGGAACCTCTCAACCACTGAAATATCCCTCAGCACTTCAGCTGCCACCTGTGGGAGTACAGCCAGCCCTCTTATGCCCCCTCTGCATTCCCTACCAGTCTTATTGTGGTGAAGTGGTTTCTTCTGTCTGTTTTTTGTTACAAGACTTCTCTCCAGCTAGTGTTCAATTAATTATTCAGGATGATTTCTCTACAATTTAGTTATAATAATTTCAGAATGGTAGAATACCTGGGAGGTAGTGTAGGTTTCACTTACTCCTCCACCATCTTGGATCTCCCCTCTGCCCCAAGTTTTATTGAGCTGCAAATTATAGACTTGTTTTACTCATGAGGACGCTGAGGCTCTGAAGAGTTCGAGGGTACCAGGGCCACACCAGAAGTAACAGAATTAGAATGAATCCACAATAGGAGGTAGTGCCTGGATGTAGGCACAAAGGTGCTTCTACGGTGCTGGCTTCATAATCATATGTTCACTTTCTAAAGTCCACAGTGAGCTGTACAATGTATGATTTTCTATATTATATTGTTTCACTAAAGAGTTTCTTTAATGGTGTATACTGCAGTTAACTGAGGTATTGTGAAAAATTGAAACTCCTGAACTCACGAGATTTCCATTCTGGGTGGAGCCCAGTAGTTTGTAGTTGTACCAAATTCTGTTGCAAGTAGTCCAGAGATAACTTGTAAAAAATACAGCTGATGCCACTGACCTAGTCTGCTGCTGATCAGTTTAACTCTGGCCATCAGCAGGCTGAGTTAAACTGATCAAACTATATAGGCTGAGCAAAAGATTTTTTGAGAATGACTGAACTCACACTATAGGATATCGCTTACATGATTAAAAAAATCCTCCTGACCAGTGTGGCTTGGCTGGTTGAGTGTCATCTGCAACATGAAAGGCTGCTAGTTTGATTCCTGGTCAGGGCACATGACTGGGTTGCAGGCTGGGCCCCGGTTGGGGAGTGGGTGAGAGATAGCCAATTAATGTTTGTCTCTGACATCAATGTTTCTGCCCCTCCCTTTGCCCTGGCTGATGTGGCTCAGTGGATTGAGCACTGGCCTGTGAACCAAAGGGTTGCCAATTCAATTCTGAGTTAGGGCACATGCCTAGGTTATAGGCCAGCTCAGGCCTCCAGTAGGGGGCACTTGAGAGGCAACCACACATTGATGTTTTTCTACCTCTCTCCTTCCCTTCCCCTCTGTCTAAAATAAGTAAATAAAATCTTTTTTTTAAATCCACAAAAATGCAGAAACATACAAAACGCCCGCAACAAGATTTCTCTGAATTCCTCTGATGCCTATATGAGAAGTGTTTAAAAATCTTCCTGCATTTTAACAGAAAGAGAATAAATTTCGGATGTGGTTATATCCCACCAAACTTTCCACTAGATGAAGTCATCTGTGTGTGGCTATATCACCATCCACATCCTTCGCTGCCTCATCTTGCCCTTCCACCCACATGCAAAAGCCATGGTTAAAACTGCTCATCCCCAGCTTTTCTCCTGGGCCTTTGTCATACCATTTCATGCCAACTTACATGTATGTGTGTTAAATGGAGAAGGCGGCTTGAACCTTACGTTATTATTGGCCTATGAGTATGCATCTAACTCTGAGTGATGGTTAGACATGTCTCAAGGTAGTGCCCCATTACTCATTCTCTGGTGGAGTATCGCTGATGTGTTGAGCACAGAAAAAGCCCTGTCAAATCTTGTTGCCCATCCTTTCTTAAGAATCTGCCTCATCCTTTCAGCCCAACCATTGGATTGAGTGTAGTGAAGTGAAATAGGGGAGAGTGTGAATCAGGTCCCTGTCCACAAATTTCTTAAATTCAACTGAGGTCAGTAGAAGCACACTGTCAGGAAGGATAAAGGCTGGCCGGCCACCATGTACGGCAAATGGTGGGTATAGCGCTGTGACTGTCAGATGAACCAGGGCTACCTGGCCCCATTGTGAGCCAGTGCCAGATGGGGTGAGAATGCATCTCCGGAATGGCTCCTTAACTGTACTTGGGCTTTTCACTGAGGTTCCTGTGTCACAGGCCATGGAAACGTGGTGCCTAGCAAGAGGCCTGACTGGCATCATACATTGATGTGTATGAAGTCAACCCTAGGCATCTGGCCCACTCTTTCAGAATAGTTTGCCAGTGAGCAGTGTGCTATGTGACCAAGCTGCCTCACATCCTTCGTGAAATTGGCAGGATGCAATTAATTAAACAGATACAAACTAACAGAGATCAAGATAAGATATGCTTTAATGTGTGTGTACACTCAGGTGGCTTATTAACAGCTGCATTTCTGCATGCTTCTTCAGAAATGGGCATTTCTCAACCTGTTTTTTTAGGTAGGAGCTGATATGAGATGAAGCTAATTATATAGTTTGATGAAGCTGAACAGGGGCTTGGGAGATTTTTGACCTTAAAATGTTCATTGGTGATGGCACCTGTGTGTAATCTTGGGTCTGCTCTGACAGACAGTTCAGAGCCTGAACAGCCAGTGTTGCTCCTTTAGACAGATAAACCAAACCAAACGCTGCAGTTATGGGTGCAGGAAGGTATTGTTAAAGCTCTGGTCTTCAGCTTAGGAAAGATGTATTGTGAGCACACAATCAATTGTGAACAAACAGCCAGAACAGTTGGGAAACTTCGCCACTTCCAAAATAAATGCTGGTTTCTTTGTCTGGGTGTGCACAGGCCTGTTTTGTAGATAACCTTGGCTTTGAATGGTAACCAGTGAGTCTCTGAGCTCTTATAGACACAAAAGAAAGTGAACACCTGAAAGCATCTTCTCATTGATGAATCTAATGCCACTATCGGAGAAGTGACTTATTAACAGTTGCTTTTGTTGGGTGGGAAGAGAGATATGGGAGATGAAGCTCTTGCTTTGTTTTGGGAGTTACATGCCTCAAGTTCTTTCTTCTTAAAAAGTTAAGTACTCATTGGTTACAGAGGAAGTTCTGTTTTGCATTGGAGCAACGTGGAACAAACATTAATCTTAGAGTTAAAACAAACAAATAAAACACATTCAAATCCCAGGCTGACTGAGCCTATTTTCTCATCTGTAAAATGAGGATAACACCTGCTTTGTCTATCTTATCGGGTTTCTCTTGAAAATTAAATAACATGAAGTATATGAAAATAACTTTGGAAATCATGTAAAATATCAGCATTTGAAGCAGGTATGACTTCCTGAAATCTTTGAGTTTTTCCTCAGATTCCATGATTATGACAGCATTTAAATATGCTACCCCCTTCCTAAAGCTAATAATGAAATTCTCAGTGAAATGCAGGAAAAGTCCCAAACCAATAGAAATTCCTACTAAAGCAGCTCACCGTCTGATGTTCCCCAGTGAGTGATCATTGTGATGCATCAGCTGAAAGCACCCTTGCCAATTGCTTTGTAAGTCTGATAAATCTGTTGATAATTTCTGAAGGTAGGGTGTTGTAATGATATGAATGCCTAGGCACTGTTTCTTGTTTTGTTTTTTAAGTAAATATGTTTGTGTTGAGTTGACAACAATAGGTACAGCAAATTTAACATACTACTTTGTTACAGAAATGTATTAGCACCAGCTCATGGTTTAAGTGATCTGGAACTATAGTGTCACGGTAGGTTTATATTCTTGGCTATGTTAAAAACACAAACAGAAATGAAGTAGATGTCATTGTTAGCACTCCTTTGAAGGAGGTAGAGTAATTATAATGTTTCTTGCATTTGTTGACCACAAATTTAGGCTATGGTTTTGTTAAGGAATAAGTTGAAAGAATGCTTGAAAGCCACCAATATATTATCCTTCATTGATGTCCACTGGATAAAGCGGGGCTTCTCCTGAGCCCGTGTTCACAGGCTGGGAGACATTCAGGCCCTTCTTCTCCCTCTGTCCCTCTTAGTAGCCACTGACCTGACCTCTCCTCCCCTCCCTCTCCTGTAACAGTCTTGCAGATCTGTTCTAACAAGGCCTGAGGGGAGTGGAAATCACATCCAGGCGGAGAGAACAATTTCAGTCATTTACACTTCTACTTTCCCTGGCCCAGCTACCCGTCTTGAGGAAGAGATGGAAGTCATGATTAAATTGCCCTACACGCAGGCTTTACTGATTCCTTATTCTTACCCTGTGTTAATCACCTGGACCTTGCAGGTGAATGACTTGGTGGCCAGAAAGCTGAATGATCACATAAAGTATACAATTTTAAAATATTTTTGTAGATTTTTTTTCTGGTCTTAAAAAAATTAAAAATCCCTGTCCTTGGTCAAAATTCACATGTGCATCAAGATGATTTTTCTTTCTCGATATATAGGGAGATTTAGTCAGCTAATGTGCCTTTGTTTTGAATAGTTTACATAGTAATTTCTTAACCCCCTTTCTAGTAGTGTGTTTTCAAGGGGAAGAGGCAGCTGTGAATGTCTCACCCGGGGCCCCCTTCCCTCCTCAGGGCCTCACCTTTCGTTCTAGGCGACAGCCTCTGACTTCTCTTGATCCTGCATCTCAACTTTACAAGCTACTGAAGCCAGAAGCCATGAGACCTGGCCATAATTGTTTTACCTTTACCTCTTTTCAAACTTCCCCCTCCCCAGCTTTTTATTTAAAAAATTGTCAAGCCTATAGAAAAATTGTAAAAGTAGTAAAATACACAGTCTTCATGTAGATCCATCAGTTCTTGCTGTTTTGCCACATTTGCTTGCTCTCTGTCTCTCTCTCTCTCATGAGCTCTATCTACAGATTTTGCTGAACTATTAGAAATGGCAAGTAACATGCTTACTTACTAAATACTTCAGCATGCACCATCTGAAAATGACTTCTTCCAGCCCTGGCTGGTGTGGCTCAGTGGATTGAGTGCTGGTTGGCAAACCAGGGGTTGTCGGTTCCCTTCCTGGTCAGGGCGCATGCCTGGGTTGTGGGCCAGGTCCCCTGTGGGGCGTGCGTGGGAGGCGGCCACACACTGATGTTTCTCTCCCTCTCTTCCTCCTTCCCTTCCCCTCTCTCTATAAATACAAAAATAAATAAATAAATAAAGCTTAAAAATAAAAAATAAAAATTACTTCTTCCTACCTAACCACAACACACCATTATTAAACTGAGAAAAATAATGATCATTCAATAAACAATATACTCCATATTTAAAGTCCTCTAGTGGTTCCAAAAACGCCTTTTATAACTTTTTCTCCCCTCTTAGAATCCAATCAAGGATTGGAAACACATTGCATATAGCGTTACGTCACTGTAGGTTCATAATCTGGGACAGCTCCCCTGCCTTTGGTTGCCATTGACGAACTCACACTGAACCAGCTCTACGTCACCAACTGACTCCTCATGAACCAGTTCCTCAGCGACAAGTTCCCAGGGTGCCCTCTTAGTGTAATGAGCTGAAATCTCTCCACAACAGGGCCAGAATGGAAATCTTGACCTGGGTAAGCCTGGAGATAGTTAAAATCTATGTGGGGGCTTCAGTCACTTTGGCAACAGACCACATAGGAAAATGTTGTGAAAGACACGTTTATAGTTAACGTTTCAACACAGGTAGCCGAGGTGACCTGCTTTCAGGCCCAGCACCATCCTCAGGCACTTTGTCCTGGGAATTCTGAATGAGATGTCGTCCTTGGACTTAAAAAGTAAATCCACCTGATGTCTGGTGGGATGACTGTTTGCGACAGATTTTGTGCTAATAGATTTTGAAGGACAGGTTCTCTGAAGGTAGCCCCTCCCGCCTTCTGAATCCACGCTTCAATATTAAAAAGTCTGCAGTGTGTCTGGTCTCTCTGAGCTGATCTGCAGGTCTTCCGGATCATATGTTTCTGCCTCCTGTTGGCGTGAGGCCTCTGTATTTTATGGACATTTATATTTGAATTTTTTCTTTAATTGTTCTACTACTGTGTCATCTGCTAGGGCCTATAGTTTGTCATCGGCCCATTCTCTGCGCTCCAGTCCCCAAACCAGCATGAGCTCCCCATGTTTCCGACACTGTTGTGAAAATTGTGAGGGTTAAGTGAGATAGAACCCCATGACACAGAGGTAAAATTAACCCCATAACACAGATGAGAAAATTGATTCACCCCGAGAGATCGAACAACTTGCCCAAGACCACACGGCGAGGTGTTTAAACCTTGGCAGTCTGATTCTGGAACCTGCGTGTATCATCTTTTTATGAGGTACCCCTCAAGGGATCCTGCATATCTTTTAAGAAATCGTAGATGCTGTTTTGAGGCAGATAGTGTGCTGCTGAAATACTGGTTTAGATGTGCTTACTAAACATTGAGCTATTTGTGAGATTGAAATCTCAGGACAGTGACAGTAGTGAGAAGTCCACCTTTGTTAAGTGTTGGGCCTGAAGGACCCTCATTTTGACAAAATCAGGGCTGCTGTTATCAGGAGTTCAGCATCCCTCCTTCGGGACTCTGGCTGGCCCCGCTTTCAAATGAAAGTGTTCTAGGGCACAAACTCAGGGAGTAGGGTGGTCTAAAGAAAAAGTTGTATTCTCCAGGGCAGCCTATGAGGACACTGGAAAATTAACTGCCGTTATTTCTTGACACTAAAAGGTGCGTCCTTAGAGTAGCAAAAATAGGCAAAAGGATAAACAAACCTTCAACAAACTGTCTTTTCTTTGGGACAAATGGATTGGAATCAACCTCCTCATAAATCACAGCAGGCACTCATATGAAGTAAAAACACCAACTGGGGAGAAGGAACGAAAACATCCACACTGAACCAGAATGCCCCCCACCAACCCCAAAAGAGAACCCTTAAATGGACAACAAATGTATAGTGTGAGCTGTAATTATTGTATCTTTTAAAATACCATTTAAAAAAATCTCTTTAAGTACTTTTTGTACTTTTAGATAAGATGATCTGATTATGTTTGACTTCTCTCCCAAGGGACCAAAAAGTGAAGTTCTCAGCTTTTTATAGCATGAGGCCTCTAGAGGTTTTCACTTTGGGGGTTTAAAATCAAATTTCCTGTCTCTGCATGAAAAAAAGACTAGAAAGGAACAGGGAAATTATGATAGTTGGGACATGAGAATTATGGCTGGTTTTTAGAACTCACTTTTTAAAAACTTCTTATAATTTTATGATTTATGGTTTGAAATTAAAATTGCTAGAGGAAGGGGAACAGATTCATCAGCCTCTGACCTGGGAACAGAGTGGGGTGCTGGAGAGGATCGAGCTGGAGAGGATCGAGCTGGCAGAGGACAAAGGCAGAGGAACTTCCTAGAATCCTCTTTTGGATGATGGTTGCTGATTCATGAGAATAGCTGCTCTGCTTCTCTGGGAGTCTTGACTCTCTTGAAATCAAAAAAGAAGGAAAGAAAATGTATTTCAACTCCGTGCATTTTCAGATTTTTCCTTTTCTTTTATCCCCTAAAAAGAGAAATGGCCCTGAGCAACCAGAAGAGTCTCTGATTTAGAAACTGAACTCCCCAAACCTCTCCACTCCCTTGTTCAGGAAGAAATAAAACATACTTTCTTTCTCAGGTATTTAACGTTAGTGCTGTGGGTGCAAAGGTGCAAGCCGATGAAATGTCCTCTCCCCATGATGTTGAAGACTCTAACCTGAAGCCACATAGTTGGTTTAAATCTCAGCACTCTTTTACCTGGAAATACTCCAAGAAGGTGCATCTACTCTGGAATTTATCTAGAAAATTGGGCCCTTTTCAGAGCCCATCTCAGAAGGCGCTTTGAAGTGCGGCTGCAGACATTTTCATCAACACTGGAAAATAACCTAATCTCTGAATCAGAGGGGACACCAGTCCCCAGAAAGGACTTCCTCATTTGTTTACCGATATATCCAGTCTTTCATTCATTTAGCAATATGTATTGATCATCTACTAGGTTTGTGCCACGCACGACACTAAGTGCTCCAAGCACAGAGATGTACAATCCCTTGCTGGCAGGAAAGCCTGTGTTTTCAGTAAGTGTTAGGAAAGGGGTTGCAGAAGTGCTCCCAGAGTTCAAAAGGGAGAGTAACTAGGCTGGCATGGGATGAGACCAAGAGAGGGAAAGGGTAAAAAAGGTGTTGGATGGAGGGGGCTTTTGGTTGAGCATTGAAAAGGCAAGTGGAAGTTGCCCCTTTGATCAGGTGGACCAAGGACTATCCATGCAGAAGAATGATCATGCATTAAAGGTAAGGCAGATGGTTGGCTCCTTCTGGAAATAAACATAATTAAGAATGGCTATGCCCTGACCACAGGGTGGCCAGTTCGATTCTCAGTCAGGGCACATGCCTGGGTTGCAGGCCAGGTCCCCAGTAGGGGGCGTAGGAGAGGCAACCACACATTGATGTTTCTGTCCCTCCCTTCCCCTCTCTCTAAAAATAAGCAAAATCTTAAAAAAAAAAAAAAAGCTAGATCCTGGTGTATGGTATTGCGGAAGGCTCAAGGCGGGGAGGGGACAGTCCATGGGAAGTCTGAGGGGCCGCGCTGAGGGGCTTGGGCACTATCTTGATGGCAGGGGAGCCATGTGATCCGATTCACATTTGATTACCTCCTGAATAACAGACAGTTTATCAAGCACTATATTTCTTTTGAACTTTGTGTTTTTTAATGATGATGTCAGAATACAAAATGAGTGGATTTGGGGCAAATGTAATCAGTGAGGGATTCATATCTGTTTCCACTGACTAAAACCTGGCTCAGGATAGGCAGCCAGTACATATTTGTTGAATGAGTACATGAGAAAATGAAGAGTTAAGCCCTTGTACAGGAAGGCCGCTTACACAATGGAGATGTGTCTGATTTTCCACACGAGTCTGGGAATGCTGCGTTCAGTCCATCAAGGCTTCAGGTGCAGGTGGCAGTGCTGCCTGCTGCTTTCGACGTGGCCTCACACCTGGGGCATGGCCGGTCTTTGCTGTCCAGTCCCAGGCTCCTGGCCTCAGGCCCTATGCTCCAGCATGTTCCTGGCCTGTGCTCGTCTACCCTGGTGTTTCAGTGCATCCTTCAAGGGCCACCCCTGCTCCCCTCACTTGGCATGGCCCCTGTTCCTTACCACATGGCAAGTATTTAGGTGCTCTTGTTGTCCTTTATTTTTTTAATTCATGCACGTTGTACTCCTAGAATGCAAAGCATTACTTGAGCCCTAGAATCATATCTATCCACAGACAAATACCATGTGATGGTGCATGCAGATATAATGAGGTTACCCAGGGAAAAAATTCCAGGAGTTAGGTTTTGCCAGTGATGTCTTGCTATGGTATTCCTTCTTAATATGCTGTTTTTGGTGCATTTTAATAGTAATTTATTGGGTGTCCACGACCAACCTATTGGTAAGGTAAATTTTTGTTTGATTTTTGTCTTTGCTGTTTTCCATCCTTAGGTGACTAGAGCAGTGCAGCAGAATGGTTAAGAACAGAGCAGATTCTCTGGGTAGACTACACAGCTTCATTCCAGGCTATGGTGGTTCTTAAACTAGTGTGAATGAGAATCCCCTGGATGCTGTGGGCTGTGCTGTGAGGATTCCTTGGATTCTCCTTAAAACACTGACTGCTGGTCCTTACCTCCAGTTCCTGAGTCAGCATTTAAGTGATGGGGCTCAAGAACTTGCATTTCTGACAAGTTGCCAGGTGGTGCTGATGGACCGCACTTTAGGAACCACTGCCACGTGAGGTTCCGTAAGATTGTGTCCACCTGTGTGAAAGGGCAATCCCAGTACCTACTGCTTGTGGTTATCATCGTTAAGCGAATATACATAAAATGCTGTGAATACCACTATGCAAGCATAGCCAATCTGGAAACTTTGGCCATGCTTTTGGTCCTTATGTTTTGTGCCAGTGTTTGTTTTCTTTTTGTAATGAGCCACTGAGCCGATGTAAACTTTGGAGGCTGAGTCGATAACCTGACTTAAGTGATGTGCTATTTTCAGCTCCTCTAGGGACTCATGCATTATTTAACGTAGGATTTTGTGTGCTTTGTGATAAGCCTCTGTGTGTGTAGTGAAGGGAACGTGCGTACGTGAAATTGAAGGTTCAGTATCAGATCTTGAGCTCATTCTTGGAAAGAGCTCACCAGCCTTACACCAGCTTTGCCAACAGGGCTGTTGTTCACACCTATGTACGAGGACACTGACACTCAGTGCACTGGGCAAGCTCTCTCAAGCTTTGACTTAGGCCACAGGGTAATGGTGAGGGTACACAGAAATGTGCAAGTTTGGGAAACCAGCCGCCGACCCATCACTCTGGATAGTGGAGCCTCATGGATCAGACACACATACAACAAGCCTCGTGAAAAACTGGAATGCGCTTCTTCATCTCTGCAGCTCTGCCTCAGTGACTGGGCCACCCAGATAGGGTCTCTGCCGCTCTCTGGGCTTGTCCCACGGGAACTCCCAGATCAGAGATAGTCTGACAGCATTGTTACATCAACACCTACACGGAATGTCCCTGTAGGCTAGGCCTCCGTGCCGGCGTCTTGTCCTGGCTCAGTCGGCTGTAGCCAGGGAGCGGCCTGCGTCTTGCTCCAGGTGCAAACCATAGCCCCTCTATACGGAAAGAAGTGCTTGGGAACATTCCCTCTCAAGTGGGGTTGGCTCTGGCTTACCTAGCACCTTCAGGGAAACTGAGGCAGCCTGGAGTATCCAGAAGAGCACAGATCTTAGAATCAGATAGACCTGGGGCTGAACCCTAGTTCTGCCACTTAAATCAGTTTCCTCAACAATAAACTGTGGCTATCACCCACCACACAGAAGCGTTGTGAAGGTCAAGTAACAAGTGTTTAGCATAGTGCCTGGTGTGTAGTATCTGGACTTAATGAATGATAGTATTTGGGTTTTTTTTTTAAAGTGGCAATATGGAAAAGTGAAAAAAATGTGCTTGGTTTTATCACCTTGTCACTTTGCCCCTTATCACCGACTGTGTGCCATTGTCAATGTTTTTCTTTTTTTGAGCATAACTTATCTGGTTTATTTTAAAACAATTTTTAAGATAATTCTTTTAAGGGGCTCAACTATTATTTAATTTAAGACTTTATATGCTATGGAGTCATTTACTTCCATGGATTTTTTAATGTAAAATCTGTTCTACATGGGTGTAGTTCTATAGAATTTTGAATTCTGACTTCTTTCACATGATAAAATGTTTTTATGTTTAAATTCTGTACACAGGTTCAGTGGACATGCTGAAATTTACATAAAATTATGTGTTGTTGGACACCTACCAACAGAGCATTGGTTGTGTAAATGGTAGTACATTAATGTATAAAATATTAAACAGCCATTTTAAAAGATACAGTAGAATTATATCTGTTAACATAGAGACATGTTCACAATTATATGTAAAATGAGATGATTTTACCTAAAGATTCACTGCCTCCCAAATCTATCTGGACGTTCCCTGCCTCGCTCTCAGCAGCTTTCAAACTTTAATGGGCCTCGGAATTGACAAGGGAGACTGATAAATGCAGGCCTCAGGCTTCCCGCTAGAGTTGGGTTTAGGAGACAGGGCTCAGGGATCGGCCTTTTCACAAGCATCCACGTGATTCTGATATGGGGATGACACTCCGCCCATTTCTGCCTGTTGAAGCTGTATGAGGCACGTCCAGGGTGAGTCCAACCATTGTTACTATAATGAGAATGGTTTGCAGGACATTGATGTAGCCTGGCAGCCAAAGAGAGTGGACTGGAATGCACATGTGTAAACAATGATGACTTTGCTGTACTAGTCAGTGGGGGCGGTAGATGCCATTGAGCGTATGTACTGTGTGGCTGTCACATTAAAAATGATTGAATGAGTAGAGCATCAAATCTGCATCAAATTTTGCATTAAGCTGGAACATCCCTCTGTGGAAACTATTTGGATGATTCAGAAGGCTGCCGCTATGGGCAACTGGTGATTGGCAGCTTCATCATGACAACGTGCCTGCTCATGCATCATGTCTTATGTGGAGTTTTGGGCAAAACATCAAATCATCCAGGTGACTCATCTGCCCTACAGCCCAGATTTGGTGCCCTGCAACTTCTGGCTGTTCCCAAAACTAAAATCATCTTTGAAAGGGAAGGGATTTCAGACCATTGATGAGGTTCAGGAAAATACAATGGGGCAGCTGATGGAGATTGGGAAAACTGTGTGAGGTCCCAAAATGCCTACTTTGAAGGGGACTGAGGTGTCATGTCCTATGTACATTGTTTCTTGTACGTTGTATCTTCTTCAATAAATGTCTCTGTTTTTCATAGTACATGGCTGGATACTATCTGGAAAGACCTTGTACTTCAATTTCTAAGCTTCTCCTACTTTCTTCAGAACTCCTATAGAAGTTTGTGGCACTTACTGCCTGTTTCCTTATCTTTGTGCAGGCTTCTGAATTGTAAGCCTCTCCTCAGTCCTCCAGACAAACCCAAATGGGCACCCCCATCACATCCCTGGGAGCCCCTAGTGAGTTCCTGAACACAGATACTAAAATATTTGGAATCCAAGTTTTGTTTACTTTGTGATGAGGAGAAAGAAACCAAGCAATTCATAACTCTTAAGCACACCTGGTATTAGTAAGAACTTTGGGGAATAAAGGTAACCTATCCAACATTGATAGAAAAAAAATCTTGTTTAAATTACCCTTATCTTGGCAATCAGGCTGTGAAAAGTAAACATTTGTCCTTTGTATATTAGCCCTGGTCGAAACCGGAGACAGCCAGTGTTTGCTGGAGAGGGTGCTCAAAACCCTTCGAGAGACTTGTCGTTCCTAAAGCAGTGTGTGAATATCTTCCGGGTTTATTGCTCGGTTTCTGTCTTAGACTTTGTGCCATTGAGGTTTGTTCAAGGTGAGTTTCTCATCCTGTAGTTCACTTTGGGGCCATTTGTACTAAAATTGAAGTTGAGTTTCCCATCAAAGTACTTTTTTTTTTTTTTTACTGGTTTGGTTTCTCTCCTTCCTTAAACCAAGTAATGTTGGCTCTCCAGTCAAGTCAGATCTTTCTTGTCTTACACTCTCCTTTATTTAACAGGCCAGCGTTGCAGATGCAGAGTTATAAATATAACAATTGGTAAATATTATGTTGAGATGATATTGGATTTTTCCCCTTGCCCATGAGGGGACTAGACCATTCTTACAAATCTGTGATTATTTTAGCTTTAAAAGCATGAATAGCCACCTAAAAGAATTCCCCGGAAGGAAACCTAAAGAGCCAGGTTTGATAGCTTGTCCTCTGAAAAAGCTCTTCCTCGCTTCACATGAAAATGTTAACTTTGTACAATTAACTCCGAATGACCTGAGGACTGGTATGGTGGGGGAATGGAAGGTTCTGGTTAATGAAATGGTTCTGGTGGGCGGATTGTGCTGGTCCACATGGCAAACTCATTGTTCTGAACCCCATTCAGACATCAGATCTAAAACCCGACACCCGTAAAGTTTTATATGATCCCCGCCCTTGGAACAGGTTAGCCATTCATCGTATTCTGCTCCCACAGTGCCTGACACACAGTCCTGGGGTCGTACGTCACAGCCTAGTGTGATCCCGTGTTTGCACATTGCTCCTCTCCACTAGATCAGAAACTCGCTGGGCATAGAGGACTTCCCTGTACAGCCTAGTCACCTGGTTCGATGCCCAGGTGAAGTGGTACTAGATAAGTGGAGGCATGGATGTCCTGCACTGGACAGGAGGCATCGGTCAGATAAACTACATCTGGGGTCTTTTTCTGAGAATTCCTGTAGTTACTAAATCTAAAGCCATCACCCTATGGTTACAACAAGAATAAATGGTGAAAAAGATAAGTGCAGTATCTGCTTCTCACTGGATTCCTTATGGCAACTGAGTGTTCCCGGGCTGTGGGACCCTTGATTTAAGGACCTGGACCTGAAATTCTGCAGAAGCCTGCTCTACATTAGCCCATTAGCTGCTGTTAAATTCCTTTCTGGGCTCTTGAATTCTACAGAAGGCTTAGACATCACAGATATTTGAACTTGGTATACATGTGATAGATATCAAACATATAATCCCCAGCCTCTAATTTTTTTAATGTTTGCATTCAAAGAGTCAGATGGCGATAGAATAGAAAATGACCCCTTTGGGCAGCTTTTAGTGGAAGGAGCACTGGAACTGAAATCAAATAGTTAGGGTTCAGGTCTTGGCTCTGGGGCTCCAATCACAGCCTCTTACTGGCTGGCTTTGGGATCACAAGCAGTTTACCTAATAATTTTTGAAGATCAGCTTTCTCATTTGTGAAGATTGTTAAAAATCCATCTTGGTGAGTTATGATAAGGGATTACCTGAGATGATGTGAACCAGGGTACCAGCTGTCATGAATGCACAGAGCAAATCCTCTATGATCTGGAGTCTCTGCCCTTCGTTGCTCACATCGCGCCATCTGTGACAGTTAGGACCTAGCGTTTTCCCGGAGGTGTTGTTAGGATGCACTGGTTCCCAGTTTACTTTACAAGACTCCTGCACATCAAGGACACTCACTGCAAAGGAGCTGTGTCCCATCAACATCTGCAGACAAGATCCAGGATTTCTCGCCTACAGAACAAGCTCCCTTCTGAGTTACATGTGTCATGGCTGTTACATTTTCCCCTTTCCTTGCCTGGAGAGTCATGGCACCCTCCCAGTCAACCACCACCTGCAATTTAAGATTGTGTAATTGTGTGAATTAGCAAGATTATTTCTATAAAGCATGAGAAACTCAGGGCAAAGTTGTACTTACTGATTTTGGAAAAATCAGATCCATGTAGCCTCATAAGTCTTCGGGTGTTAAAAATCACATCTTAATATAGTAAGTTAAACATTTGTGCTAAATCGCCAGGGTTTGGGCTGGCAGTAAGCTAGGAGCACTTTGAGCACGGAGCTGTCAGTCACAGACATCAGACTCACAAAACAGTGGTCGGGTGGGAGAAGCGGCATCGTCTGCTCCCTTTGGTCCCTCTCCCAGAGTTCATTTGTCCTTTCAAAAGACAACTTATTTTTCAATCTTTTTCTTCCCTATAAAGGCAGAAACCTGTGGGTTCTTGTTGTGGGTCGCTCCCCAAAGGAACACAGAATTGGGATCCCAGAGTTCAAATACGTGGCAAATATGCATGGAGATGAGGTATGTATTGGGCTTGAACATCTGAAGTGTCACCACGGAAACATCCCTGGGGTCTTTTGAGCTCTGTGTAAATGCCAAGGAGGCAGCACAAATTGTAGCAAAGAATGTGGACCAGTCTGCCTGTTAGGCTTCTGAGAGAACAAGGAACCTGGCCAAGCCACTGTCACAGCCCATTGGTTGTTTACCCAGAGTGCTTTGAGGGAAACTTGAGCTCGTTTTGTTTGGGGGCTGGGAGACCAGTGGTGCCGAAATGCCAGCTGAGTCCCTGAACTCCTTCCTGGGTTGATTTCCTGCCTCCTGGTCAGCATCAAGGTGACCCGGCAAAGGAGCTGTATTGTACTTGAGCTCAAACCATCAGAAGATCCCAAGTTGCTCTCCAAACATGGGATATCTGTTTTTTTGAAAGCTTTTGTCACTTGCTCTTAATCTAATATTCAATGTTTTCAATGTTCAAGTTTACACAATCATAGTTAAGTTTCTCTCATACCCACCATCTACAAACTCATAAATTCTGTGATGTTTTGCCTCTTTTCTAACTTGGCAGGGAGAAACTCTATTTTTTCTGGTTTTCTGTTATTTATTTTATATTTGGCAAAATGCCCCTTTACCACTTCTACCTGCCCTACCGTTCTTGCTAGGCATTTGAAAATGCTCCCCACTATTTCTTGCCTTACTTCCTCAGAGTATTTTAAGAATATGACAACTGTAGTATTTTCCATTCCCCAGGACTCCATACAACTAGGCAATCAAGTGGAAGGGAAAGACAGTTCCTAGGCATCACATTAAAGAAAGGTCCTGTAGGAATACTGTGTAACAAACTGTAAAACACACCTAACTTAAAGGAATGTCGAAGTAAATGTATATCCAGTAAGTACAACTGGCTGGCTTGTTAAAACACTTCTGAAGTCGCAATAGTGTGGGCGGCATATTCTAATCAAATGTGGAGCTTCCTGTCCTGGCTTAACCCTCCCCAAACCTGGGCTTTCCCGAAACAGGATCCATCGCTTGTGACACACACACAGCCTGCCCTTTCCAGGCATGCTGCCCAACCTGTCCCACCCAGAGAGGGCACTTCTTGCATCTGGAACTAAGATGCAAGCACTCGCCTCCAAGCAAGGGGCTGATCTTTGAACCGGATTTGTAGGCAAGTGGAAGTTCAATCCCCCTGTGACTTTTTTTTTAGCGTAGTGGGCTGTGCTCTAGAAGACTTACTATTGCTAGGAGTCTGACCAACGTTGTTTTAAATAAAACAACCATTCATTCCAGACAGCAGCCCAGACTTCCTCTCCCTGTTGACCAGGGTCCCGTGGAATCCATTTTTAATCAGAGATATATGACACTCATTGACTTCAGTCGTTTGTTTACTGAATTCCTGGCATTTCAGAGGGTGCAGCCTGCTGCTCAAAATTTAATCCTCTGAAATGAAACTTCCAAAGATAAGCAAGAGTCCTTTCCCTCACTCATCTCTGAATTTGCTTGTTCCTCCCATGCACTTTCCCAAATTTCTGGCATCTTGCTCCCCAGGTAGTTAATGTATCCCATCAAGTCAGGGCTCTCCAGTTCACGTTGATCTGAGGACTGAGATGGGGCAGGGGAAAACGTTCCAGTGTGTTTTGGGGATGGGACCTGAAGTCCTGTTACCCTCTGTGTGTCCCAGCTGGGAGCAGGGTCTGTGGGCTCTAGGGACCATGGAGACACTCATCATTCTGAATTTGAGATCGCATATATATTCTGCTGTCCTGGTGCCACTAGGAGCTGGGGAAAGCGACAGCTTAACCCAGGAGGGCGGAGGAGTCATAAGAGGTACAGGGTCTAACCACTTTCCTCATCCTTCTTCTCCCAGATATTTTGGCATTGAAAGAACATTTTCAAAACTTACTATTAAAAAGCAACACAGGCCCTGGCTGGTGTGGCTCAGTGGATTGAGTGCCGGCCTGCAAACCAAAAGGTCATCAATTCGATCCCCAGTCAGGGCACATGCCTGGGTTGTGGGCCAGGTCCCCAGCTGGGGATGTGTAAGAGGCAACCAACTGATGTTTCTCTCACACATGGATGTTTTTCTCCCTCACTTTCTCCCTCCCTTTCCTGCTCTCTAAAAATGAATAAATAAAATCTTTTTTTAAAAAAATAAAAAGCAACATAGTTAATATTTCAGGGCAGTGGTTCTTAACCTTCTTGGGACAGAGTCCTTAATATTCTGGCACAAACTTTGAATGCTGACCTCAGGGTCTATGGCTCTTCTGGGAGTTGTGGACCTCCTGTGGAGAATCCCAGCTGGGGGCACGTGTGCACTAAGTATATGGTGGACAGAATTAACCACATTATTATAAAATGTTAGCCCTGGCTGGTGTGGCTCAGTGGATTGAGTGCCAGCCTGTGAACCAAAGGGTCGCTGGTTTGATTCCCAGTCAGGACACATGCCTGGGTTGCAGGCCAGATCCCCAGTAGGGGGCGTGTGAGAGGCAACCACACATTGATGTTTCTCTCCCTCTCTTTCTCCTTCCCTTCCTCTCTCTAAAATTAAATAAATAAAATCCTTTTAAAAAGAAAAAAATAAAATGTTTCCTCTTTTCCCTGGACCCACCCCAGTGTGTGTGTGTGTTTTCCATACCCAATGCCACGGCCAGATGACAGTGGCATCAACGCCAGGAAGACATAAGTCCATTATCAGACCTTCCTTGTACCTCATTATTGCTTTAGAATCAGGTCTTTTTTACATTAAAAATAATCTATTTTTACAAAATCAACATATGTACACCTTAGGAAAAAAATACAGATAAGCAAACAAGAGACCTTGTATACTGACCTTCCAAAAATTAGGACTGTTAATTCCTTACTATTTATTATTTCAGATTTGTGAGTGTGCATGTATGTGCCTGCACTTTTAGCAAATGAGCACACTAATTTGCTGCTTATAATAGTTTTAAAGTTAATACGAACTCCCTTTTCTGTCAATAAATCTTTATCTTATCTTCACCTTATTCTCCACTTTCCAGTTCCTCCAATTGTCTTATAATGTCCCCCAAAATTGCCCAAATAAGGATCATGTGTCACATTTGGCTGCTATGTCCCTTGAATCTCCATTAATCTAGCATCTAAGGAATCTTTTCCTGACAGTAGACTTAACAAAGACCCAGTAGGTTGTCCTGCAGAGTGTCCCACGTTCTGGATATTTCATTTCCTTCCTTATTGTATCATTGAACTTGTGCTTCTAGTTTCTCTGCTTACTTCAAATGAGAAGTTAGATCTAAAAGTTTGTTGGATTCAGGTGAAGTTTTTTTGCCCAAAATGCATCTTAGAAATTGTGCAGATGGGTTAATTTGGCTGACACCGAGGGTTTAGGCTAAGGAGCCTGACTACACTCCGGAAGGCAAGAAGCCAACTGTGAGTAGCAAAGTCAACTTAAAATGGCCATGTCTGCAAGCAAGTGTTGTTACTGAAGAAGTGAAGTTAAATCTACTCTTGTTTTGTACGGTATTTTTTGTTGTCTTCAGTCACCTTGCCGTTGGCTCACAGCCTTTGCATGACACTGGCTGGCTGTGCACACGGATCGGGTGTCAGTTACCTTCTCTGCAGTGCTGTCCAGCATGCCAGTGAAAACTGCCCACCTGTGCTGAGCACAGACCTCACCGAGCGCTTTTGCTCGCCTCTGCAGGAGGCATGTCTGTCAGCCATTTGCCTGGAAGGGAGTCCAGGTCTGTGTTGGGTGCTACACTACCTGACCCCAGAGCCGGAGCCTCAGCTCTGCCTCCTGTACTCTCTCTGCTGCTTTTGGAATATTCTGTTTTTATTGTTTTTATTTTTCCATATAGATCTATGGTTTATTTTTACATATAAATTAAGTTAATTGTGTTTGGATGGATACCTTCTTGTTCCAATGCCATTTGATAACAAGATTCGGGTTCGTTCGCCGAGTAAAAGGGGAGCCAGCTCCGAGAAGCCCTGGGACGAACATCTCTCAGGCACCTGTCTCTGTCCCTTTCTTGGTCCTACCCCCTGCTTCCCCTCGCTGACAGCTCCGGAGCCACACTGGGGAGCTAGCTGACATTTGACGAGGCTGTGTCACCTGATGTGCATGCTGTCTCAGAATGTGGGAGACATGTCTCTGGTCACTACCCTTCCCACGTTAGCAAGACCAGCAGGCGTTTTCTACATCACCCAGTCCTTGGCACACACGTTGCTGGGTTGCCCTGCAGAAGCCCCAGTTCCAGGTTTAATTCAGGCCAGCTCCTGAGTGGCAGAGGTGACACACCTGCAGACTAACAACTGTTCTTAATCATAAGGGACAATCCCAGCACACACTGAGTGGGGCCCCGTGCCCTGCCCTTACTCCGAGGGACATTCGCACTGTCTGGGAGTCGGGCCTTTGCCTCCTTGCCCTGCCCCCCACCTCATTCTGCCACTGGCTGGCTTTGGAGTAAAGTGTCACACAATGTCTACAATCAGAGCTTTACCAAAAACTGGGGCCCTGCCCTGAAACTGGGAACAACTAATACCTTCAGCCTAGTCGTGGGTACAGGAGAGAAGCCTGGGAAATCGCTGCTTCTTCCTTCCTCGAACCCTCCCCTCTCTTTGTTTGGTGCCTGTCTTCTATCCCACTTTTTAAAAACTTTGTAGAAAAGAAAATCTTACACTGGGGTAATCTCTAGACTTGTTAATACATGTCTAATTAATCTCCAATGGAAATATGTATTCAAGTGAGACCTGTATACTTAGAAAGTTGGGTGCCAATAGTTTTAAACTAGACCAGTGACAGGCAAAGTGCAGGTCAGAGGCTGGGTTCACAGGCACCTTTGACCTCAGGGCCCGTGGTCGACAGTAGCATGAGGGTCGCTTTTCCACATGTGTTTGTTAAGCTTAACTGAATTGTCAATTCTGATGCTTTTTGAGCTTCCGTTTCTTAAACATCAATGCATTATTTTTACTATGATGGTTTATTTGGGTATAGACTTTTGAAATAGCCTCTCCATAGTTAGAATTTCACATTTGGTGGCATTGATTCATATAGCCAATTGTAAGAGTGTTCCAGGTAGATAGGTTGAAGGGAAAAGCATTCTCTGGGTCATGGTGACCATATTTTTCAACTTTAAAAGATAAATGATTTTCACACACGTTCTGGATATGAGATGGTTTACGAGATGTAGTGTGTATGTCTAACAGTTTTTAGAGGGTACGTTAATGTTTACATAAGCGATAGGACAGCTGTCTGACCCTGTGCCTGTCCTGGAGAATCTGGGCTGTGTAGTCAGCATGCTGTAGAGGTGCCGAACTTAGTAAGAATGAAACGAGAAAATTAAAGCAGTAAAGCTTGTCCTTCCAAAAGCTACTTCCCAAGGTTTTTTCCCTAGCTATTAGCAAAATGTCTTCAGTTTTGCAGTATGGCTTTGGATAATTAATTCTTTCTTTTTGGATTTAGACAGAACTAAACTGTAGTCCAGATGAAGCATCTAATTCCTTTAAGACATGTATTTAATCCCTCATATAACTATCTTTTTTCTTTATCTCCACTTTGGCTGGGGTGACCAGAAATTGGGAGTCCTCGTCATGACCAGAGTTGTTAACCCCACCTCCATAAAATGTGCTCAATATTGAAAATCCTGCAAATGAAATAACTTGAGCATTTGTACATCTCCCCTCACTAAGGGCCTTATGCCCTCAGTTTTCAGAAAGTTCCTTCTTAGAATAGTGTTGACCTTGTAAATGCATTTGTCAACAGTAATTTTTGAGTACATGATATACCAGGAGCTGAGTAAGACCCCAGTGTTACAGAGAAAGCTATTAGGATCCCTGCCCTCAGGGATTTTAGATGGTGGAGTTGGGGAGGGTGGTCTGCCAAGGTTGGTCAGGCCATTGTAATGTATTTGAACTGTGTTAGGATAGCACAAGCATGGAGAGTTATGGGACCACAGAGGCAGGAAGTGGAACTGGGACTTTGGGAGGCCAGGTAACAGTGTGCTGGATACTGTAATAGACTATTTGAAGAAGGATTTTGCTAATCACTCAAATGAAGTAAATCTGTAACACTGTTGCGCAGCCTCAGAACTGACAGGCTTATATTTACCCCAGAAGCTGTGTTACGGTGTAGCATTGCAACAACAGATTCTGTCACTGGGAGAGCTGGCGTTTTTGTGCTACCTCTCACACTCACTCTCATATAACACACTGCCTACATTGTGGAATGTTAATACCAAAAAATGTTTATGTTCTTTTTTAAAAAATTTTATTTATTTATTTTTAGAGAGGGGAAGGTGGGAGAGAGGGAGAGAAACATCAATGTGTTTTTGCTTGTTGAGTGCCCCCCCAACTGGGGACCCTGCCCACAACCCAGACATGTACCCTGACTGGGAATCAAACCCGCAACCCTTTGGTTCCCAGACTGGCACTCCATCCACTGAGCCACACCAGCCAGAGCAAAGTGTTTATATTCTTTCTACACATTCTTGAAAGAGCCCACTCAATTTTACCTAACAAATTCCAACTTGACTGAACTGAATTAAAACTGATAGTTCTTTTCTGTTTTCTGGGTTATTGCCATTTTAACTACCGGATGAATTATGAGTGAAAGGCTTCAGAAGCTGGTGTGTTCATCCAGCCTTTCAGTGACTTCACTGGGGATTCTCTCAATAAGGCCACACTCTCCCCAAAAGGAAGTAAGCAGGCTAAGTGGAGTAAGGCTGGTTAAGCTACTGGAGACTGACTACATTCTTTCTTAAAATTTGGATTCTCTAAGCTTTCATAGTTAAATACTTAATTTTAAATGAAGGGAAGTTTATACATAAAACATGAGTGTTTGAGACATTTATATTAAGGTTGGGAAGAATTAATTTGAATATTATTTGGCATAAATCTGTTGTTACAGAGGCAGCAAAAATATGGCCCAACAACAAAAAAAGAGGACTTTGTTTAACTTCCCCTGAAATTTCATCTGTTTACCTCAGCATTTTTAAATTATCTGACTCTTCATTAGTTCTTTATTGTATTTCCAAGATTTTTATTTATCCTTTGCAGTTAGGAACTTGTGATTTGTTTTGGCATATGGAGACAAAGAGAAAATATCTTTATTACACATTTCTTCTTGAAAAAATCATGATTTTATTGTTATTTTCACTACCATAAGTTTTCTTTAATTTAAAAGTGACACTGGAAAAATAAAAATAAGAATCATTCAGAATACCATCACTAGAAAAAAACCATCATTAATATTTGTCAAACATTATTCAAGATATCTATGTATTTGTAGTAAGAGAATGAGAGGGATTAAAAGGATATAAAATAAAATGTGTGTCATACATAGTACACATTGTTTTTAAATAAATAGTAAGTATGAGATTTAATTTTACTTGGATTTGGCAATAAAACTGAAGTGAAACTAAAATAATTGGTGAACTTGATATTTTCTCAAAATAAGAAATTGATTATCAAAAGATTCTTCTGAAGTCAAGAAAAAAATTACAAAAAAATTTCAAAATTATTTAAAGTTATTTTAACTTTTAATAGAATCTTACAAGCCATTGCTATGAAAAGTGAGAAACTGGCACTTGGAAAGTTTTCTCTCCTCTCCTCTCCTCCCCCAGCCTGTACCCTCTCTGTTAATTATAAATCTTAACTTTTATACTCTATTCTGTACCCATATTAACACAGTTACTTAATCTAATTTTATAGCTTAATCATAGCTTCTTTATATTCTTCTTTGTTTTCATCTGCTTTCGGTTGAAAGAATTTCATTGCCAACTCATGCCTTGAGTTCTGGCATGCTCGAGGATGTGTGGCTCAGACAACCAAGTGGGAACTCACATTCGGAGCCATGTGGGGGCCCTGACGTGGCTCCCCTCTGTGCTCGACTTGGGACTCAGATGGGCCTCCGCTTTTTCCTGAATGGTCCCTCTGATTGAACTGTCCTACAGTCTCCAACCAGCATTTGAAAGTTTTAGGAGCTGCAAGTGATTCCTGATCTTTTCCTCCTCCCTTTCCTTTACCTTTTTCTCTTCCCCAACCCCTTGCCAGAAGAGCTCCTTAAGTCAGCTACACTTTCTACATTTAAAGTTACCTTGGAAAGTCAAAGTCACCAGTCCCCTCTCTACTGGTTTTAGGGTAGTCAGTAAATGGCCCATGGAGGTTGTGTCCAAAAGTACTCCATCTTCCAAATCTCCAAATTGGAAACCCAATGTATGGCTCACTTGACTTTTCTGGTTATCAGTTCATAAGGACTTTTTCAAGTGATAGTTTTTATTGTAAATACAAAATTTGACAGGACTTCTGGCCAAGATGGAGGCATAGGTAGACACACTGTGCCTCCTCGCACAACCAAAAGGACAACAAATTCAAAAACAAAAAACAACCAGAACTGACAGAAAATTGAACTGTATGTAAGTCTCACCACCAAGGATTTAAAAAAGAAACACTCACCCAGACTGGTAGGAGGGGCAGAGATGGGCAGCCGGACAGAGAGGACTCTCAGCAAGGCAGCGGCTGGTGGACGTGGGCGGGCTAGGAGGCAGGTGGCAGACTTGGCGGTCCCACATCTGCATGCGGGTAGACCGGGAGGAACAACTGGGGATCAAGAAGACCACACAACTGAGGGTTCAAGTGTTGGAGGAAATAAAACCTCAAAGCCTCTGACTGAAAAATCCTGTGGGGGTTGAGGCAGCAGGGGGAGAAACTCTCAGCCTCACAGGAGTGTTCATTGGAGAGACCCACAGGGTCCTAGAAGTACACAAACCCACCCACCCAGGAAACAGCACCACAAGGGCCCAATTTGCTTGTGGGAAGTGGGGGAAGTGACTGAAAACCAGCAGAGAGTGGAGCAAGCTGCACTGTTCCCTGTTGGACCCCTCCCCCACATATAGCCACAGCCCAACCACACAGGTTGCCCTGCCCTGGTGAACACCTAAGGCTCCACCCCTCACTATGTAACAGGTGCATCAAGACCAAAACAATGGCCCGAATGAAAGAACAGATCAAAGCTCCAGAAAAAATGCAACTAAGCAATGAAGAGATAGCCAACCTATCAGATGCACAGTTCAAAACACTGGTAATCAGGATGCTCACAGAATTGGTTGAATATGGTCACAAATTAGAGGAAAAATGAAGGCTACACTAAGTGATATAAAGGGAAATGTACAGGGAACAAACAGTGATGGGAAGGAAACCAGGACTCAAATCAATGGTGTAGACCAGAAGGAAGAAAGAAACATTCAAGCAGAACAGAATGAAAAAACAACAATTAAAAAAAATGAGGAGAGGCTTAGGAACCTCTAGGGCATTTCAATATGCAAATTATAGGGGTGCCAGAAGGAGAAGAGGAAGAGCAAGAAGTTGAAAACTTATCTGAATAATGAAAGAGAACTGCCTCAACCTGGCAAAGGAAATAGACTTCCAGAAGTCCAGGAAGCTCAGAGAGTCCCAAAGAAGCTGGACCCAAGGAGGAACACACCAAGCCACATCATAATTGTTAGTCAAGATTAAAGATAAGGAGAGAATCTTAAAAGTAGCAAAAGAAAAGGAGACACCTACAAAGGAATGCCCATAAGATTATCAGCTGATTTCTCAAAAGAAACCTTGCAGGAAAGAAGGGGCTGGAAGGAAGCATTCCAAGTCGTGTGAAAGGCAAGAACCTATATCCAAGATTGCTCTATCCAGCAAAACTGTCATTTAGAATGGAAGGGCAGATAAAGTGCTTCCCAGATAAGGTCAAGTTAAAGGAGTTCATCATCACCAAGTCCTTATTATATGAAATGTTAATGGAACTTATCTAAGAAAAAGAACATAAAAAATATGAACAGTAAAATGACAATAAGTCACAGTTATTAACAACTGAACCTAAACAAAAAGAAACTAAGCAAACAGAACAGGAACAGAACCAGAAATGGAGATCACATGGAGGGTTATCAGTGGGGGAGGGGGAGAGAGGGAGAAAATGAACAGGAATAAGTAGCATAAATGATAGGTAGAAAATAGACAGGGGGAGGTTAAGAATAGTATAGGAAATGTAGAAGCCAAAGAACTTATATGTATGACCCATGGATATGAACTAAAGGGGAGGAATGTGAGTGGGAGGGGGTGTGCAGGGTGGAGGGAAATAAAGGGGGGGAAATGGGACAGCTATAATAGCATAATCAAAAATATTTTAAAAAACAAAAGTAGGTTTACAGTTCATACAGAAAATAATGCAATAATTAATAATAATGCAAGAATAAAAAATTCACAGTAGGGAAAAAATAGAAATGAATAGGAAAAAATTTGAAGTCAGAACTGAATATATTTCCACTCTGAATTTTATGGCTACTTATAAATATGTAGTTCACATATACCAAATTTTCTTAGTCCCAATTATTCTGTGTTTATTCAGATAACAAATTCATAAAATGAGGTCTCTGCTTGCTTGCCACTGAGGGGCATGAAGGAATTGCTCATCCTTTGTCACAACAGCGACTTCCTGCAGTGGAGGTGTAACTGAACACTCTTCCCGCCCACTGCGGACATCAGTGCTCTGCAGCACTGTCCTTATTTGCGCACCTGCCGGCCCCATTGCCCATTGCCTACCCGCCCACAGCATCTGATCTTATGTCAGGTAAACATTGCTTGCTCAGAAACATTCCTTGAATCCAGGACTAGAGGGAGTAATCAATATTACCTAATCAATTCTTTCTCTAATAAGGCTGAAATGTGAATTACTTTTGTTTTTTAATAAGAAAAATAGTAAATCTCTTCTTTGGGGGTTGTAAAGCATGACCTCTCACAGGCTTCCAGTTTATCAGTCATTGGCACATAAGATAAGTCTAGATGAGTGTAATGACCATTTTATTTTCATAGTCATGCTTTTATTTCAATGTACATTAGAAACATATATCTAGAAAAATGGTAGTGACACAAAGTTTTTCTTCTTTTGGCATTTAATATTATTTTATATTAGTTTCGAGCCTGTAGCATACTTTGCAAAGTGTTCCCCGAGACACTTCTAGTATCCCCTTGGCACCACACGTAGTTATCACAACGAGATTGACTGTACTCTCTCTGCCGTACTTTATATCCTGTGACTGTTTTGTAACCACCAGCCTGTACTTCTCAATCCCTTTACCTTTTTCACCCAGCCCTCTCCAAACCTGGCAAAGATCTGTTCTCCGTGCCTATAAATCTGTTTCTATTTTGTTTGTTCATTTATTTTGCTCTTTAGGAGTGGGCAAAAGTAGGTTTACAGTTGTTCGTACAAATAATGCAATAACAATTAAAAAAATAAACTCGTGTACACAAAACTGTAAACCTGCTTTTGCCAACCGCTGTATGAGTGAAATCATATGGTATTTGTCTGTCTCTGACTGACTTACTTCATTTAGCATAGCACCCTCTAGGTCCATCCATGCTGTTGCAAATGGTAAGATTTCTTTAAGGACAGTAATGTTCCATTGTATATATATGTACCACAATGTGTTTTTTTTTTCCTGCAATTTTCAAGTATATAATACAGTATTGTTACTTACATAGTCAGTACACCGTAAATGATATCTCCAGAGCTTAATCATCTTATAACTGAAATTTTGTACCCTTTGATCAACACCTCCCTATTTCCCCCACCCCCTGCCTTTGGCAACCACCATTCTAGCCTCTGTTTCTGAGTCTGGCTTTGTATATTCCACATATAAGTGATGCCATACAGTATGTGTCTTTCTCTGTCTGAATCATTTACTTACTATAATGCCCTAAAGGTCCATCCATGTTGTGGCAAATGGCAGGATTACTTCCTTCTCCTGGCTGACTAGATTCCATTGTGCACCTCAATGTTTTTATCCACTCATCTATTGATGGGCACTTGGGCTGCTTCCATAGCTTGGCTAGTGTAAATAATGCTACAGTGAACATGAGGGGTACATGTATTCTTTTAAATTAGTGTTTTGAGTTCACTCTAATTCCTTTTTAAAAAGTAAATTATCTATAGCCCTGAATGGTGTGGCTCAGTGGGCTGGGCATCATCCTGCAAATGGAAAGGTTGCTGGTTCAATTCCCTGTCAGGGCACATGCCTGGTTGTGGGCCAGGTCATCGGGGTTGGGGAGTGTGAGAAGCAACTGATTGATGTTTCTCTCCCTCTTTTTCCTTTCCTTCCCCTCTCTAAAAATAATTAAATTAAAAAAATTTTAAAGAAAAGTAAATTATTTACAGATGGGTATTTTTTCATTAATTTTTTTAAAAAATTGTACTAACAAATAATTTTCAACACACCTGTGACTGATTGCCCCTTGCCAGAGTATTGGCATGCTTGGGAAACAGTGGTCTCTTTTCTTGCAACTGGTTTTGGTATCTACTGTGTGTAGAGTCCCCTTATTGGGGAATTTGTGCTTTGGGGACTATTTTTCTTATTTTCTTCTGACCTAATAATACCCCTTTCCCACATACAGACTGTGGGGCGTGAACTGCTGCTACATTTAATTGAGTATCTCGTAACCAGTGATGGGAAAGACCCTGAAATCACAAATTTAATCAATAGTACTCGGATACACATCATGCCTTCAATGAACCCAGATGGATTTGAAGCTGTCAAAAAGCCTGACTGTTTTTACACCAATGGAAGGTAAGGATGGGCTACTCAATCTTTATTTAAAATTAAACAAAACAAGCCCTGGCTGATTTGGCTCAGTGGATTGAGCACCAGCCTGTGAACCAAAGCGTCGCTGGTTTGATTCCCAGTCAGGGCACATGCCTGGGTTGCAGGCCAGGTCCCCAGTTAAGGGTGTGTGTGAGAGGCAGCCACACATTAATGTTTCTCTCCCTCCCTTTCTCCCTCCCTTCCCCTCTCTCTAAAAATAAACAAAGTATTTTTAAAAAGAGAAAACAGAATTTAAAAACAACAACAACAAAAAGGCTCCCATGAGAGAGTCCCCTTGGCCCTGGCGAGAGGAGTGAGGGATACATCTCGTAGCCCGTGTCCTGTCACGGCTGTGCTGAGAACTCCTCAGGGCTGCCTGCCCACCGCTTTTAGGATGAAAAGTAAAATCCTGAACAAGGCTGCTTTACTGCTGGGCCCACCTGCCTGCTTCATTTGCCGCTCCTCCTTCTCACGCCGCACCAGAGCTCGAACACCTTCCATCTCTGCAACTGCCAGGCTCTTTCTCACCTTCCATTCCCCCCTCCTCACGCCTCCCACTGCTTCACCAGCGTGTTGGCAAAGACTCCTTCCTAGCCTGTCACATATGTGTTAGGTCCCCGATCATACTCATGTCACCTGGCACTTGACCTTCATAGACAATTTTTAATGTCTAATTTCTTGTTTAATGCCTGAACTATAAGCTACCTTAGGGCAGGAATCCCATCCAGTGTGTTCATCATTGTTAAATCCACAGGGCCTAGTACCTAGGCCCTCAGTAACTACCACTTGATTTATTAAGCCAGGGCAGGAAGTAGCCAAAAAGAACAGTGAGTCTTACAGTCTTCCTTCCTTCCTTTTCTTCCTTCCTTTTCTCTTCTTTCTTTCTTTCTTTCTTTCTTTCTTTCTTTCTTTCTTTCTTTCTTTCTTTCTTTC
>CM052539.1:57891236-57922056 GCA_028533065.1 Trachops cirrhosus | reverse complement strand
ATTTTGTCTTCATAATAAAACAAAATTTGAAGCTTAGAACTGGATCATTTGGCCCTTTCTCTTCTTATTTCTTCCCAGTTCAAAATGCTTGACTCTCTTAACAGTCAGAGTTTTCTTAGATCTGCAGTTGGGCTCAATGCATCCAAACCTCTGCGTAATCTTCTTTGTAGTTTTAGCCTTTTTGCAGAAAATTGGCTTGGTCTGCCCACCATAGTCACTCTGCTTCCTGTCATTACACCACTGATCCTGCCCATGCCAAGGATCCTGCCCTTCTTGTACTGTGTCACTTTTTGTGGGGGTGATGTTTGCCACACTTCTTACAGAAGGTCCTGTGGGTTTTAAGAATGTTCACCACATTTGCGAGAGCACTGTCAGCGAGGAAAGCAGCATTTCTGATTTAAACAGTTTATTTTGTTTCAAGTTACTTCGGGAAGTTTGGATTTTCTCAAATGTCTAATATACATTTATATTTGTGCAACTAAAATTTGGTTACTTTTACCAAAATAAATAAAATCTCACCACTTGATTTCCTTCAAGTTTTTCTGGCAAACTTAAACATGGCCAGGGCTGCTTTTAGAAATACATTTGTATAAAATAGCACATTCCAGTGGTTTCCGTTATCAAATATTGGGTGGATCAAAAAGTCTGTTTAGTTTTTTCCGTAAAATAAAAGGCACATTTTTCATTTTCATCAATAACTTTATTGATTTGGATAATTTGACAATGTCGGCTATCTCCCACGTAGTAGAACATTGATTGTTCTCAGTTAATGTCTTGATTTGATCTCCATCAACTTCAACGGGTCTACCAACCACCACGGAGCATCATCCAGCAAAAAATCTCTAGCTGAAACTTCGCAAACCACTTTCCATACCTTCAGTCAGCCACAGCACCTTCTCCATACACTGCACAAATCTTGTATTGCATTTCAGTTGCATTTTTACCTTTCTTCAAATAACAAAGCATAATATGCCAAAAATGTTGCTTATATTCTTCCATCTTCAATATTAAAATGGCTACCCAAAAATTCACCAGTTTTGATGGGGTCTTTTGTAAATGCACACTGATATGACAGCCATCACAATACAATCTAACAAAATTGTTTCAAATGAAGTTGAGACAACTAAGTGCTACCAGAGCCATCTTATGGAAAAAGTCTAACAAGCTTTTTAGCCAGCTCAGTACTATGTAGTAAGCCACCAGGAAACTCTGGGATGTAAAACAGCCACCTTTTTATTTACTCCCAGTTCTGTAAGTTAGGAACTTTGTCAGGGCAGAACAGGCATGTGCATCTCTGTGGCCTCAGCGGGGGTCTGGCTGAGACAACTACCTTGGGACCATGTGTCTGCAGTCTTGTCACCTGGGCTCCTCATTTCTCTGTGTGGACTCTCCACATGGCTACCGTGGGGATCTCAGAGTCCCAAAAGGGAGTGTTCCACGAGCAAACACCCCGAAATGGAAACACTTATCAGACCGCTGCTTACATCACAGCAGCTTCTGTCCCACTGGTGAGAGCCAGTCACACGGGGAAGGGGTGACATATTGTGTGAATACCAGGTGTGGCCCACTGGAGGTTGCCAAGACAACCATCCACCACACCTGGAGCCCAAGCCAAAGGTTCACACGTGGCGTGAATCTACTCCCTCACATACCACCAGTAAACCCAAAAAATTCTTTCTTTTAAAGGGAAAACGGTAACTCCTATGACCTGAACAGAAATTTCCCCGATGCTTTCGAATTTAACAATGTAGTAAGGCAGCCTGAAACGGTGGCAGTCATGGAGTGGCTGAAAACAGAGACATTTGTCCTCTCCGCAAACCTCCACGGCGGTGCCCTGGTGGCCAGTTTCCCGTTTGATAATGGTGTTCCAGGTAAGCAAACACGGGCCCAGCTTTGGCTTTCTAAGCCCAGAGCGAAACTGTAAACTCTCCTCCTCACTTGACTTCTCTGGCAGGGGTAGAAAGAGCCTCATTTTCTCAACCCTGAGCCATCTGTCCTGCAATTTATAAACAGTAGATGGACAGTGTGGCTCAACTGACCAGCAGCAACAGGATTGCCTGACATGCACCACTGAAACAGAGAAACTAGGATTTAGATGATCTCACAAGGGGCCACATGGCCAAGAGGAAATAAAACTAGAACAACTTACCCTTGTTTGCTAATCATATGAGTCATAATTGTTGACTCCTCTTAAAACTCTGCAGGATGAGGTAAATACGAGGGACTTAAAATATGAAGGACAGTGGCTTCATTTAACCCCTACAGAACCTAAGGAAACATCGCTGACCTCCGGAAATGAGCAGGAGTGACCATGAGGCTCTTTAGCTGTTAAGCGGATTTATGTGGATGGCTTCTTTTGTGTGATGCCGCCTGGTGTGTGTGCATTACCCACGAGGAAGAAGGGTGGAGGGACGTTCTTGGGAGAGGGTAGCGGGTTTCTCTCTAGGAGACAGAGCTGCTGTGTGGGATGCAATGATGTATTTGCTCATCTGGCGCTGTGCGCTCCCTCTCACTGCATTGTCACCAAGAAGGTCTCGGTTTGTCTTTCACATGTAGCAACTGGGTCATTACACTCCCGGAGCTTAACCCCCGACGATGACGTTTTTCAACATCTTGCAAATACCTACGCTTCAAGAAATCTCAACATGAAGAAAGGAGATCAGTGTAAAAATAAAATGGACTTTCCTAATGGGATTACAAATGGGTACTCTTGGTATCCGCTCAAAGGTGAGTCTCCCTTCATTTCTGTCATGCTTCTTATGGCCTGAACCCAGGGGTACCCGCTGGTTTTTGTGGACCCCAGCCATTGTCCTAAATTCGTTAGGCACAGGGCAGTCCCTTCTCTTCCATCCAAGAGCAGTGGGGGAGACTGGTCACTGGGGAGGTGCTTAGACAGCCAAGGCTGCCTTCCTTCGTTCAGAGGCTTGCTCAGCTTTTTCCTGCTGTGAGTCAGGAACGATGCCCAGAAAGACGAACAGGACACAGATCTTCAGAAGAGTGACATGCAAATAAAGAATTGTAATGGCAGTGTAATTAGAATAAAAAGAGAGATTTAGAAAAGGTACAGTGTGCCAGGGTGTAAAACCAAAATACAGAAAGGAGGGCGAAGACCTTGGAGACATTGAAAGCTTGTATCTCATCTAATGGAGACAGCTGCTCCTTGGAGCCAGTTAATTACTGCTGTGCTGCAGTGGGTCCCCTGATTGCCAGATCTTCCAGTTTGTAAAAAAGCTGGATTTGTGCCTGAAGCCTCATGATTTCAAAGCCACTTTGCAGGTTAACCAAGAGAGCTCTTCAGGCTGGATACAGTGGGAGGGGGGCCTCCAGTTTTCCAACCTTAGAACAGGATGGCCAGGTGAGGGAGGGGAGGTAAGGAAACTGCCAGGCAGGGAACATGGGACTGGAGTTGCTCTTCTCAGAAGGAAAGATATAAGCAGAAGCCCAGGGACGTCAGAGAACTTGTTCTAGTCTGGGAACTGAGACATCACAGGAGGAAGATGGAAGGGTGCAAGGGAAGACAATGGGCTGGATCTGGATTTCCCTGGCCTCAGTGGAAGGTGTCCCCTTTGAGGCTGCTTTGCCTGAGCCTCCCAACAGCGAGTTTTGGGCTGCACTTCTACAGGCAGGACAGTTGCCCAGTTGTTACTTTGGGTGCATAGGCTATCAAGTAGTCTTGCATAAGGTGATCCTTTCGTGTCATGTCCTGGTGGCTTTCTGCCAGCTTCCCAGATAACGTAAATAAGCATAGACCACAGGCGATACCACAACATCCCAGACTTCTCTCTGCTGTCCTCGGTGCAGCCTCCCTCAGCCCCCGCCCCGGCCTCAGGGCTCTGCCTGATCCCTGCTCCTCACTCTTCTCAGGGAGCAAAGGGCCCCCTCCTGCCCAGTGGCAGAGCTGTCCTTCCTGTGCACTGTGTGTAAATTTCAAGACAGAGGCAGATGTGTGGGAAATTAGCGAGGAGCCCCAATCTTGCTGTCGGGAATTTTCCCAAGTGTGCCTATGTGCAAGCTGTGTTTCCTTCTGAGAAAAAAGACAGACAACCAGCTACTTTAATGAGTTTAAAACGAAGCATTCCGGCTCGGCCTGGAGGTTTTGTCGGCCGGCCTGACTGGCCTTGTCCAGAGGTGCGCACCTCTCCACACTCGGCATCCTCAATTCTGCATGCTTTGCACACCTGTTTGGCCATGTAAATTCTACCTACCTGAGACACAGCCACCTGCCAAGGGCTTGTGTTTTGTTCCTCTCTCCATTTTTTCCCTCTTTTAGCTCATGGAGAAAATGAGGTCAGAAAGAAATACAAAACTCTTATTAAAAAAAATAGAAAGGACAGAGAAATTCTTCCTGGCTAGAATCTGGACCTGCATAAATACTATTTAATATTTAAATAGTATCTTGACTTATCAATATTTTGATCATTTTTTAGCATAAAATTTTTTTCTACTTTAGTACTTCCCAAATACTCTGATGTAGTTAACAATACATATCTCACTGGGCAGATATCAAGTATAACAAGTTAAAATATGGCAGAAGCTACTTCCTTTCAAAGTTACTATATTTCATCAAATCCAAAATGGCATTGATTTATAAAATACAATGTACTATTGAGAAAGAAAGAAAAAAATATTTCCAGCCAAACTAGTGACACCAAGACGCTTTTCAACCATCAGATGTAAGACACATCTCAATTCAGAGATTTTAAAATATGGAAAGTTCTGCATCTTAGAAAGTATGAAATACGATTATAACCCTTTGAAAATAGGCTCTCCAGCGGTAAGACCTGGAAAGTAAGCAGGACAACGGCAGGCCCGAGGCAGCAGCGGCCTGTGCTCTGGCCTGTCATCCCCTGGCTGGACTCCCCGGGCACGTAACTTACCTGTGCCTGCACAGTGTGGGCAGTAATTGCTGTGAGGCTTACATGAGTTGATACAAAGCCCTTCAAACGGTGCCCAGCAACAGGGAGCACTCTGTGAACGCTGGCCATGGCCATTCCCCCAATCAGTGTGTTTAGCTTTATGCAGTAGCTGTAATTATAAATGGTGTGTAGGCATATTCCGAAATAAATCTCACTGTATTTAGGGAGGTAATATAATTTGAAGAATCCTTTTTTTAATGTATGATTATGAAATGGAACCTTCCCCTACCCCTCACTTAATTTTATGCACAGTTGTACTTCAATCAGCTGTGATCTAGTTACCTGTTTGGGGATATTCAGGGTTGCCTGGTCGTGCCTGGGTAATACATTGTCAAGCCCTGATTTTATATGCTAACCTGTCAAGTTCATCTTTTCCTGTGTACGTCTATTTTCCTTGCAACTGTCTGGTTCACTTGTGCTCAAGGCATGAGACACTCGGCTCCACTCCAATTTTAGACCCTAAAAAATATTAAATATGCTTGTGTTTAGGTGGAATGCAAGACTATAATTACATCTGGGCCCAGTGTTTTGAAATCACGCTGGAGCTGTCGTGCTGTAAATATCCTCGCGAGGAGAAGCTTCCACTCTTCTGGGACTCTAACAAAGCCTCGTTGATTGAATACATAAAACAGGTGCACCTAGGTTTGTGAGATTTTCTCATTAATTCCTCTTAACAGAAAACATAACATCTTGGCAGAACCTGTGGGCTGCAGAAGTGTGAGCCCCTATTTGTGTCTTCTAGGTGCAGCTTCATTTTTGTGCCAGAACTAATGGTTGGGAATTCTCTGTGCATGAATACCTGCAGCGTGTGAGAAACACGCTGCCCACGAGTCCATATCAGAGAAAGTATGGTGTGTGGTACTTTCATGTGGGGAGGCAAAGTCCAGAGGACTTCTCATTTTACATGTTGAATGACCTGGAAATCTGGCAAAAGATCAGGAAAATAGGTCGTTACTGTTGCATCATCACCCAGTGAGAGGAAAGCCAAGTCTGCGTGTCAGCCGCCATGTGGTATCACAGACTGGGAACGCTGCACAGGCCGTTTTGTGTTTTTCTAGAACTGGGGTAATGATCACCATCAGCGTTGGCTCCTCCCACTGCTCCACTCTGCCAAACGACCTGGCACTGGGAATCTTCCCAGCTCCTTTCTTGACAGCTGACTGGCCTTTATCACAGATGGACAGACTAAATGTGGCAAGAGTGGTAGTTCTCAAACACGTGCAGCCGACTCATGGGGAGGGCTTGTTAAAATACAGGTCCCATCCCCCGGGTGTGATTCAGAGTGTGGTTAACATCTTCCCAGGTGATGCTGACGCTGCTGATCCAGAGGAACACTCTGCTGGTGACGATGATGAAATCACACATCGTTCAAGTTTATTGGACCAGTCTGTGTCTCTCTGGGCTGGGTGTGGAGGGCTTTTCGGCATTGCTAGAGTGGAAGTTATTTTTCTCCACTCAGGACAACATGGGGAGAAGGAACATCAGGAATTGGCATAATAGGTTAAGCTACCACATCAAACCAAAGTGGAGGGTGTATGTTTGTGTTGAAGATGTGTGTATCATGTGCCTGCTGTGTACTTCCCATCATTTCCTGCATGTTTCATACCTGCTAAAAAGAGAGGGAAATGGTTGGCAGTGGGAAAAATAAGAAGCACAGGGGTGCAAAGCTGAGTGCAAGGGGAATTAAGAGCTTTCCTTGGCTGCACATCCCCAAAATGGATGCACCTCCCCCTTTCAGACCTTCATCCCCAAACCCGTGCCCCCCAACCCCAACACAAGCCCAGAGATTGTCGGTGAACTCACAGGGCTGTGTCTACCTGGCTGAGACGCATATGGGCAGGTTGATTCCCTGTGACAGATGCTACAAAATTCCATCTCTTTCACCAGCATCTTACTAACATTTATTAAGCTTATTATCAGTCTTTCTCCTTTCTCATTGTCATCAAACTTTGTTTTGGGTCCTCTCTTGGTTAATATTCTGGTATTTCCCCCACTAGATTTTCCTTTCTACCTATATTGATCCGTTAGTGTGTACTCTGCCTACTGTTTTCTAAAATTCCTCCTCCATCAGCAGAGGGCAACCCAATGTGAAATGCGCTCCATGTAACTGCACTGTTTTTGGAATTTCAATCTACTTGTAAAGGTTACTTACCAAGCACTGAATTGTATCATGCTGACATAATACTGCCAGTGAAGGAGTTTTGTAAACTGTTAAATAATGTATAAACTATAGCACAACCAGTGTCATTATTAATTTGGAAGGCTTGTAAGTCCATTTATACTAGGTTTTTAAAGAATATGTTATCTGTCTGCCTGTGTCTATAATCAAATATGTACCACTCACTTAAAAATATGTACGTGAGAACATCAACCCTGCCCCCTTGTGGTTTAAGACAGAGGCACTTTTGCTCCTAGTTTAATCATGAAACCCTATTTCAAACACTGGTACAGAGTAGTTATTTTTACTTGGTCGAAAGGTTCTCTTCAAATTGGTGCCCAGGAGACGGCCAAAGAATATCTTTGTGGCTGATGGGAGCAAAGAGCTCCTTATAGTGTTGGTTTGGTTTGAGGAAACTGTTGATAATTTGTCAATCTAAGACATTCCCTGCACCAGTCTCACTACTTGCTAAGATGACTCTAAGTCTCTGAGATTTTGACCCATCTGAAGTCTGGGGCCTATCTTGGCCTCTTGCTCTAAGGGAAGGTCCTGGCCAAGAGGACAGGGACCAGTGTAAGGCCCAGCTGTTTTGTCATCTGTCCCTGTGTAAAACCTTGAGCAAGCCACTTGTCCAAACTGCAGTTTTAGTTAACTGCTGGGCTCTCTATCCTACTCTATTGATCTCTCTGTTATGCTATATTGTTTTGATTGTTATACTTTTATAGTACAGTTTGAAATCAGGAAACATGATACCTTCCACTTTATTTATTTTTAGAGGGGAAGGGAGGGAGAAAAAGAGGGAGAGAAGCATCAATGTGTGGTTGCCTCTTGTGTGCCCCCTACTGGAAAACTGGCCCACAACCCAGGCATGTGCCCCAACTGGGAATCGAACCAGTAATCCTTTGGTTCACAGGCTGGCACTCAATCCACTGAGCCACACCATCTGGGGCCCTCTCACTTTGTTTTTACTCAAGATTACTTAGGCTATTCAGGCAGGGTCTTCTGTGGTTCCATATAACTTTTAGGGTTACTTGTTCTGGTTCTGAGAAGAATGGCATTGGTATTTTAATAGGGATTGCAGACATTAAGGCCAAGATAGCAAAGGAGGGCAAGTCTAAGTTCTAGGGGCCCAGAACGCTTGTCCCCCTTGCTGGGGAGAAACAGAGATGAGCAAGTCATGCCCTGGCTGGTGTGGTTCAGTGCGTTGGATGTGGCTCAGCGCAAACCCAAAGGTCGTCAGTTGGACTCCCGTTCGGGGCACATGCCTGAGCTGCAGACCAGGGCCCCAGCCGGAGGTGTGCGAAAGGCAGCTGATAGATGTTTCTCTCTCACATTAATGTTTTTGCCCCTGTCTTTCTTCCTCCCTTCCCCTCTCTCTAAAAATAAATAACTAAAATCTTTTTTAAAGAAAGATGAGCAAGACACAATGTTACCTCTTGCTGTCCTCTCTGCTCAAAGCAGTTCTGAAGCCCAAAGTTTGGGGCATGGCCCACAGCACCCAGAAATGTAAACAACCTGGCCTAAGAGAATCTGGTATGCGCTGAAGCCAGTGGGGCACGGACACGCATCTGTCATCAGATGCAGAATAGGTGGTGACTGGTCACTGGGTGGGAACCAGGGAGCGAGCCAGCAGTCTCCGAGTACCTCCCTGCCTGGCCTCTGCATTGCGCCCAGCGGACGCGGAACTCCAGTGCTCGCCGGGCAGGCTTTTCATTCATGGCGCCTGGTACAGTTCCAAGGGAAGGAGAGCTTTGCATCTCTTCCCCTCATTTTCATGTGTGGCCACGGAATTTGTCTCAAATTTTATTCTCCTTTGTTTATTATCTGAGCTTTTTTCAAAATTTCACTTTTTGTTCCCCTAATGTAATAGTACTGGCTCTGTATGCATCTCTTTGGATCTACTGGTCTTTTTCCAATGTTTCAATTTCAACTTGTACAAGTAAATCATGTCTTCTGGTAAAACAATTACTTCCCTCTCAGTGAAAGGTTTGGTGATGCCTGGACAGAATATTGCAAAGACACGTAAGACGTGAAGACAGCTTTTGTTTGGCTGACAGTCTGGGGTTTCCCTGGAATAGAAAGTCCACATTCAGGCATGGTCTGTGTTCAGCAACCGTGATATTCAGATACCCCAGCCTTTCCTAGACTGTCTCTAGGTTTGGGTAAGGGTCATGTGGAAGTGAATCTCTGGATTTTTAGAGGATAGCTAATGAGGGCCAAACTGGAATATGAAGATTTTAGTGATTCCCCTAAATCCAAATTATTCCTCTTCTCCCATATTTGAGGGTAGACAGACCAAAGGTCACTTGAAATCTTTGTTCAGTTGTGACATATACTAATATATGGGTGTCATATGGGTACCTAAGATCATCCAAAAACACTGTTCATGTGAAAATTGAAGCCTGTTCTGTTCAAGTATAACCCATTCTAGCTGAGAAGGAATTTACTACCCTTTTTTAAGGACCATGAGATTTTTTCTCTTGGTGTCTTCTGTTAACTACTCATTATTAGCATCCTGAATTATTTCAGAATTACCTTAGATGCTTTAAAAATTTTTTTTTCAAAATCTTAGAATTCTTTAAGATTTATTTATTTATTTATTTATTTTAAAGAGGGGAAGGGAGGGAGAAAGAGGAGAGAAACATCAAAGTGTGGTTGCCTCTCACGAACCTTCTACTGGGGACCTGGCCTGCAACCCAGGCACATGCCCTGACTGGGAATTGAACCAGAGACCCTTTGATTAGTAGACTGACACTCAACCACTGAGCCACACCAGCCAGGGCACCTTAGGTGCTTTAAAAAGATGGTATTAAGTCAGCTACAAAGGTAGTTTTTATATTTTTAGTTTGGCTTTTATTTTGTTTGATTTGATTGGTTTTGTAGAAGTCAATGAAAAATGCAAATGATATTAACAGACAATACCTCTACCACAAACTATGTTGCTCAAATGCACAAATTGTCCTTAGTGGTGGGAAGATAAGGTAGCCCAGAGACCCGAAGGAGAGAGAAATATGTATAGCTTCTTCCATCACATATTCCTGCTCTTGTTGGAACAAAGTTGAATTGATGTTCCAGAAATTTACTCAGTATTTGTCTCACCTACAAATTTACATAGCTACATTCTTTCTGTTCTGTTGTATAGTTTTTCTTACCCAAATAAGAAAAGACTTAAGCCCTGGCTGGTGTGGCTCAGTGGACTCAGTGCTGGCCTGCAAACCAAAGGGTCACCGGTTTGATTCCCAGTCCAGGGCACATGCCTGGCTGGCGAGCCAGGTGCTCAGTAGGGGGTAAGCAAGAGGCAACCACACAATGATGTTTCTCTCCATCTCTTTCTCTCTCTCATTGCCTCTGTCTAAAAATAATTTTTTAAAAAGGATTAAGAAAAGAATATGAACTGATCAAAGCTATTTTTTTTAAAGAAAAGTATTAATATCTGTTCAGCCTCCTGCCTGGAAGGTGGTGACGCAGGAGATAGCTTAGGAAGAACTTTGAGACTGAGTTGGTGTTGCTAGCCAGCTGCATCCTGGTTGCTAGGCAATTCCTTTAGGTAGCAGCTAGAAATGAGCAGCCAGAGGGTAAACAGGGGCAGGGCCCTTACCATTGCAATCTAACAAAGAACTTAACACAGGAGGCTAAAAGCAAAGGAAGACATGCTCACTCACTGACCCTGTAGTCCTGAGCCTAGATCGATAAAGCTGCCAGGCATTCCAAACAACATAAATAAATTGTGATAGTGCAGGGGGGAAGCCCTTTAAAGTCTGTGTGTATCATCTCCACCAGCTGGAAAAAGGAAAACCTTGAGACTGTGTGTTCATTCCAAGGCCTGGAAGGGGGAAGGGGAGGAGTCTCTACACTGCCCAAAGAAAAGCCCATAAAACAACTTTCGTTAACTGGCTGCCTCCCGTCATGTACATAAAATGAACAAATAGGTCTGGAGCAAGATGAGGATTCGGGCTAACAGACCCCCACCCATACCTACGTTTGGGTAGTCACAGCTCCCTGGGGAAGCTGGCACCACCTTTACCCGTCAACCAATATGTAAACTTCTTCACCCCCATCCTGCTAACTGTATACATCCTCAGAACAAAGGACTCCCTCTCTTGGCTCTCTTGCCACATGGGGGGCCCCTGACCAGCTGCCCTGTGGCAGGGGTTGCCTCTAGCCACCTGGCCTCTTGTCCCTCTCTTTTTTGGCCACCCAGCCTCTTGCTACCTCTGCTCTTGCCACCCTTGCTTTTACTCTCCCATTAGAACTTGGCACTGATAAACTTTACTTGCATGCTAGTAGGCTTGCTGACCTGCAATTCTTTACTGCGTCGGCAAGAAGAACCAGGTTTCTCCCTTAACAGTGCTACATATTATGCTCAAAGTATAGGTGATGAAATTGAAGCTTGGGAATGTTTAGTGACTGGAGAGTTGGGATTCAAACTGAGACCTGACTGCGTTCTTTCTGTCACACCAAGCTGTGCTGTATTTATCTAATGTATCAAAGGACACGCTAAGAAGGGCACAATAGAAATACTTTTTCAAAGAATAATGCCACTGAATCCAACAAATAAATGCATAATAGGTTTATTAAATTATGACTGATGTTTGTGATTGGGTCTATCTAAAGATATAAAGTATATATGAGGTCTGTCCAGAAAGTATCTATGAAAAACAGAGACACTTATTGAAGAAAGAAGAAGATACAAGAAACAAGAAACACTGTACATAGGACAATGGTGCTTCTGTCCCCTTCAAAGTAGGCATCTTGGGACCTCACACAGTTCTCCCAATCACCATCAGCTGCCCTGCTGTATTTTCCTGAATCTCATCAACAATTTGAAATCTCTTCCCTTTCAAGGATGATTTTACTTTTGGGAAAAGCCAGAAGTCTCAGGGCACCAAATCTGGGCTGTAGGGGCCTGAGTCACCTGGGTGATTTGATGTTTTACCAAAAAACTCTGCACAAGACATGATGCATGAGCAGTCAAGTTGTTGTGATAAAACTGCCAATCACCAGTTGCCCATAGCTGTGGCCTTCTGAATCATCCAAATAGTTTCTGCAGAGGAATATTCAAGCTTAACACAAAATTTAATACAGATTCGTTGCTCTGCTCGCTCAGTCATTTTGAATGTGATGGCCACACAGTACACATGCTCACTCTATGGTGTCTACCACCTCCCCTGACTAGTACAGTGAAGTCATCATTGTTTATACAAGCACATTCCAGCCCACTCTCCTTGGCTGTCAGGTTACATCAGTGTTGTGCAAATCATTTTCATCATATTAACAATGGCTGGACTTTTTACAGACAGACCTCATAAAACTGGAAATTAATTACAAGAAAACTGGAAAATTCACAAATATGTGGAAATGAATCATGTTACTGAGCAACCAATGGCTCAAAGAAGAAATCACAAAAAATTAAAAACATACCTTGAAACAAATGAAAATAGAAATACACCATACCAAAATTTATGGGATACAGCAAAAGCAGTTCATAGCATTAAAATGCCTACATTAAGAAACTTAAAGATCTTAAACAACCTAAACTTGGCACGTCAAAGAAGTAGAAAAAGAAGAACAAACTAAGCCCAAAGTTCAAAGGAAGAAAAAACAAAATATCAGAAGAAATAAATGAAATAGAAACTAAAAATGAAAAAAAGATCAATTGAACTAAGAGCTGGTTGTTTGAAAAGATAAACAAAACTGATAAACTTTTAGCTAAACTCACCAAGAAAAAAGGAGACTAAATAACATATAAAATGTAAGAGAAGACATGACAAATAATACCACAGAAATACAAAGAACCATAAGAGACTACCATGAACAACTGCATACCGAAATATTGGACAACCTAGAAGAAATGGGTAAATTCCTAGAAACATACACCTACCAAGAGTGAATCATGAAAAAGTGGAAAAGTCTGAACAGAACTTCTACTAGTAAGGAGAATAAATTAGTATCAGAATATTCTAACAAACAAAAGCCCAGGACCAGTAACTTCACTGGTGAATTCTATCAAATATTTTTAAAAGAATACCAATTCTTCTTTAACTCTTCCAAAAAAAGAGGAGGAAATCCTCTCAAACTCAATTTTCAAGACCCTTAGTATACTGATGCCAAAACAGGAAAAGGACACACACAAAAAAATTACAAGCCAATATCCCTGATGAACAGAGGTGCAACAAGATCCTCAACAAAATATTAGCAAACTGCCCTGGCTGGTGTAGCTTAGTGGATTAAGCGCGGGCCTGTGAACCAAGAGATCACGGTTCGATTCCCAGTGAGGGCACATGCCTGGGTTGCAGGCCAGTTCCCAGCAGGGAATGCACAGGAAGCAACCATACATTGATGTTTCTCTCCCTCTCTCCTTCCCTTCCCCTCTGAAGATAAATAAATACAATCTTTAAAAAAAAATTAGCAAACTGAATTCAACAGAACATTAAAAGAATCATACCCCATGATCAAGTGGGATGTATTCGAGGGATACAAGGGTAGTTCAACTTGCACAAATCAGTCAATGTGATACACCACTTTAACAAAATAAAAGGTAACAATCATGATCATCTGAATAGATGCAGAAAAAGTATTTCACAAAACTCAGTACATCCATTATGATAAAAACTCTCAACAAAGTGTTGTATACCTCAACATAATGAAGGCCAGCTATGACAGTCCCTCAGCTAACATACTCAACGGTGAGAAGCTGAAAGCTTTTTCCCAAAAATCAGGAACGAGACAACAATATCCACTCTTGCCACTTTTATTCAACCTCATACTGGAAGTCTATGCCATAGCAATTATGCAAAAATAAATAAATAAGTAAAAGGCATCCATTCAGAAAGGAAGACATAAATTATCAGTATTAGTTTTTTTAACTATATTTTACTGATTATGATATTACAATTGTCCCAACTTATCCCCCTTTGCCCCCCTCCACCTAGCACCCCCCACTTCCTCAGGCATTCCCCCACCATTGTTCATGTCCATGGGTCATGCATATAAGTGCTTTTGCTTCTCCATTTCCTACACTGTACTTTACATCCCCAGGGCTATTCTGTAACTACCTATTTGTATTTCTTAATCCCCTCACCTCTTCATCCATTGCCCCATAACCCTCTCCCATCTGGCAACCATCACAACATTCATTCTCTGTATCCATGATTCTGCCTCTGTTATTCTTTTTTGCTTAGTTTGTTTTTAGTTTGAATTGTTGATAGATATGTATTTATTGCCATTTTATTGTTCATAGCTTTAATCTCCTTCTTTTTCTTATATAAGTCCCTTTAGTATTTCATATAATAATGGTTTGGTGATGATTAGCTCCTTTAGCTTTTTCTTGTCTAGAAAGATCTTTATCTGCCCTTTGATTCATTTTAATAATGATGTGTCTTGAAGTGGACCTTTTCGCATCCATCATAATTGGACTCTGTGCTTCTTGGATTTGAATGTCTATTTTCTTCACCAAATTAGCGAAGTTTTCTTTCATTGTTTTTTCACATAGATTTCCAATTTCTTGCTCTTTCTCTTCTCCTTCTGGCACCCCTATGATGCAAATGTTGGAAAGCTTGAAGTTGTCCCAGAAGTTGCTTACACTATCCTCATTTTTTTTTATTCTTTTTTTCTTCTTGTTGTTCTGATTGGTTATTCTCTGGTTCCTTACGTTCCAAATCATTGATTTGATCCTCAGCTTCATCCACTCTACTGTTGTTTCCCTGTAAATTGTCCTTTATTTCAATTAGGGTATCTTTCATTTCTGACTGGATCTTTTTTATGCTGTTGAGGTCCTCACTAAGTTCCTTGAGCATCCTTATAACCAGTGTTTTGAACCAGTTCAGCCCCACCTGTGTTTTGCCCAGGGCCACCCTGCCTAAGCTATAACGCAACCTGAGTTGGCTGCTACTTGTGCTGAGTTTGGAGATTCCCAGATGAAGCCAAGGTGTGAATCTAGGTTGGCAGCTAATAGTGCTGGGCCTGGCGCCACTTAGCAAGAAGTAGGGGTTTAGGAGTTCACTGAGGCCAGTTGTTGCTTGTTTGAGAGTTCTTAGAAAGTTGTGAAGTGTGAACCAAGACCAGCCATTCATATGGAGAAGCCACTGTTAACAGCTATAAATTGGGTGGGACAAAGCCTCAGGGTATCTCCATGGCAGGGCAAATAGTGTTAGCCAGGTTGATGGAGCCTCAGATATGGTACCAGCTTTCTGTCTCCATGGCTCTGTTAAGGGGAGGGTTCAGAAGATGGTCAGTGGTCTCTTCCCACCTTTCTGTCTGGGAGAAAGCTGTCTCCCAGCAATCACCTTGATGCCAGACACTTCAGTTTCTCCCTGTATGCCACTGGTGCCTTTCAAGCTGCTACCCTGGTACTGGAGCTCAGAGGGATTGAATCTGAGTAAGTTTGTGAGTGGGTTCTTTAAGAGGAACTACTTGGGACTTCAGAATTTTGTTCCACCAACTCAAACCCCACTGGTTTTTGTAGCCAGAAGTTATGGGGACTTATCTTCCTAGTACTGGAATCCTGGGTTGGGGGGCCTGGTGTGGGGTTGGGACTCCTTGCTCTCAAGATATCCCTCCTGAATTTTTATCTACCACACATGGATGTGGGACCAGCCCATTTCACATCTCTTCACCCTCCTTCCAGTCTGGGTGGACTTGGTTTCTTTAATTCTGTAGTTGTCAGACTTCCATTCAACTTGATTTCTGATAGTTTTTAGTGATGGTTTTCTTATAGGTTACTTGTAATTTTGATGTGGTTGTGCTAGGAGGCAAGTTGCGTTTACCTATGCCTCCATCTTGACAGGCAGTCAAGTATTACTATTTGCACGTGATGTATCATATACAGAAAACCCTAAAGACCCCACCAAAAACTGTGAGAACTAGTAAACAAATTCACTAAAGTTGCAGAATACAAAATCAATGTACAAAAATCTGACACATTTCTATACAACTACAAATTATCAAGAAAACTTTCCCATTTACCATTGCATCCAAAAGTAGAAAAAACCTAGGAATAAATTTAACCAAGGAGGTGAAAGACCTGTAGTCTGTAAACTTAAGACACTGATGAAAGAAATTGAAGATGTAAATAAATGGAAAGATATTCCATGGTCATGGATTGGAAAAATATTGTTTAAATGTCCATACTACCCAAAGCTATCTACAAATTCATGTATTCCCTTATCAAAATCTCAATGATATTTTTCACTGAAATAGAACAAACAATCCTAAAATTTCTATGGAACCACAAAAGACACCAAAATAGCCAAAGCAATCTGAGGAAGCAGAACAAACTGGAGAAATCATGCTTCCTGATTTTAACTATACTACAAAGCTATAGTAATCAAAACAATATGGTATTGGTTTAAAAACAGACACATAGATCAGAATAGTGACCAGAAACCAAACTTATACATATATGGTCAATTTATTTTGAACAGGAGCCAAGAATATACAATAAGAAAGGGCAGTGTTTTCAATAAATGGTGCTGGTAAAACTGGGCAGCCACATGTAGAAGAGTGAAGCTGGACCACTGTTTAACACTGTACATAAAAATTAACTCAATATTGATCAAAGGCTTGAATGTTAGACCTGAAACCATAAAACTCCTAGAAGAAAACATAGGTAGTAAGCACCTTGACATCAGTTTGGTGATAACTTCTTTAACCTGACACCAAAAACAAAGGCAAAAGAAGCAAACTTAAACAAATAGGACTATATCAAAGCTTCTGCACAGTCAAGGAAACCATGAACAAAATTAAAAGACAACCTACTGAATGGGAGAAAATATTTGAAAACCATATATCTGATGAAGGGTTAAAATTTATATAAAGAATCCATACAACTCAATAGCAGAAAAAAAACACTCAGACTAAAAAATTGGCAGAGGGTCTGAATAGAGATTTTTTCCAAAGAAGAATAATAGCAAACAGGTGTATAAAAAGATGCACAATGTCACTAATCATCAGGGAAATGCAAATCAAAACCACAGTGAAGTATATTGCCTTACAACTGTTAGAATGGCTATTACCGAAAAGACAGGAAATAACAAGTGTTGGCAAGGGTGTGGAGAAAGGGGAACCCTTGTACACTGTTGGTGGCAATGTAAACTGGTGCAGCAACCACGGAAAACAGTGTGGGAGTTCCTCAAAAAGTTAAAAGAGAACTACTATATGATCAGACAATTCTGTTCCTGGGTGAAAACACTGACTTGAAAATATGTCTGTATCCCCATGTTCACTGCACCATTACTTACAATTGCCAAGACAGGGAAGCAACCTAAGTGTCTGTCCATGCATGAATAAAGAAAATGTGGTATATATATTTATCTACAATGGAATATTAACTAGCCATAAAAAAAGAATAAAATCTTGCCATTTGCAAAATGGATGGACCTTAAGGGCATTACGCTAAGTGAAATTACTCAGAGAAAGACAAATACCACATGATCTCATCTATGTGGAATCTAAAATCAAACAAACAAACAAAAAAAACCCCGAACTTAAACTCAGAGATACTGAAAACAGGTTGGTAGCTGCCAGAGGCAGGGGCGGGAGGAATGTATGAGAGCAGTCAAAGGTACAAACTGCCGGTTCCAAAACAAGTATGTCCTGGAGACAGGTAGTGTACAGTAAGACGAATGTAGTTAAGAATACTGTATTGTAACTTGAAATTTGCTGAGAGAATAAATGTTAAAAGTTCTCATCGTAAGAAAAACATTGTAACTATGTTAACTAGACATATTGTAGTGATTATTTTACAATATATACATATATCAAATCATTATGTCGCATACCTAAAACTAACATGTTACATGTCAACTATATCTCAACTTTTTCAAAAAGGTCTCCTCAAACATTTTATTAACTTAGAACAGCTAATAAATATTGGGCATATTTTACTTAAAAAATTACAAGAAATGCTTTCATATGCCATAAAACATGGTGTTAACATTGAATTCTCTTTTTGTCTTACAGGTCTAAAGGGTCAAGTTTTTGATCATAAGGGAAATCCATTACCCAATGTAATTGTAGAAGTCCAAGACAGAAAACATATCTGCCCCTACAAAACCAACAAATTTGGAGAATATTACCTTCTTCTCTTGCCTGGGTCATATACATTAAATGTAAGTATACAGTTCTAGTTATTGTTCTTAAAATATTACAAAACTCACAATACATCCTCACCCAGAAGGAATCTTAAATAAGTCTGGAAAGTCCAGAAGTAGTACAAATACATCAGGACAAAAGGAAAAATGACATCAGACTTGCCTTTGGCAAGGACTGAGAGAGGGAGCATGATAGGAACAAATAAAAAAATCATGTTTTTTTCCAACTGGCAATTAATATTTTTAATAAAAGTCAGACCTTATTTCTTGTAATACCTTTTATGATTTAAAAAAATGGAAGAAACCTTATTCATAGTTAGAATAATTAAACAATGTAGCTAGAGTACCTACAAGCTTTATAAAATACCATTTTAATACCCATTTCACGAAACATAATTTCTGCTATTAAAAAACAGATTTGGACAAAATTTCTTTGGGATTCATTAGAAGTAAAATTTGACCCACTAATTTTACTATATTAAGCAAGTGATAAACATATTTTGCAGTCCCTTCATAAGCAAATGACGGTGAGTTTTCCAATCAGTGCAAGTGAAGTTCTGGATTTTAATTTTAATTTAAGGTACATGTTTCTGAGTCATTTCTTCCTGGTAGGAAGCAGGGACTGGTTTGAGCCCAAGTAGGTTTGTGCAGATGAACTAAATGAGTAAGTATCCGATTTAGTGGCCGGATTGTGTGTCTTCCTGTCTGGTGATACAACTTTTCTCTAGGAAATTCAAGATTCTTCTACTTTGTTTAGTGGGTCTGATGCCGACCATAGAAGTTGTTCTGAGCAGAAGAGCTACTCCTAGGAGAAGGTGGTCTATTCTGCAGGAAAAACTGGCTTTGCCTTTCATTATTTCACCTTTAGGACATAATAAGGCCATGGGTTTTAGTTTTTACAACTCTACGGAATTCGGAGCCCCCCTGAGGTCATTCCTACAGTGCCCAGCAGTGGCACTCCTCAAACGCTAGCCTTCTTGGTACGGATCTGTCGTCCCTCCGAGTGGAGAGAATCCGCGGGATGACCTCGCCTCACTGGGACTCTCTGCTGTTTACTGTGCATTTCCATTCTATGAAAATAAGGGTTTTCCTTGTAGTGGATCTAAATTACTTTTACGTAATTCCATAAAGAAGCCACGGCCATATGGAATAGTTATAAATAGTTCATCTCCAATTAGTTCACTAGCGTCATACATGTTGGCTTTAGCTACTAGTTGTAGGACAAGATTAGAAGGCAGGACTTTGGGAGCTGAAATGAATGGCTGCAATACATACCAGTTAATGGTCATGTAGATGTTATTCTCCATTCTTTTCTCTCTTCGCCATATATGATTAATTGGGGATTTGTCCTATTTTTCCTGATCATTTCCCTCAACAAAAACAAAACAAAAATCTAGCTGAGGATTCAGACTCATATGAACAAAACCAGGTAAAATTAAAACATTCTAAGGAAGCAGTAAACTTGTACACATAGTTGTAAGGAAAATGGAATAATGTTAATAAAAGAATTGCACTTCTAAATAACATGGATACCCAAGCAGGATACCCAAGACTTGGGACACACAGGACAGTCAACTCTTTACCTTTACTCTCCATGAAGACAATGGGGCGGAATCAGTCTATTGCTTCCTTCTGCTGACGTACATCTCCAGATATAAAGGACCTGCCTTTATTTCACTTTGTAACTGTTGGCAACAGCATTACCAACTATGGTCCATATCAACAGACATCGGATAACTCTTTCACTGAGCGGAACTGAGCTGTTTACTAGCCTGGGAGGCCTGGCAGATTGTTACATGTGTTTCCTAGAGGTTACATTTCAGTGGTGGGTATTAGTGTTTTCAGCGCTGGCACTACAAAACATTAGAAATCATTCTGATGATTGTTTCTTCTTTCTTCTCAGGTTACAGTCCCTGGACACGCGCCACACCTCACAAAAGTGACTATTCCCAAAAAATCCCAGGACTTCAGTGCTCTTAAAATGGATATTCCATTTCCACTCAGAGGGCAGTTGGATTCTATCTCAGTATCAAGTCCTCCGTGCCCTATGATTCCTCTGTACAGTAATTTGCCCAGTCACTCAGCTGCAACAAAGCCTGGTCTGTTCTTATTTTTGGTGACTCTTTTTCACATGTTGTTCAAATAAAGCAAAATGTGGAACTCAACCCCATCACCACCTGGAATCAGGGATGACTCATGCCAGGTTACTGCACAGTCTAATTCCCTCTGTGGGCAACGGGACAAACTCCACCATCTTTCCCTAAGAAGATGACTGGTTGTTTCCAAATCCTGCAACAAGCAACTCGTGATAACAAAACGAATGATTTAGTCTTGATGATGAATGGAAGACACCCACCTATCAAGTACTGACCGCTTCCACTTAAAGTAGTCTTAGAAATTGGTAAGAAGTTAAACTTGAGAAACAAAAAAAAAGAGGTTCCCACAAGAAAAAAAGGAGCTAATTCTGTATACAGAGAGCCAGATGAATATAAACAATGAACATGAACATTTATTGATCGCCTATTATATACAAGACTTTGCTATGAGTGCTGTATATGAAGAGAGTGTTCCATATATAACCAGTTCTCAGGGCAGGGAGAAATGACGACAGGACTGGAGATATTTAGTTTTGCAAATGTTCTAAGGAAATATAAGAAAAAATAGGCAACCGTGTCTCAGTGGCCCAAGAAAATATGGGCCTAATAGGATGACAAGGGGGTGCCTGCAGAGTCCCAAAACAATGGGTCAAGTTAGTGTCCCTGCCTGTCTGCACCTTTCTGCACAGTCCTCTGTTGTGCTGATAACCCCCAAATGTGTGATTCTAGCCTCTTGCCTGAGCTTCAGACTTACATCCAACCGCTCACTGTATATATATCCACCAGGATGTGGCCCAGAGGTACCTCAAGCTCATGTTGGATATTGAACATACTTTCTGCTAGAGCTGCTCTTCTCCCTATATTCTCTGTCTCAGTTACTGGTACCACCAAACCAGAAACCTGGGAGTCATCTTTGATACTTCCTCTTCCTCTTTCATCCCCTGTAGTCAGTCAGTCACTACAGACTGATGTCAACTATAAATGGTGGTCAAGTCTACCCTCCATGGCTGCTAGCGCTTCTGGTTTCAGCTTCGCTCAAGTGCTCCACGGCAACAGCTTTCCTGGTCTCCTGCTCCCACCTTTCTCTTTTTCGGATCCACCCTCCTCTCACCCCTGGGGAAGGGGCAGAGAGTCTCTTTAAAACAAAAGTCGGCAACCTATTGTTTGTAGTTCCTCCACACCTAATGTTCGGTTGTGTCCCCTGTGTCTGGAGTGCCTTTCTGACTCACATTTTCTTCCTCTCTGCTCCTTTTAACTCAGTTCAGGTGTCAGCTCCTCCCGGAAGCCTTTGCTGACCATCGCCCCATTCCTTTCTGCTTCTCCCCCTCCCAGTCAATCTGGGGGCCCCTCTTGTTTGCTCCCCTAATGAAAACAGGTTACCTCTATTATTGGACTTATAACACTGCATTACTCTCTTGTACTTCGTGTGTGCTATTTCTCCAGTAGAGTGGGAGCTCTTTGGAACCAGGGCCTATTTAATTAGTTTGAAAAGTGCATTTTGATATCCTCAGAGAACATATTAGGAACTAAACGAATAAACAAAGGGTTCCAACAATCTGCGACCCCCAGTCTCTCCCAGAAACTGTACCGGGCTTTGAGTCATTTTATGAAACTGGAGCCCATGCTTTGGCAATTTCCAGTTCACTAGTAACACTGACAGAAGAGTGTTTTCGTATATGTATCAAGAAATAAATTCAAATATGGTGCTTTTACTGGACTTTGCATTTATCCTAAGGTTCATAGTAAAGGTATTATGTTACCTAGTAATGCTACAGCTACCTTTTTTTTAATCAGAAAACAAAATTTTCACCATTAGTACTCAGTATGAAGCAATTATTCGCTATAATGAGAGTTAACCTAACTTAAAACATTATATTAAAGGGAATTAAGAGGAAGTGTCAAACAGAAAAAATAATAGCATAGCAACCCTGGTAAGCAGGTCTCTAAGTGCTGTGTATCAGTCATGGAAAATGAGTTGCCTTGGCTCTTGTTTTAAATTGAAAGTTCTGTAGGATCTGGAAGCAAAACTAGACTGGGCTTGGTGCGTGGTGAATGCTTGAGCCTGTAAGTGAATGGGAGACACACGGGCATTCAGGAGCTATTCTCGTGCCAAGCGTACGCTGCCTGCACACAATCACACGTGTTTAACATAAACGTAATTTGTACTCTTTTAATCGCTTCTTTTAAATCTGGTACTAACCTAAATATCTCGATCATTTTTATTTAAATAAGCCATAATTTATTATATTTGAAAGTAATATTAAAGTATTACAGAAAATGTATCAGTATATTACCTATGAAAGTACATAAAATTTGGCTTGATTTACCATCAAGCTCTAAACAACTTTTCAATCAGGCATTCTGAGTTCTAACTTCTCCTTTTCTAAGCAATTTTTTTCCTTTTTTTATCTTGTTTTTAATTTTTAAAATTAAATTTATCAGGGTGACATTGGTTAATAAAATTAAAAGACAGCAATTTTCGAACAAACATGAACCAAAATCTGAATTGGTTCATGAGCTTTAATGTTAAGAAACATTTTTAAAATGAGAAATTTTATCAGAATCAAACAAAATTATTTAGAGATGAGCAAAACAACTAAAAATATCTCCAAACCAAATTTATGTCAGACCTAAATTTAATTCAGAGCAGGTTTGGGGGACATATTTTCAGCAGTGGCTCGCTCTGTACCCCACAGTTTGTAGCAAAGGTTAGTAAGTACAATGGAATCACAGCGACACCCTCCACTAATCCAGTGAAGCGTCCCTGACGAGAAATGACTACAGAATTTTGACTATAGTCAGACCATAACCTTTCCGACTGTTCTCCACCCTGGAATGTTCCTCAGGTTCTAAGTTCAGGTAATAACTCCTTTTATGGAAAAACCAATATGGTAAAGGTTTTCGAGACAGATAAGAGAAAAGATAGGACTTGGCGGTAAAATGATGATAAGGCGGAAGCCCTGGGCTCAGACCCACCCCACACTCAGTTTCCTCACCGGTGGGTGAAACGCAGGCCTCTGCTGGCCTGGTTCCGTGCCTGTGGGAAGCCGTGGTTTGAAAGCCACACTGGTGCTGTTTTTGCTGTTTGCCCAGGTGGAGGAAGGAAGTTAACACTCATGTGAAAGTATTTGAAAGGCAGTGTAACTAACCCAGGACCAAATCTGTTGCCTCAGGTACAAACAGAATTGGTCTGAAAACTAAAATGAAACACTGATTAGTTAGAATGATCATTTAATTATATTTAAGGAAATTTCCCTGAAGCAACAGTTTTCCTGGTGTAGGTACACTCACACTATGCAAACATGAATGACTCTGAATGGTGGGGAGCGTTTTAAAGAAATGTTATCGCTGCTGATACGTGTCAGTGCTGATTTTGGTGCTTAATTTATCACATTCAGAATTGAGCTGTTGGATGGACTCAACATTTTGTTCTAGAAGCAAATTTGCATGGTCTACCTTTAGAAAGTAAAAATATCTGACACTTCACTGGAAAGATCTTTTCCTAAGGAATCCAGAAAAGTGAGCATCACAGATTATCTCATGGCAACAGGATAAGTCACTTACTGAGAAGTTTGTTTCCTACTGTACACAGCGAAAACACAGTGTCTATTTCATCACCGATCCCTGTATCTTCCTCATGACTTTAGATGAGGGGAGAGGGAGAAAATGGTCAAATAGCAATAAAAAAACGTTAGGAACACCTGAAACAGAAGTTTGGAGACAGTCTAACTTGGTCATAGACTTTATATCACTCATAAGCAGGCATTGTTCTGTATTGCTTACAAGCTGTTTTATCATGGTTTAGCACACGAACTGCTCCACAGCCCTTTGTAGATGTTTTGCAATGACTTTTGAAATTTTCTCAGTGACTTTCTAATGAAGAACTTTAAGTGCACACATTAAGACTATAAAGTTTTATTGGGTATTGGCCATGACTACCTCTGAATTTAATAAATCTAGAATGTTTCTTATTCTCAATAAACTAATATTCATGTAAACAATGAGTGCTGTTTCTTTCCATTACATTACCTTGAAAACAAATACTTACGCAGGTCTAACAAAGTCCACATACTACAGGACTGATTACCACTGCACAAAGCCTGGGAAAGAGCAAATTTAATGACCTTTTATGAGGCAAGTCAGTCTTCAGAGGTCAGATAGTTCTTTCATAAACTCATCCTAGTATGTTTTATTCCAAATTAACTTGTACTATGGGGTGGATAATGAAAAGTGTGCCTTCTGGTAAAAAAACCTTTGGAAAATTCATAATGGACATGAATGTAGTTTAATGGGTCTGACAAATCATGCAAGAAAGAAATGGGATTTCCCAAACATACTTAGCCACGGAACCACTTTCTTAAATAATGTAATGAGGTGTGGCTCAGCTGTTTGGGTGAAATCCCACAAAGCCAAATGTTATTGGTTGGATTCCCTGTTGGGGCACATGCCTGGGTTGTGGGTCTGGTCCCCAATCAATGTTTCTCCCACAGATGGATGTTTCTCTCCCTTTGTCCCTCCTTTCCTCTCTCTCTAAAAATAAATAAAATCTTTACAAGAAAAAAGACTACATTAGCAATGTGTAGGCATGATAAATGAGATTATTTGCACAGACCTGAATGTTTTATAAATAGCATAATCATTACCTTAACATACCCTGAATATAGTGTTTATAATCTAATTCTTACTACCAACTGTCCTCAGAAAAGATCCTTAATTCTATACTTGAAGTATTATAAATCCAAAATTAATAAAGGTTTACTGTATTTGAGGATACTCTTTGACTAACGCAGTAAGCACTTCAGCCATTTATTTCTTACATGAGGTAAATTATGTGTGGTTATTATTTTAAAGTTTAATTTGTAACTGGCAAAATCATTGAACTTCAGTTCTATTCTGAATATAGTTCCATGGATTTTATTGTCTTCACCTGAGTGTGTACAACTGTCATACATGGGCACCAAACACTGGGACCATCAATCAAAGTGGCTATTTTCACTATTTTGCTGATGATTTATAATTAAATATAAATCAAGATTTAATCTATGCAGTTTGAGATATTTTAGAATCCTATGTTCTGACCCTACTATTCTTAAAGTGTTATGAAATTTCCAGACAATTCAGAGCAACGTAATGACACTTCCAGCTAGTTTAAAAACAGTCCTGTTTATTCAATTTCTCAATTACTCTTTGTGAATTCAGTGGTTTCTAAAACTGGCCTTAGGCACAGGTCTGAAACCTAAGTAACTACCAAGAACCACAAAACTCAGCCCATGAAGGCACTGTCATAGCAGTTCTCAACTTAACCAACACATTGCACCAAATTCTGAAATTAGGTGCAGAAAAGAGCCTGATATACAGGTTAAGATGCCTTGGACTTAAAGTTCTGTCTATGGGTAAACGATGGTTTCTCTCAACGACTTCTCAAACTGACATCATTACCACCTATCCTTTACTACTATCCAAAGAAGCTGGATAATAACAAACATTTTTACTTATACAGTAAATATAACTACTAATTACTTTTTCATCTAGAAAGAGTATTTTACAAGGTTCTGAAAGAGTAGAGAAACTAAGGATTGAAAGGTTTAATAATATCAAAAATGTAAGTGTAGGGGACCAGTCTGTTTTGATCTGGCAAATGTGACTCAGCTCTGTGTGGAAAACCTACAGAAGCGAAGTGGTGGGCAGGAGCCAGACCTTCAAACAGTTTTCCCGTGGGAATCAGGCCCAGAGAATGCATACAGACTGTATGGCTTGCTCGTGTTAAAACTCCCTGGCCCTGGTCTGAAACAGTAGATGTGTATTGTCTGTCTTCGAGGTAATTCCCAAAGTCTGTGTAACTTTTCCCAAATATGGAGCTAATCAGCTCACTGCCTTTCCCTTCTGCATGTGTTATTTTAATTTCCTTGAATGTACCTAAAATGTAGACAATAATATTCTATGTAATCAATAATAAATCCTTCTTTGATGTAAGACCCAAGAAAAACAATAAAAGCCTGTGTAGGCAAAGGTCGGGCGCTCTCCCCTTGAGAGAGTGGCTGTGCCGTCCCCTTCTCTTCCACAGGATTGCTGTGGCCTGTGTGTTTGCACTCGCCTTCAGTCACAACAGGCGGACTCTGGCCAGCAGAGTCCGCCACATTTAAGTAATTAAATCTTTCACAGACTTTTTCTTCTTACATGAAAGGTACTAAATAAGTTACATTTAAATGTCCTACTTAAAGTACTTTTAGGGGGAGGGAAGCTGTTTCTATTACAATGTGGTATCCATACAGTTGTAGGAAGTTAAAATAAAAAAGAAATTTTAGTGGATTTTTTTCCTTAAAAGATCTTATCAGAGGCAGAAATGATATGCCATAGATGAGAATACTGGCTATCTTCACATTTATCCATTACAAATACCAGTTTTTTGTTTGTTTGAAATCCTCACCCAAGGACATGTTTGAGGGAGGAAAACATCAGTATGAGAAACATCAATCAGTTGCCTCCCCTATGCACCCCAACCAGAATTTGAACCCACAACCTAGGTCTGTGCCGGATGGAAACTGAACCCACTACCCTTTGGTCCACAGGACAACGCCTCTACCAACTGAGACACTCAGGCCAGGGCTATAATCTTTTTTTTTTTAATATTTTGTTTATTTATTTTTAGAGACGGGAAGGGAAGGAGAAAGAGAACGAGAGAAACATCAATGTGTGATTGCTTCTCACGCACCCCCTTCTCATGTGCCCTGACTGGGAATCGAACCAGTGACCCTTTGGTTCACAGGCTGGTGCTCAATCCACTGAGCCACACCAGCCAGGGCTATAATTTTAATTTTATAAGCAGGGTACCTAGGAGAAATAAGTTAGTACAATCATTTGAATTGGTTGTCTACATACTGGGCATGGCTTATTTCTTTTTTTCAGCTTCTTTGCACATGTAAAGCATGCCATAAGATGTCCTGTTTTGCCATGGACAATGCAACCATTTTTAGGTCGGCCTTGGCAAATCACACAAGGTTCAATGGCATTATTGGGCAAATTATTTTCTACAGTTTCTTCTTTGTCTTGTGTGTCTTCTTTCTCAAACTCTTTGATATCTTCTTGGCTGCTATAAATGATGCTACTAGAAGTTGATGGCTGAGAAAAGTCCTCACTTTCTTGGGAATGGGATGCTTGTGTAATCTTTTCATCATTTTCCTCAACACATGATTCCTGGGAATCATTCACTGTATTTTTTTTACAATCAGGGACATCAAAACCCTCTTCTACTTGTGCTGAGTTTTCTAGTTCAGTTTTCTCAGGCATGTTTCCTTGTTCCTTCCCTTTGTCTTCAGGAAGCCAATTCTCACGAAGGGTCCAGCATCTGTTGCAATGTGATGGAAGGGGAGGATTCGTTTCATTGCATGAAGTACACTTCCAATAGTCCTTCAATGAAATAAGACTGAGTTAGTTTCTGTAACCCTGTAATAACTAAGTCATATTAACACTAACACCTTTAATATGCCTAAGGCAAAGTGTATCACACAGCTCAATTTTCAGCATTTCATGTTTTATATAAAGCAGTCAATGTGTAAAGTCTTTCTTCAAGTATGAGATTTAAAGTATTTTTTTCCAGCTAAATGTTTAACCATGAACCTATAAAGTGCAGTAAGTTGAAGCAAGTGCTATGGGACTGATCTACTCTGTGACAAGAACTGCACCCACTCCATTTCCTTGTAGGTTCAACCTTGTACACCATCCCCATAGCCCACCCAGTGAATCTAGATGAAACTGTGGCTCCGCCTGCCACCGACTCCCTTAGAAGTACTCTAGAACCAGGTCTCAGCTGAGTGTTCCCTAACTTTACTCACAAAAGCAATGCTAAAACATTCTTCAACAATCACTGCCAGCTAAAATCTGTCATCCCTGTCACTCTCCAAACTATATGCCCGTTATGTGTCTATCCTTTCTTTGCAGGATCTATGTCTGAAACATCTCACTCTACCTGACAACCAATGAGTCTAGTTACTTGAATTATTTTCTAATAGACCAAAAAATTCTTCAAAAATTTTACAATTTTGCTTTCAGTCAAGATGGTGGCGTAGTTGTAAACATGGTATCGCCTCCTACCACAACCACATCAAAATTACAACTGAACTCCAGAACCATCATTCAGAACCACCTAAAATCTGGCTGAATGGAAGGCCTACAACTAGGGAATTAAAGAAGCCACATCGAGACTGGTAGGAGAGGTAGAGACAGTAATGAGCTAGACCCACACCAACGCACAGCAGATAAAAATCAGGAGCAAGGAGTCCCAGCTCTACACAGGGCCCCCAGACCAAGGTTCCAGGGCCATGAAGAGAAGTCCCCATAACTTTTGGCTATAAAAACCAGCAGGGGTTAAGCTGGTTTAGGGGAAGGACAAGGCTTTTGGGATCCCAAGCAGTTTCTCTTATCAAAGGGCTTGCACACGGACTTATTAAAACTCACTCCCTCTGAGTCCAGTGCTGGGGCAACAGCCTGAAAGGCACCAGAAACATAGAGGGAAAAAGTGAATTGCCCAGCATCAGGGCAAGAGCTGGGGGGCAGCTTTCTCCCAGATAGAAGTTCTGGCAGAGGCCACTGTTCCTTTGATTAGCCCTCCCCTGACAGACCCCACAGGCAGACACCATACCTGAGTCTCCATCAACCTGGCTCACACTGTTTACCCCACCCTAGTGATTCCAAGTCCCTGCCCCATCCAACTTTTGGACCCACCCAAGCTGTTTCCAGTGGCCTTTCCATACTAATGGCTTGTCTTGGCCCATGCTTCAGATTTTCCTAAAATCTCCCAAACAACCAACAACTGGCCTCAGTGAACTCCCAAACCCCTACCTCCTGCTAAGTGGCCCCAGGCCTGGCACTGGCAGCAACCAGTCTTGATTTGCAGGCTGGTTTTGCCTGGGCACCTCTAAGCCCAGCACAATTAATTACAAGCTATTTGCAGATCACTTCGTAGCTCATGCCTGGTGACCCTGAGCAGCATACAGGCAAGTGGCTGACTTAGGACTGACCCTCCCAGGAGGCCCCACAGCCAGTACAACCAGTGGATAGCTGCAGACAATGTTGAAGCATCACCACCCAACCACAAGCAGCACACTCAAGGGGTGGACTCAGCAGGCAACAGAGCCCTGATGAAGTAAATCCTGCTCTGTGGGGTGAGTCCCTACATAGCTGATCCGTCATGGTGGTTGAAGGTGGGTGGTCACAGCCAGTTTTGCAGCTGATAAGACTGGGCATAAATCCCTCCTACAGACATGCCAACAGAAATCAAGGCTCAACTACAAGAGGAAGGTGTACACAGCCCATATGGGGGTGCACTTGGGAGGCTGTGCCACTGCACTCTACAGGACACCTACAACACCAGGCCACTTTACCTAGCTCAGAAGATGTAGCAGCTCTACCTAGCACATAGAAACATTCACAGGGAGGCTGCCAAAATGAGGAGACAAAGAAACATGGCCCAAATGAAAGAACAGAACAAAACTCCAGAAAAGAATTAAACAAAATGGAGACAAACAATATACTAACTGTAGAGTTCAAAACACTGGCTATGCTCAATGAACTTAGTGGGAACTTCAATAGCATAAAAAAAGACCAGTCAGAAATGAAGGATATAAGGAGTTTCTTAGACAAAAAAATGCTAAAAGGGTTCATCACGAACAAACCAATATTGTATAAAATGTTAAGGGGTCTTTGTTAAGAAGAAGGAGAAAAAGGATAAAATATGAACAGCCCTGGCTGGATAACTCGGTTGGAGCATCATCCCAGTGTACCAGGGATGCAAGTTTAATCCCTGGTCAGGGCACACGCAGGAGTCAACCAGCGGGCATCAGTGGGTGTAACAGCAGGTCCATATCTGTCTGTTTCTGTCTCTCCCCCTCCCTTCTCACCCTATCTCTAAAATCAATATATAAAAATAAAATGGAAATAAATACATATCTATCAACAACTGATTGTAAAAAACAATAAATATATATAGACAGATACCTATATTTATATCTATATCTATCTATACATATATATATGAAATTTTGACAGTTGTCAGACGAGAAGGGGTTTGGGGGATAGGTGAAAAAGGTGAAGGGATTAAGAAGTACAGACTGGTGTGCAGAACAGTCCCAGGGATGTAATGTACAGCGCAGGGGATATAACATTCTAATAACTATGCATGCTATCAGATGGGTTGAGATTTATCGGGATGATCACTTCATAAGTCATGTAATGTCTAATCACTGGAGCATACACCTGAAACTAATATAATAATCTATGTCAACTGTAAATGAAAAATAAAAATGCTTTAAAATTTTTTAATTTTATAATTTCACTTTTGCATCTGGATAATTGTTTCCAACTCAGAAAGAAAAATGAGATTCCCTATTCAAATATAAAAGGCAACATTAACAAAAATTAAAGCAGGACTTCCGGCCAAGATGGAGGCATAGGTAGACGCACTGTGCCTCCTCGCACAACCAAGATAGGGACAACAAAGATATGGAAACAAAATAACAACCAGAACTGACAGAAAATTGAAGTTTATGGAAGTCGGACAACCAA
>CM052539.1:57845362-57890736 GCA_028533065.1 Trachops cirrhosus | reverse complement strand
GGAGAAGACAGTACGCAGCGTGCAGCAGAAGTGAGGCCTGCTTGAGTGTGGTTGGCAGGGTAGTCACATGGCTGTAGGGGTTCATAGTTTTAATGGGCACATTTCACCTAAAATGTCATGTGGCGTGCTTGAGTGTGGTATTGTCATGTTGCAGAATCACATGCTTATGATTTCGTAATAAAAGATTTTGTAGTAAAAAAAAAAAAAAAAAATTAAAGCAAATACTCATTTAATAAAACTTCCAGGCCCTGGCTGGTGTGGCTCAGTAAACTGAGTGCTGGCCTGCAAACCAATGGGTCACCAGTTCGATTCTCAGTCAGGGCAATGCCTGGGTTGCAGGTTCAGTACCCTGGTCGAAGCATGTACAGAAGGCACCAATCAATGTTTCCCTCTCACATCAGTGTTTCTCTCCCTCTCTTTCTCCCTCCTTTCCCCTCTAAAGGAAAAAGTCTGGCAAAATGTTGGTAACTATTAGAGGTTAGTGATAAGTACACTGGTAATATTTGGTATGCTATACACACTGGAAATTTTCCATAAAAGTGCTTTTTCAAAGTTCAAATTCCAACTCAAAGAAACTAAAAAATGTAGCAACAGATCCCAACACAACAAAGAACAAAAGTGCTTTAAATCAGGGGTCCCCAACCTCTGGGTCACGGACCAGTACTGGTCCAGGCCTGTTAAGAACGGGGCCACACAGCAGGTAAGCTTGAATCATACCGAAACCATTCCCCCTACCCCAGTCTGGGGAAAAACTGTCTTCCAAGAAACCAGTCCTTGGTGCCAAAAAGGTTTGGGACTGCTGCTTTAAATCATTAAAAGTTTAAAGATTTTTAACATTATAAAAAGTATCTCATGTCAGGGAGTAGACTAGACAATATTCTAATCTTGACTTCAGTGTTATTTTTTGACACCTTAAAAATACATGTATACTACTTACAGCTAAGGAAATTTCAGGATCTTCTTCAAATGAATCTGTATCACTCTCCTCTGCTTCAAACACAGTAACTTGATATACCTAGTAAAATAATCCATTATTTTTTCAACCAGGAAGGCTTCTTAGTGGTAGTGCTAAATAAACAGCATATGCAACTATATATAAGAAATTCTGAGACAAAGGTCAGATGGAACAAGTGAGTGTAAAGAGGGAGAAATGGAGATCAGTGAAATCCTGAGCACTATGATAAAAAGTCAGACAGGATGTTTAAAATGAATAAAGCAGGAGATTCATTATAAGCATCTTATTTCATAAATATGGAGGGAATAAATAACAACAAATCAGTCAGAAATGTAGGCAACAAGTCTAGATTATGTGACTTTATGTAACTACATGCATGCTTCGCTTTTGTAAAAAGTAAACTAATATTAACAGAGGGGAACTGAATTAAATATATTTTAAAACCAGCAGACTATTATGGCAATGCTCACTAGGGCCTACTTACCTCTTGGCACATTTATAAAAAACATAAATAAGACAAGGAACTATAAAATCTTGTCAAGTTCACATAACAATATTCTAGTCTGAACATATCAAGCTCAAGTATTTCAAGTGAAATCTGAATGCATCATTTCAATCTCATCAATCACTCAATATGAAAAATACGGTAAAACTTTTACAATTAGAGAAAAAAAACTACCTCATCATCTTCATCTGAGAGTTCTTGTCCTTCTTCACTGAGGTTATAATCTTCTGAGTTTAAAGACTCAACTTCAAATTCTACACTGAATCGATCTGAAACTGAATCTTGATCCAACCAATCACCTGATTGTTCACTGACACCAGCATCCAGATCCTAAAACCCGGGGGGGAAGAGACACTGTGCATTATTTGTTGGCCTCTGTAACAACTTCCTAAGTTACATCCTATGTCTCTAATTCTGCCTCAGTTCTATCTTGCACACTGACACCTAGATTAAGACTCTGGGTCATTACTATTCAATACATTATTTAACCTGCCCAAACCCCCATTACATTAAGGAAAAAGGCCAAATCTACTTGGTGTTCAAGGCACAATACAGTTTGACTATATCAACATTTTCAATTTATCTCCAACAAAACACTCCCTCCCCCTCAAAAATATTAACTATCGGTCAGATCTACATTGTTTCCTAAACCAAACTTGGCATTTCAACTTCCACTTTCCCTCTCTAACTACAATAATGAGTTTTTAGTCCTGCTCACCCTTTTTTGCCATAGCCTCTGTCAAATCATAACTAAAAGAGCTCCCTGAATCTTCATTGTCTTTACAACTTACATATTATTCATTATATTTCCCCACATAAATTATGAAAAACAATTATGCACACTTGTTTCTTATCTGAATTATGCACACTTTAAGAGTTAAGACCATGTCTTGTAATCACCTTTGTATCTTCAGACTAGTAGAATGCTAGTAGCTACTACAAAGCAATAATTATGAGATTTACATTTCATAATGAACTTTTGAGAATTTCTTTGGAAGACCTTTCAGAAATAATTTTTTGAAAGCTAGTTCAAAAAAATTTCAAAAAAAAATTCTGTGTCTGCTCATGTGATTGCTCACTTTAGGTCTCTAATTAATAGCATAAGAACCTCCTTTCTGCTGTAGACCTGAGTGGCTTCTGTAGAAAAGGGCAAGTTTATGAAACTCAGGAAGGTGGTGCTGGTCCTGGCCAGACGCTACTCTGGGTGCAAAATGGTCAACCTGAAGAACACTGATGACGGCACCCCAGACCGCCCCTGCAGCCACAATCTGGTGGCCGGAATTGACTGCTGTCCCCGCAATGTGACAGCTAGCTGCCACAGGCAAGAAAACTGCCAAGAAGTCAAAGATCTTTTTTTTTTTTTTTTTTGCGAAAGTTTATAACTATAGTCCCCTCATGCCCACTAGGTACTCTGTGGTTATCCCCTTGGACAAAACTGTCTTCAATGAGGATGTCTTTAGAGACCTTGCTCGGAAACACAAGGCCTGAGGGGAGGCCGAGGTCAAGTCTGAAGAGAGGTACAAGCCCAGCAAGAACAAATAGGTTTGTTTCAGTCATTAGAAATTTTTTTTTTAAAAACAAAAGTGTAAGAGTCTAATAAAATCTTCAGAATTAGTATCAATGTCAGTGGGTAAGGGTAGGAACATATGCAAAGCAGAAAGCTACAACTAGAAAAAGCCCATTAAGTCCAGCAATCAGGATACGTACACTCTTATTCTAAACCTCCATGAAGCGGAGATTAAACCTTGGACATGTTTAACCTGTAAAGGCCACAGCCACTTCATCTATGAAAGGAGTTTGAATTAAATGATCTCTAATAAATTTCCATCATTTTTAAAAACATACTATTTTATAACCGCTAATGTCAAAATACTGTTCTGTTTTGTTTTTTACAGTGAGGTTAAGAAAGCAGTGGTAAAAGCAGCATTCATCCAGTTGCAGTTCTAATTCCTAACAAGGGTTCCATTAACAATCAGGTTAAATTCAGAAGTCAAGCTATAACACTTTAAATAAAGTAACCTAACAAACTGGATATTTCAATGAACTAGTCTTTAGTACACTAAGTTCAGGATAAGGAGGTAAATCACAAGAAAAATTAAATCTCAGAAAGCATCCTCTATGGCAGGGGTCAGCAAACTGCCCCCCCGACTTCGTTTTGTAAAGCTTTACTGATCACAGCAATGCCCTTGTGTTTACTTGTCACCTATGGCCGCCTTTGCCTTATAGCAACAGAGCTGAGTAGTTGCAACAGAGACCATATGGCCTGCAAAGCCCAAATAATTAGTATCTGGCTCTTTCCAGAAAAAGTTTGCCCACCCCGGTTCTAAAGTATATGAAGAAAGAAATATTAAAGGTTTTTTTAAAGTTCTGGCTAATGTTCAAAAAAGAATGACCCAGAAACTTTAAATACTGTATATTTAAAAAGCATCATACAGGCTTATCTGGAAAGATCTTAAATGTTTAAGTCAGAGATCCCAGGTTTTATCTGAATTCCACTTGTGGCAGTTATTAGTTATGAGATCCTAAGTTATTTGAAACCCTCAAGTCTTAGTTTTCCCGTCTATAAATGAAGTTTGAGGCTCCCAAGATGATAAGATAAGCTATCTTGTAAACTGCCTGGTACAAACCTAGAACATGTAGCCTTGGTTCCACAAGTTTATTAAACTGAAAAGATGAAAGGGAAATGCACTTTCCTTTAACTCCATTTACAAGCTGGTGAATGACAACACCAAATGATAACTATAACATTCTTATATGGAGCAAAATTTTTTTTAAAAGTTTGCCCTACCAAAAACTTTCACAACTAGGCTTTAGTGGTATGGCAGTGCCTCCTGGCCATTGTTCTGGATCTGAGTGATCCTTTTTTATTTCTCCAGAAGATGTAAGGGACTGAACCAATTGTAATAGTAACTCTATCCTTTTTAGGTATCCTTGTTGCTTGTGTTATCTTCGTTTTTCTCTTCCAAAGCAGGGATTTTATACCTACAGATATGAACTCTACAGTTAGTATTTAATAGAGCTGTTACTTATGCTGGCCACTAGATGGCAGGAGGAGAGCAAGTTTAGGGCTTAAACTAAAAAGCAAGACTTCTAATAGAGAGGGATTTTTAGGATAGGAGTAGCCAAAAAAAAAAAAAAAAAAATGATTAGATTTCCCTCTACATGGCTTTGATAACAAGGCAGTGGTTCCAGGAGGAAAGCAAGCACAAGAACTTTAAATATAATTTGGCTGGAATTCTAAAAAAAAAAAGTTAATTTTTTTTAATGGGACATTGTAAGGAACAAAATTATCCAAACATGAAGTTCGTGTACACGTCGTTTTCTTTTATTGGATTCAATTTTAAGATCACACATACTTGCTTTGAAAAACCTGTATTTTATTCATAGCATTTACTAAATTTTTATTTATTAAACTGTTGATGTTATTATCAACCTCAACACAAGGGTAGGGACCATAGCTACCTTGACTACTACTATATCCCAGTACCAAATAGGACCCGGCACAGAAAAGACACTTAAGCCCTAGCTGGTGTGGCTCAATGAATTGAGTGCCGGCCTGTGAACTGAAAGGTTGCTGGTTTGATTCCCAGTCAGGGCACATGCCTGGGTTGCAGGCCAGGTCCCCAGTTGGAGCCATGTGAGAGGCAACGGATCAATGTGTCTTCCTCTCCTTCCCCCTCCTTTCCCCTCTCTCTTAAATTAAATAAAATCTTTTTAAAAATACATTACTTAAGTAAGAAAACTAAAGGAAACAGTAAAAGAGAAAAAATAATTTAAAGACACGTAAATATCTACTGAATAAAGTTGCTCTCCTCCTGCCATCTAGCGGCCAGCATAAGTAACAGCTCTATTAAATACTAACTGTAGAGTTCATATCTGTAGGTATAAAATCCCTGCTTTGGAAGAGAAAAACGAAGATAACACAAGCAACAAGGATACCTAAAAAGGATAGAGTTACTATCACAATTGGTTCAGTCCCTTACATCTTCTGGAGAAATAAAAAAGGACCACTCAGATCCAGAACAATGGCCACGAGGAACTGCCATACCACTAATAAATGCTCTAATTTTAGTAACATTTCAAAGACCAATATTTAATGACAAGAAAAGTATTACATTTTTCAAGTACTCTTATTAGCAAAAAAACTTCTTTCAGTGATATCTCTTAAAAATTTTATTTCTGGTTAATACTTTGGAATTTTTATCAATCAAAAGTACTGATATTTGTCATCCACGCAATAATACACCATATTTCACAGCGTCAGTAAACAGACCTGCCTGATGTCCACACCTACATATGGCAAATATGAAGCTCAGATTCTGCCAACTTATTAGCTCACGACTATAGTAAAAAGTTTTTTATTCTAAATATTCAAGACAAATTTGCCTTAAAATCCTAAAATATCTTAACTAAATAAATTTTCATTTTTGTTCCCTTATTTAAAAAAAAAACTAAACTCAGACTATACTCCAATTTATATGAATTTACTATTGGTGCAGTGGCCCACAAACTTCTCCAGTATGTAGGGTGATATTAATAACCATTAATATTGGCCCTGGCTGGTGTGGCTCATGGATTGAGCAGCAGACTGCAAACAAAAGGATCACTGGTTTGATTCCCAGTGAGGGTCTGTGCCTGGGTCAGGAGCCACGTCTCCAGTAGGGGACGCTCAAGTGGCAACCACACATGGATGTTTCTCTCCCTCTCCCACATCATTGATGTTTCTCTCTCTCCCTCTCCGTCTCTAAAAAAATAAATAAAAGTCTTAAAAAAATAACTATTAATATTGGTACTAATTTCATCAACACACCCCAATGCAACTCCACTATCTTACACTATTCTCCCCAAACCTAGGGTTAGGATGGGGAAGATCTACATAAGTTTATTTGAAAAAAAAATTTACTGGGAACATGTGAGATCTTGCTCCCTGGCATATGTCACCAGTTTGCCATAAATAAACTCATAAAAATTCAAAAAGAAAAGGTAAGAAAAATTATTTTATCACTGTCTATAGCAGCAATCAAATATCATACATGAGCATTCTATCTGAATGCTTATTAGAACTGCCAAAATTAGATTTTAAAAATAAGTCTTGTTAAAATAAGTCATGTTTTATTTAAACAAGATTACCGGATTTGATGGAGTCTCTGCTGATTCACTGCTACTGCTTCTTTCACAACGTAACTCCCTTATCACACACAGAGCGAGGCTTTCATCAAAGGAGAAGGAAATACTATCAGATTTGTGGCGCTTGCTTTGACATTCATCAGGTAATTCGTCTGAGTTTTCTTCTGGATATGTAAGGGAAAACAAGTTAATTAAATTGCTACACAGATTTACTTAGAAATTAAGCTGTCATGAGTATTTATTTGTACTAAAATTTAGCTCCAATGAAATTAAACTGCTGTTTCGAAAGTCAACACTCTTTCATTGACTCTGTCCACAGTAATAGCAGAATATTATTTTTAAAACCTTTTTAAGATGCTTTCAGAACATTATCTCCATTAAGTCACAATTTAATCTTTCCACAGCTTGTATTAAACAAACAATCTAGAGTTGCTGTCATAAATCAACTCTTAAGGTACAAAATTTTTTCTCTGAAAAAAAAAACAAACCCAAAAATGTTTAATATACTTAGAAGGTAAATCTGGAATTTACTTTAGCATAAGTTATAAATAGAAATTGATTTTTTCTCAAATAACTAACCTATTGCTCTAGTTCCATGTATTTAGTAAGACATCCTGCTCCCTTACTACCCTCATGTATAAGATTCTAGTGTGGGTTTATCTATGTTTCACTGATTTTCTTTCATCAGATTCATAGTTTGTTACAATGACTTCTGACTAGACAACAGCTTCCTCCTCCTCACCTATCTTTTCTCTGCAAAAGTGCTCGGCTATTTTCTTTATCTAATCTTTATTTCTAAGACACTATTTATCATTTTAAAACTCACTGATGTTTTGTCACATTAGGAATAATTAACTATGTTAACTGCTAAGGTGACCAAGAATAAGTAAAACAGAGTGTACATCGTTGTCCTCTATGACCCTGATAGAGAGCTGGCTGACTATAAAATCCAGGGGGCACAGTAAACTGTTCCTGCTGTAGTCAGTCAACCAGAAAAATGTTGCTAAGAAGGCAATTTTTAAACCAAATAAACCACATAAAAATGAAAATGAAACTCAGAAATTCATTCATCTAAACAAAAAAAGCACAATTTCATTAAGCATAAATGTACTAATTTCATTAGAAAATGAACACTAAAAAGCTGTTTGAAAATGACAATTAAATATTCCTATCTACCTGTCTCACTGACTGTTCTCCTTCTAGATGAGGTAGATGGTGTAGAAACCAAATCTGAGGATGAAGGTTTCTCTTCCTGCAGCTCTCGCACAGAGTCCTATGCATTAAAGGGAAAAAGACCCACAACTTAAGTGGTAGCACCACAAAGCTGATTTCCAATTTTAATAAGCTTCCCAATTTTCAAGAATCATACTGGAATAAGTTAATTTCAAGATTACCTTTTGGTCACTCCCACCTTCGAGGTGACACCTATTTTCACTCACAACGGTGCCTGAATCTGATGGTTCTGATAGAAAATAAAAACAGAAAAGCACAAACTAAGAAAGAACTACATAGATAGTCCAGGACAAACTGCTTACACAATTTAACGTTGCAACAAACATTAAATGTGTCTCCCAGGTGCCATCCGTGTGCTAGATGCTGGAGATGTAAATAAGAATTCAATTTTAATAATGCATAAGAATAATAATAAGGTATAATGAACACAATACAAGTGTAAGGTAAATCAGTGGCGAAGACCAGCAATGATTATTTGGTAGGGACAGGGCAGTGTCTGAGGAACACGGAATCAGGGAAGTTTTTACTTCAGATGTAGAAGTAGGATCAGGAAAGGCCATTCCAGACTGAGGGAACGCGGTGTTGAAAAAACACCTGCAAGCGAACTATCAGTGCTGTCGCAGGAAACTGCAGGTAGCATATAATCAATAACCGGAACGTAAGTGGGATCACAGAGGATCCTGTGTGTCTTACTGAACAGCAGGAGGATGCAAACAGCAAGGAGTGCTCATGCAGGCAATCCCGCTTCAACACGTCCTTTCCAACTGCTCCTTCAGAATCTTCCCTATGGCCCTGCTACAGCCTCTCCCCATTAAAAAGGTTTAATCCCAGAGATGAAACTGACTTGCCAATGTACAAGCAAGTTACTTCATCCAGAGAGCAAAAAGGAACTCCTCACTAAATGGTATTTTAGGCACAGGAATGATAAATCACCCTGGCAAAATAGAAGGAAAAAACAGCAGAGGCAGGAAAACCAATATTAGACAGTTAACTGCAATAATACAAATGAAAAGGTATTAAACTCTAAACGAAGGCATGGAAAAAAGATCAATTTTGGAGAAATTAAAAAGGTAAACACCAGGTGTCTGATATACAAGGCAAGGGAGAAAGGAGCTAAGGACTCCAAGATTCTACCCAAGACAGAAACTGCAGAAGACAAACAGATTTGCATGGGAAGACAGAACTAAAGTGGATGAAACTCATTCAGGTAGGTGTTTAGTCTTTAATCGGATGTGTAGACATAGAGCTCAAAAAGTCAAAGTTTCAGATACAAAAATTACCAAAGAACATAATCAAATGCACTTTACTGCTCGCTCCAAGACATTTTCACCTTACCAGGGAAGTCAGGCCTGAGCATTAACTATTTGAAGTTTTATACATTATCATAATAGTTTATTTCTTCTTTATATTATAAGCAAGGTATTACACTTATTTTAAGTTGTACATAAACATAGGTTATATCTGTTTTAATATAACAGGTATTACAAAACAGAGGGAATAAAAAGAAAACACTAGGTGTGACAAGGCGTAGAGAACCCTGTGAGTTCTTAAGTTAATGCTACTCAGCTGAAACCTGAAACAAACTCAGAATGGAAAAAAACTTAAGTAATGTACAAGTCACCATCTCATTCATACCACTTTCCTAGTAATCGACCTATGTTTACTTATTTTTTTTTATTCTTTTCAAAATTCTACCAAGGTTCATTTAGAAGTATGAATGCATCAGAGATAGTAACTGAAAATACTACTATAGATATTATAGTTTTTTACTGCCTTATTTGATTTCATAAAGAGCTTCGTAAAACGTTGAAGTCACCAAACTAATTATCACCTCTATTCTGGATAACACAGATGGCGATGCCCTTTTCTGGGTCTTAAATCCTAACTTTGGAAGAATAAATATTCAATACATTTACTAAAGACCATATTGATAAAACACTGTACTGTGTGTTTGTGACGCAGAATGCAGACCTAAAGAGGATACAGGAAAGAGAAATATAAACTATTATAACAAACCAACATAACAAAATTTAAATACATAATACTGGGAACAAAAACGAGTGGTCAGTTCATCCTGGGAAGTAAACAAGCTTCTGAGAACAGTTCTGAACTGACTTTCTACGATGGGCTTTAAGAAGTATGTGGTGCACTGGAGCTGGCTCCTAGCATCACTCAAACACAGACTGTGCACATCTCTCCCCAATTCTGTATGTTCTGAAAATGGCCATGGTGAAAGTATATATACCATGGAAATCAGCAGCTCCTACAAATCAGGACTTTCCCACCAGAGAGCAGGTTGTTAAACATTTATCAGCATACCACTATATGTGTGTATCTTTCTGGAATGAGAACCCAGTGTTTTTGTCAGATTATTAAAGGGTGACACCAAAATAGCCAATTAAGAACAAGTCTAAAGGTAGAAAAGTGAAATGCCACTTACCTAAACAAATTGCTAAACAAAACTCTATTACAAAAATTTTTAAAAAATACCCTTTCAAATGGTCCTACCTTTCAAATACCCAAGCCTTTCAATACATTTCAGGTTTGATTACATCTCTGTTAAGCAGGAGCTTTTAAAATGATCTACCTTTCAAAACAAATTCTAACTCTAATACCCCAAGGCTTAAACTGATATAATAGGACATTTAACCTTACATATTGTAAATCTGCATTAGAACCCTGGTATTATGTTTAGTTCACATATATTTCTTCCTGTTAAATTTATATTATTTTATTAAAAGTAAACATATAATTAAAGCAACTTTTAAAGAGAATCAATTATAAAATGACTGGATATGCACAAAATGTCTTTAGAATATTTTTATGGTATATGTTTATGGTATTCAAAAATTCACTTACCCTGCTTATTGACTACTACCAAGTTTCTGTAGATCATTGTATATATTTTCCTTGAAGGGAGAAACAAAATAAGAAATGTACATTTTAAAATAAAAACGTATTAAACTGGACTTAACCAGACTTTTAAATGCATTATTATGAATTAGTGTACACAAATCAAAATTTCACCCTGGCTGGAGTAGCTCAGTGGATTGAGCGCAGGCCTGCAAACCAGAGGATTGTGATTCGATTCCCAGTCAGGGCACATGCCTGGGTTGCAGGTCAGTTCCCAGCAGGGGACGCACGAGAAGCAACCATACATTGATATCTCTCCCCCTCTCTCCTTCCCCTCCCCTCTAAAGATAAATTAATTAAAAATTTTTTTTAAAAGACTTAAAAAAATCAAAATTTCTTCAAACCAAATTTTGTATCACTGCATTCAAATTATATCAAGCTTCTAAATCTTAAAAAAGCACCCTAATTAGTTGCAGAATGATTACATACAGCTACTTTTTACAATCACTGAGGTTTCTCTAGCTGAAAGATTCTACGTCTCTTTCCTGAAATGTGGTTTGTTTGTACTTTACCAAACAACCCCAGATAATGGGTATGAATGCAGAAGGGTTACTATATATACTTATGTTCAAACAGAAATTTTCAAGCTCTGTGCTTATAAGTAGACTACCTAAGAAAGTAGTGTTATAGAAAACCCACTATAGGAATTTGATTATCATTTTGACTTTCACTGACTTTAGAGCAGTAATCTAGTGGATTTTCTTTCTTGATCTTAAAATTTATTGAAGATAAAGCAGTATTCATTCATTTCATAAATACAGACTGAGAACCTATTACATACCAATCACTGTTCTAGAAACTGGGGGAAAAGAATATTAACACAACCAAATCTCTGCTCTCATGAAACATACATCATAACTGGAAGACAATTCACTTGTTTCAGCATTCACTGATGTCGTTGTATGTTTTTTTAACTAAGGATTTTAGAGAATGTTTACTGGTCACAAAATATCATTTCTAATTCTCAAGGTTAAGGGGGAAGTGACAAACCTAACTACTTTTTACCCTTGGGATTGATGATATAGCTCCTTAAGCTCACAAAAATCAATAATCCTATCAATACCCTTTTTCCAAGTCAGTAATTTCTAAGTGTGTAACCTCTCAGCATATGAGAATTCAAGTCAAAGATAATTTTAAGCCCTGGCTGTTGCGGCTCAGTGGATTGAGTGCTGGGCTTCGAACCAAAGGGTTGCCAGTTCAATTCCCAGTCACAGCACATGCCCAGGTTGCGGGCCAGGTGCCCAGTAGGGGCGCTGGAGAGGTAACCACACATTGTGTTTCTCTCCCTCTCTTTCTCCCTCTCTTTCCTTCTGTGTAAAAATAAATGAAATCTTTAAAAAGTAAAGATAATTTTAATATCATAAATTACATCTCAAAACATTATCAGAAGATTCAATACTCAAATGGTGCAAAATCACTGATAGTTACTTTTTTTTTAGTTTTTATTTATTAATTTTAAAGAGAGAAGACAAAGGAAGTGGGAGAAAGAGAGAGAGGGAGAGGGAAGGAGGAGGAGGGAAGGGGAGAAAAGAGGAAAAGAGAGAGAGATGGGGGGAAAGGGAGAGAGAAACATCGATTTCTGATTCCACTTATTTAAGTATTCATTGGTTGATTCTTGTATGTGCCCTGACAGGGGATCAAACCCACAACCTTAGCATATCAGGACAATGCTCTAACTAAGCTGCAGAGCCAAGGCTAGTTACTACTTAAATTTATACCATTAAAGCTTATAGCCCAATGATAATATAAATAAATATTAAACAGAAGTGGTTTGTCAATGGAAAGATGCTTATATGTTAAATTAAGTAGCAGGATGAGTCCTGGCCGCTGTGGCTCAGTTAGTTGAATCATCATTCCATAACCAAAAGGTTGTGGTTTGATTCTGAGTCAGGGCACACGCCTAGACTGCTGGTTTGATCCCTGCTCTGGGCGCAGCCAATCGATGTTTAATCAATGTCTCTTTCTCATATTGATGTTTCTCTTTCTCCCTTCCTCTCTCTAAAAGCAACGAAAAAATGTCCTCAGGTGAGGATAAAAAAAAATTCTAATAAAGGTATAAAAAAAGCAAGATGAAATTAAATATATTATATTCACAACTAGGTCAAAACACACATCTGCACATAATATAAAAATGACAGGTAAAAAAATGCCTTTCAGTGACAAACTATAGTCATTTATCCTTGTTCTTAGCTTTCTTGCTGTGTCTTCTTAATGTTTAATAATAAATTATATTATGCTCATGTTAATGAAGTTGGTTTAAAGTTCTAGATGTCCCATTTAATTACCACTCTTTCATCTTTATTATTTTTGAGCATTAAATATGAGTAGAATCTACTGAATTCTTTCAGGTGAGAAGTATTCACCCCATTTATTAAGCTATACATACTAAGGTCCCATACGAACTGGGATAAACCAAATAGGACAGGATTTCAAATGTGAGGTATGAATGACCAAAAAAGGTCTTCAGTTCACAGAATAATCTTACAAAAGTCTCCAGGTCCCAGCAGAGTAATTCTCAAAATGTTACATGAACTAAATTCAGCTGATTAAGTACCCTAATGGTATATAAGAACAGGATTTCCAAAGTAGCTAAAGCTCAAATCTAAGCCTTTATCATACGGTTGAATAAAGATTTTGGAAGTGACAGCAGTATTTTTTAATATTCAGTAACTATAGCTAATAACATTTGAATACTTTCTATATGCCAAACACTATGCTTTTTACACAAGGTCTTTTCATCACCTCCACATGAAGTATTTATATTATTCCTACTTTACAAATGGGGGAAACAAAGGTTCAGAGAGAATTAAGTCAATTTACATAATCACACAGCTACTAAATGACTGGCTGAGCTAGGTCTGAAACCCAGGTTTTTAAGATTTTAGCACTCAGGTTCTCAAACAACATGCTATATTGCTAAGAAACTAAGTTTTAGCATCTTTTATATATGTTGTAACAATTTTCTTCTGACCAAAGGGAATGAGAGTGGAGGTGAACTGAAACATTTGCCCAGCTAGCTTTTTACAATGGACTAAACTGAAGAATTTACCTGTGTTCTTTCACAGAGAAACTTGGCACTCCAAACAAATCCCCTAGAAGATCATTTGAACAATACACAATATGCTGCTGCTTCTCATCATATAATCTTTTATTCATAATATACTGGCCAAGATAAAATATAACCTGAAATAGAAATATGATTTCTGAGCATTAAAGAAAATTAAATGTTAGTTTCAAATGCATTCAATAACATTGATCTGAAGAGGTTAAACAGTCAGCACCCACATTCACAACCATCTAGCACAACAACCCTTGAAAAAACTGCTTTTAAATCTTTTCCTTTTAATTTGATGGAAGCAGGAACACTGCTTCTGATTTAGTTAAAATGTATTTTTTTCAGACTTTAACTCTGCCCAGATATCTACGTACTACACATTAGGAAGGAAAAAGGCAGCAAAATGCTAGTAAGACATTAATTATCCCATTAACTCTTAGTTCAGCTTACCTCTTTCATAGTGTAAGTGTCTTTTTGTGCACCAACAGATTTTAACAACTTCAAAAGCAATGGCTTTGGTCTAACCTATAAAAAAGAGTTGCTATTATACTTCCAAAATTATTACAGAACTTTAAGACCCATTGCAAACATGTCCATAAAGTTTTTTAAGGTTTTTAAAATTTTATTTTATTTTTGTATTGTTGTTCAAGTCCAGGTGTCTCCATTTTCACCCTACCTCGGCCCCCTGCCCCACCCATCCCCACCTCCCATTGTAATTTCAATAAAGGTAGCAGATTACATTTAACAATCTCATAAGGTTATACTTCAAAAAATAAGTTATAATGTTTTCAGTATATGTAACAGACTATATAAACTGAATACCATAGACTGTCTAGGAAGTTTGAAAAAAAATGCTGGGACCTAATTATTATGCAAATAGTCAGACTTCTCAAGTATTGCTACCTGTTGCCATCAAAATTGGTATCCATGCCAATGCAGTGGAAACTATTTTTCCTTCCAGCTATTTCTGTTATTTGCTTACTACCTTACAAACTCACACATAAATAGAATACTCCAAATGAGCAAACAGAACAAATTGACCCATAGATACAGAAAAACTGGTAATTGCCAGAGGGCTGGGCAGTGGGGGTATGGGCAAAAAGGTTAAGGGGATTAAGAGGTACAAACTTATAAGTCATAGGAATGTAAAGTACAACATAGGGAATAATAATAATATCAATATCACAATAACTTCGAATTGTAACAGATGACAGTGGACTTTTTGTGGTGACCTCTTTGTAAGGTATATAAATGTGAAAGCTCACTATGTTCTACACCTGAAACTAATATAATATTGCATATCAACTGTACTTTCATCCAGAAGAGCTTTACATTTCAGAATAAAAAATTAGACATAAAACAAAAAAAAAAAAGAAAACTCCAAAGAACTTACTGTAAACAAAATGACAAAATCCAGAAAAATAAATAAATCTTTAGTGTGAGGATTTTTACCAATCTATTCCTTCTACAGATTAGGATCCTGAAGAATGAAGAATTTAAATAACCAAACCAAGATGACAAGATACTTAAGAGCAGATATGAGACTGCAATTTATGTTCCTCAATGGCAAGCCACCATTTTCTTCTTACTATATCATGCTCTTAGTTGGTCTCCATTTCAATTATCTATTTGACAAACATTTATTGAGCTTTTACCATGTACCATACAGTGATAGGTATTGCTAAAAAAAGAAAAATAGCCCTGGCTGGTGTGGCTCAGGGAACTGAATGCCAGCCTGTGAACCAAAGGTCCCCTGTTCGATTCCCAGTCAGAGCACATGCCTGGGTTGTGGGCCAGGTCCCCGGTAGGGGGCGTGCGAGAGGCAACCACACATTGATGTTTCTCTCCCTCCCTTTCTCCCTCTCTTCCCCTCTCTAAAGCTACAGAAAATCTTTAAAATTTTTTTAAGTAAATAAAAAAAAGAAATTCTGTAATTTTATTTAACATAGATGTACCCCTAGTTTAGCTTTACTAGAATAGGACAATAATATTAAAATTCATATATAATATATGTAACATATATATATGCCCCATATTTTTAGGACTATAAGACGCACCGGACCACAAGACGCATCTATGTTTTAGAGGAGGAAAATAGGAAAACAATTTTTGAAGCAAAAAATGGTAAAATATTTAATAACCCGTGACCCCGTTCCACCGCTGCCCCCCCACCCCGCACAGCAAGCCAGGTAAGCTACATTCGGACTATGAGACGCACCCTCATTTTCCTCCCAAATTTGGGTGGAAAGTGCATCTTATAGTCCGAAAAATACGGTGTGTCTGTGTTGTGTGTATATATATAATTTTTTAAATATCTAACAGACATAGTCAAAAGTAGAATTTTCAGTTTTTACTATCTACATTTCTGTAAGCATGTAAACTCTACAAGAATGAATTACTTTTGTGACTTAGGAACCATTTAAAAAGTTAAATACTAACAAGTCAAAACACAAAAAAACTCTATCCCATAATAAACTTCAGCATGTAATGGAACTCACTCTGAAACCCATTGTGGTAAAAGGGCTAAGAAAAGACTGTTTCTGACAGTTAACTTTGCCTCCACACAGTTATACCTAAGTAGCAGAATTTAAGCTTTCTACGTACAATTTCACTTAAACAGCTATGCTATGATGAGGGCAGCGGGGTGAGGTGTCTATGGAATTTAGCTGATCACCTCATAAAGTAAATTCTTCTAAAATGTTACACTTTGAGACTAAATACCAACCAGGGTCTCTTGTTCCGAAGCTGGAATCTGTGAGGTACTTACAGCACCATCAGTAGGCACAGACATACTGGTATTACACATCTGTCTAAGAGAGAAAAAAATAAAACACGATAAAAACCTAAAAACAATACCTTTAAATAATAAAACACGATAAAAACCTAAAAACAATACCTTTAAATAATAACGCGTTTACTAAAACTAAAGCCATTATTAGCAAGTGAGACCTTACCTGGATCACTAGAGAATGAGTGCTGTCCGCCTGTGACCACAGTGAACACAACTGGCAATAGTCACAGTTTAAATACCCCAGCTGGAGACAAGTCAGGGCTTAGCTCCTTTTCTGCACACTCAGAACGAGTCCGAACTTGACCAGCCCAAGAGGAAAAGCTGAGTCAACCTGCCCAGAACACCAGCCCAATCTCGCCCAGTCTCGGTGCCCGCCTTAGACTCGCTACGGAACAGGCACCTGTCATTATTCCAACCCACAGCTTGGAGGCAGCTGGGGGCTCCACAGCATCCCTGCCCACGTGACCTTTCCGGACGCGCCCGCGGAACCCCTCCCCTGTGCCCCCCCAGGGAGCGCGGGCCTGTAACCCTGGCGACAACAAGCTGGCCTCCTTCCAACAAAACCTCTACAAAACCTTGTATTCTGTACCTCCCACCACGAAATGACAAAGACTGCGTGCAGGCAAAAGGCTGGAATGGACAGAGAGCTGGGAGACCCATGTCACAGCGCCAACCCAGAACTGCCTACGCGCTTTCCCGCCGATACCTACTCCTCCTCACCAAGCAGGGTTTTCAGCCCCTGGAGTGGGGTGGCGGTTCCCCCAAGGCTGCTTAGTTCCTTTCACGGGTGCGTGGCAGCCCTCCACCCAAGATTTCCGCGACTATTCTACTCATGGGCCCGGGCCACTGGGGCCCTTCAACTTACTATGTCCGGGGAAGGAGGCTCCTGACTTAGCAAGCAGCAGGACCTAGGTCAGAGGGTTAAGTGCTGCCCCTCAAGCTTGGCTTCTTGCTCCATTTTCCTTTTAGAAATACAGGCCTGCACAAGCCCCAAGAGGAACCGAGCAGAACAAGTTAGACCCACATAGCGACCCCTACCGCTGGAGAGGACCACGCCGGAAGTGGCGGCCTATCTGGCTTCTGTGCGTGCGTGCGTGTGTGCGCGCGCGCGCGCGTCCGGGACTCACCATCACAGCTCGCACTAACTGGGGGAGGGGGCAGGGCCCCACCGCCTCTCCGAAGGGGGTGAAGGGGGCGAAGGGGGGTGAAGTGGGGTGAAGGAGGCGGTCTGGGATCTTGGTGCGGCCCCGCCAGGTGGGCCTCGGCGCGCACCACTGGCCAGCCCCAGCCGCAGCGTGCCCCTGGAGACTTGGCCCTGCCCGTGGCTGCTGGTTTGGCGCGGAAAGCTAGGGACTTCTGTTTCCGTTGAGCTATTTTTTGTATTTCTTTTGTTTACACCTCCCAACCGCAGTGGCGACTGCAGGCAAATGCTTATCGAAGCGCCGCTACCAAAAAAGAAACCAAAATTAACAGCTGTGCGATATATTAAGCCCACGCCGCTAGCTACTGGAGTTGTATATAAATGAGTTCTTTCAAGACTTGTTTTTTTTTAAAAGTTCGAGTAAAAACAGAACAATACAGGCTTGTGCGCGGATGCAGGGTAATGTTCTAGGTACAGAAAAAGACTGGTGGGATAAAGAGCGGTTACTTTTCACTTTACATTTCTAGAATGTTTGGCTTGTTTCATGTATGCATTCATTCTCATTAAAAATATGTATGTATTAGGCACTCCATACCGACTCACTTGCCCCCTTTAGCAGACAGACGTAGCAATCTCAAAAATGAACAAGAACATAAGAAATGAGTTGGCTGAACCCAGAAAGGGCAGTCATTGGCAAAGACCAACTTCTTTGACCAGAAACAATTAGTTCCTTATGCAGAAGGACCGTTTTACATCTTTCCCTTCTTCCATACTCTAGCCTACTAGAAAAGAGTATTTCTTAAACATATTGGTCACAATTGACACTATTCAAGGATAATTCGGTTTGACTTTTAAAAAGTAACAAAAATAAAAAAAACAAAATACAAAGAACAAATTGGTGGTCCCCAGACTGGGGAAGGAGAGCTGAAAATGGTGAAAAGGATTAAGAAATACAAACTACCAGTGACAAAAATAGTCACAGGGATATAAAGTACAGCATGGGGAATATAGTCAATAATGTCATAACTGTAATTTTGTATGGTGTCAGATGAGTATTAAACTTAGGTGATCACTTTGTAAGCTATAAGAAATTTCTAATCACTATGTTGTACACCTGAAGCTAATACAATATTGTATGTCAACTATAATTGAAAAATAAAAGTTACTAAAACTTTTATTAAAAAATTAGTCCTGGCTGATGTGGCTCAGTGGATTGAGTGCCAGCCTGTGAGTTGAAAAGTCGCTGGTTGAAATCCCAGTCAGGCACATAACTGGGTTGCAGGCCAGGTCCCCAGTTGGGGCCCTGCGGGAGGCAACTGATCCATGTTCCTCTCCTACATGATGGTTCTTCTCTTTTTCCCTCTCTTACCCTTGCTCTGAAAATAAATAAATAAAATCTTTAAAAAAAATGAGAAACTCTAGCCTTTATCACAACAAATGTAATGAAGTTTCTGGTTGTGAGAGCATGTGCTTGGCACAGGATAAAAGAAAATCACAAGAGATGAAGAAAAGCATAAAAATATAAATTATACAAGCTGTCATTTGTTAATGCCAAGTAAAGGAACAGGTATGTGCTATAAGAGTTCAAAGATAAGATTGCTCAGCGAATACCCAGGGAATTCACAAAGGCCTCAGAGGACCAGAGTATTTTGTGTCTTGAAGGATGGTTAATACTTAAAACAGAGGAGAATATGCCAGGTATAAGAAAAGTATTATCAAAAGGTCCAGAAGTGGGGTGAAAAAAAAAAAAAAAAAAAAAGGTCCAGAAGTGAAGTGTGAAGAGTTGTTTGTGAAAGAGTAAATCAGTTTGACTTGAAAAAAATTGAAGGAAAAAAGTTTTGGCCCTGGCCAGGGGCTCAGTTGGTTATAGCATTGTCCCTCTATGCCAATGTTGTGGGTTCTGTCCCTGGTCAGGCCACATACAAAAATCAACCAATAAATGCATAAATAAGTGGAACAACAAATCACTCTCTCTCATGTGCGCTTGCTCTCAAAAGAAAAAAAACTTTTAAGATCTTGGAGGCTCCTTTAAATTTGAAGCAAGAGAATTGAGGTTTGGACAGAGGAGGTAGTAGACAGATTGTGAGGATATAAACGGATGAATTGCTTCAAGTTGTGTTTTTTAACAGGACCACCAGGAACAGATTCAAGTTCTGAATATTTGGCCAGCCCCCTCTGGACCAACTGTCCCCCTTCTCATTAGCCCAGTGTTTTATAAATACTCTGTTCACAGACATAATTCTATAGGGCAGAAAATGATAGTCCTTTTCTGGTGGAAATGTTATCATTGGTATTTAACTAATTGTTAATTTAAAAAGGAGAGCAAAGGGATTTAGACACTGAGCTTAATAAACTGGGGAGCATAAATCTGCTTAGTCCACCAGGAAGCTACAGCTTCACACTCCGGGAGATTAACACTCCTCCCTTCCCCACTCCAGTACCAGATTGTTGGGGAGCACAGGGAATACTGCTGGACCATAGAGGCCTCTCAGTCTAACTAGGGGGTGTAAATCCACCCAAAGCCTGAAAAAGCTTGGGAAATTGACTGATTGTTTTGAAAAAGCTTCTGGTGTTTTCCAAGCCTGAGATGTATAATCCTGGGGGAACAAAGAAGCTCGTGCTGTCTCTCAGGAACCTGTACTCGACCCATGCGCGCTCCTGTTATCTCCCCACAGACATGCGGCCTTAGCAGCTGCATGGTCAGCAGCCACACAGACTCTGCCACCGTCGCAGCTGGGGACAAGCTAAGCTACCTGAATGGCAACTGAAACTGCTCAGCAGTGGCCTGCACACTCCAAAAGGACTAAACTCTCTCTCTTACTCGCCCAAAGATCCACACTCATGCAGTGCACTCGCCTGCTTTATATTGGCCCTACTGACAAGATTGGACATTTTCCTTGGAGAAAAAGACGGAGATGGGAGATTGGGAAGTCAGGAGGGGATCCTCCTTAATTTTACATCATGAATAAAGTTTACCATGGAGCTCCATCCTCCCATGCAGGTCTCAGGAAGTGCTTTTCCTCTCAATAAATACCACAAGAACTCTACCACCGATAACAGAATCATAAATAAAGGAAGAAATGACCGTATTCAGGGTGTTGGGGAGAGAGAGATGGATGAGGCAAGGATTCTATCTTTGAAGGAATTGGTGTTGACAAGGAGAAAATTCTGAGGTGCCCTTAATTAAATCACAGCAGGCCAGAGGGTGGAAGCAGGAGACTAAAAGGGGCTAATCATTAACAACCATGGTACAAAAACCAACAGAAGATTGCTCACACTCCTTAATACATGTGTGAATTATTAAATTAACCTCCAGGGGGCTATTTCTGAGATTATCTTAAAAGCAAGACTAGCCAGGTGCCATAGAACCCCAGGGACCTCTGCTTCTTGTTTACACAGGAGTTTTACAGACTCTGCTGCCCCAATCCCAGAACTAGCCCCAATTCACCTTCCTCCATCTCTTTGCTTAGAGCTAATGTAAATTCTTTCAGAAAGGCTTTCTCCCAGCTATTTGATGTGTAAAACAAATTTGCAAAACTCCTCTGGGATGAGACATGTCTTTTCTACCTGGTCATACTGCTGGTAGATTAGACTCCAAGTACCAAAACCAGTCTTCTTTTTTTGCTAGCAATGGCCTACTAAAAATAACCCTTTCTTAAAACAAACTAAATTAGTGTGGAAGTTAAAATATTTTTAACAGTATTGAAAATTGTATTAACCATTATCATCCCAATAAATTCAATTAAAAAAAAAGAGAAAATTTGCGTTGTGTATCAATCACTACCCTAGGTCCCAAGAGGTGAACAAGATACTATCCTCTTGGCTGTCATAGAACGTAGCAGGATGATTATTTTTTTAAGTCCTTACCCAAGGATATGTTTATTGATTTTAGAGATGGAGGAAGGGAGAAAGAGATAAAGAAACATCAATCAGTTGCCCCCCAACCTGGGCTCAAACCCACAATCCTTTGGTGTACAGGATGACGCTCCAAACAAGTGAGCCACCTGGCCAGGGCAGGATGACTCTAATTTCTACCCAAACAGAATGATGATACTGCTGACAAAAAGTCTGGAGAACTTGAAAAGTTGGTTGGTGGTTGAGTTTTGGAGAATGTGCCAGAGAAGGAAGAGTTCCCTGCTAGAAAAAGTGACTCTGAAGCTCAGCCTGGAGACAGAGCTTTTGCAATGGTGTTTGTCTCAACACTTAAGAAGTGATTAAGTTCCTTAATGGTGAGAAGAGACTGGACTAGGATAAGCTGCAGGGGTAGGAACAGTAAAGAAGGCGAGGAATGACCAGAAGACCAACCAACACAGGGCCATAGAACAGTGTCTCAAAAACCAGGAGTCAAGTTATGATACTGAATACTGCTGGAAGTAAGAGGAAAAAAATGAGAAAACACACTGGATATGTTCACTCTAAAAACAGTTCTTGTTTGTGACTTTAACATCAAGAAAAAGATACAGACCAGCTGCTGTTGTTTCCCTGAATTCCACAGTTATCCCAGTCACTCTGCCCTTATCCTTACTCAAGGTTTTTCTGGGGCAAATTTCTTCTTCATTTTTAGCAGTATTGTTGACACCCTTATGTGTTCTAAAAGATGGTGATACCTTCAGCATCTTTATACCCTATGGGACCTAAACTCTGCAAACAAATCCACAACAAAATTTTATCTTGCTCCAAAGGCCACGTCATATTTGTATTTATTAATGACAAGTAATTTTTAAAGAATGGTTAAAAACAACAGAACTTATCTCAGAAAGTGTTTAGAATATTCACAATGCTGTAAGTTTCACAATATTTATGACATCATCTAAAATTACAGAGGTAGTTCAAATTCCAAACATCTAGAGATGAATAGTGTTATTTAAAAAAGCAAAATCCCAGCAAACAGTAAATATAAACACAGGCTTTTTGTTTCTAATTATTTTATTTTATTTTTCAACCACTGTTTACATTCAATACCATTCTGCACCAGTTTCAGATGTACTTTTTGTTTCTATTTTTAGAATTAACTAATTTTTGTTTATTTTGATAAGTTTAAAATATGCAGAAGCATTTACAGAACAATTCATACCCAATGTAACCACTGCTTAGAATTCACATTTGTCATTTCTTCCTCAGATATATTTTAAAATTAGAACATATTTTTAAAAGTTGGTATGTAAGACATACAGGTGGCCAACAGATACACGAAAAGACGTTCAACATTCCTAATCACCAGGGGAGTGAAAATTAAAACCACAATGATGTATCACTAGTAGAACGTCTATTATCAAAAAGACAAAAAAAATTAGCCCCGGCTGCTGTGGTTCAGTGGATTGAGCTCTGGCCTGTGAACCAATGGGTGGCTGGTTCAATTCCCCATCAGGGCACATGCCTGTGTTGTGGCTGGGCCCCCAGTTGGGGGTGTGCGAGAGGCAACCAATTGATGTTTCTCTCTCTCTGTTTCTCCTTCCCTTTCCCTCTCTCTAAACTTAAATAAAACCTTTTTATTAAAAAAAGACAAAAAATAAGTGTTGGCAAGGATATGCAAAAAAGGGAACCCTCATACACTGTTAGAAATGTAAACTGGTGCAGCTACTATAGAAAACAGTATGGAGGTTCCCCAAAAAGATTTAAAATAGAACTACCATCTGATCCAGCAATCCCACTCTAACTCAAATGGATGCGCGCCCCTCCATGTTCACTGCAGCATGTTTACGAGAGCCAAGCTATGGAAACAACCTGAGGGACCGTCAGCAGGCAATGGTGAAGATAATGTGGGATATATATATGCAATGGAAATTATTTAGCCATAAAAAAGAAAGAAACCTTGCCATTTGCGACATGAATGGACCTTGAGGGCATTATGTTAATTGAAATAAGTCAGCCAGAGAAAAAGACAAATACCATATAGCCTTTCTTATGTGTAGACTCTTAAAAAATTAAAAAGAGAAGAGAAAACAGGCTCACAGATACAGAGAACTGACTGGTGGTGGAGTGGAGAAAATGGGTGATGGTGGCCAAAGAGCACAAACTTCCAGTTCTAAAATAAATAGGTCATGAGCATGGAAAGCATGGCAACTATAGTTAATAATGCTGTATTTGAAAGTTGTGAAGAAAGTAAATCCTAAAAGTTCTCATTACAAGATAAGAAATTCTGTAGCTATGAATGGCAAGGGATGCTAACGAGATTTATCGTGGTGATCATTTTGCAATGTATACAAATATTGAATAACTATTATATACCTTAATATAATGTAATTTTTTTTATAAAGACTTGTTCTAGTCTCATTCGAGAGAAAGGGGACGGGAGAGAGAGAGAGAAACATTGATGCAAGAGGAAAACATGATTGGCTGCCTCCTGAACCGAAGATCAACACACAGCCTGGGCATGTGCCCTGACCGAGAACACACCAGCAACCTTTTGGTTACAGGACTGTGCTCCAACCAACTAGCTACACCAGCCAGGGCAAACTAATATAATGTGTGTTAATTTACCTCAGTAAAAAAAGTTGAAATTTCCCTGTTCTCATTCTTAATCTCAGTCCCTCTCTCTCTTGAGGCAAACATAAGTGTCAGCTTCATGTGTATCCATCGAGTCCATGTTTTTATACATGGACCATAAATCTATGAATCCATAAACAGTACAGTAGGCTACATACATATGAGAGAAATTGCCAGGCCATAGGGTATTAAACTATATAGTTAGTTTTAATATCTAACAGAGAAAGCTCTCCTTACCATTTTCAGCATTGTCTTGGCTCTTTTTGGATGTCAATTTTAGAATTAGTTTGTCTAATACAAAAAATAATCCTATTGGGATTTTTATTCAAATTGTATTGGATTAATAGATTAATTTCATTGACATCTTTTCAATCTGGATTCTTCCTCAGACAAGAACATGACATATTGCTCCTTTTTATTTTTCAGATTTTATTTATTCTTAGAGAGAGGGGATGGGAAAGAGAGAGGGAGAGAAACATCGATCGATCAGTTGCTCTCGTGAGCCCCCAACTGGGAACCTGGCCTGCAACACAGGAATGTGTCCTGATCAGAAATTGAACCAGTGACATTTTGGTTTGCAGGACAATGCCCAACCCACTAAGTCACATCAGTTAGGTCTGGGTTTGTTGTTGTTGTTGTTGTTTTAATTCTTAAAATAACCAGTGTTCAGTTTTATCTAATGCTTCCTTTTTTAAAAAATTTTTTATTTTAGTTTATTCATTACAGTTGCTATCCTTTATTCCCATTCCAACCCACCCACCCATTCCTCCCCTCTAATGCTTCCTTATGCATGTGGAAATGACCATATGGCTTTTCTCCTTCATCTATTAATATAGTAAGACTATAGTGATAGATTTTCCATTTTTTTAAATTTTTATGAATAGATGAGAGTGAGAGTGAGAGTGAGTGAGAGAGAGGGAGAGTGAGAGAGGGGGAGAGAGGGAGAGGGGGAGAGAGAGGGAGAGAGAGAGGTGGAAGGAGAAACATCGACTTCTTGTTCCACCCATCCATGCATTCATTGATTGATTCCTGTATGTGCCCTGACTGGGATCAAACTTGTAACCTTGGCACATTGGGCTAGATTTTCTAATATTGAACTATCCTATATTTACTGCCATAAACTCTACTTAGTTATAATGGGTGTTTTTTTAAGATACCAATGAATCAAATTTTTAACAGAATAATGTAGTAGGATGATAATGAAGCATAAGTGATATCTTATCCTGTCTTTAGAAGTTACCAAATATTTCAGGGATTTATTTGGAGATATTTTCCTGTTGAAAACAGTTACTTCATTCTTTAAGATTAAGTTCAAATAAGGTCAAATTCATGATCTTGTTCCCACAAGGTTAATATGAATTCAACTGGTTTGATGACTTTTACCACTGAACATTTTAAGGGAGGACCAGGAACAATATAGGTCATTTTTCAAAGGAATGAAGAGTTTATAACATGCCACAACCCCTAACCAAATCTGACATTTGTAATCATGTAACCTCAGAACCAGCTCAAAAAGGTCCTATCTTGTTTAATGAGATACTGAGTTGCTTTTCAGGGACAACAAACCAAAACTGCAAGTCATGTGGCCAAAGCATGTGCAGGGGAGAGAACTTTTATCTCCAGCAATTGGTAACTAAAGCTTTGCTCCTCCACCCACCACGTGGAACCAAAAAACTGGGACATAACCAGACCTTGGTCGCAAAACCCTTCCAGAAGTAGAGAGTCCAGTTGTCCAGAAAGCTCTTGTGTTGATGCCCTAGGGCCCTCCAGTTAAAACTTGCTCCACCAGCGCTTCCACATTCCATGCACATTTAGCCTATTCACTTAAAAACCCTCCAGGAAGACTATACATTCAGGGATCATTTCTATAGTTTGTTAAAAACCCTCCATGAACCCTGGATCCTTTTTTCCTGGGCGGTGTCATTCACAATGAAACAGCCAACCTTTCTCCTTTGCAATTCTTGGTGCTTAGTGTTTGGCTTTGCTAGCGCCAAGTGGACAAATTCTTTCTGTTCTGTGACAATCATATCTTGTATAAAAGTTGCTGAGCTACCTTGCTGGCAGAAGAGACAAGTGTGGTCTACCCTCCTTGGGTTGGAAGGTTTGCTAGAGTTTCCTGCAGGTCAATGGTCCCTGAAGAAAATGGCAGGTGTGCAAGGAATTTTGCTGGTAACCCCAAAGATGGCCACTGCTTTGGGAATAGAACCCTGGCAGCAACAGGAGTTCTACTGGATCCTGGCATTGGAATGACTATCGGTGGAGTGTGCTGAGTTGGGACATAATTCAGCTTCCTTCAGTTCCCCACCCTGTGCCCTCTCTCCTGACGATAAAGTAAATATAGTACATGTTGGTCAACATTCTACCTCTGATTTTTGTAATGCTTGATAAAGACTATATCATAAGCTCCACAAAGGCTAGGTCTTGTCTGTTTTTACTCACATTTGTCATCCAGCACACACACGATGCCTGGCATGCAGCATGTTTTCAATGATTATCTGCTAAATGATTGAATGCTTAAATTAGTGGCTTAAATGGACACATGGAAATAGGCATATGAATGTAGTAAAACATGTATTCATTCACTTGGTATTTTATTTACTGTTCCACAAATATTTACTGAGCACTGATTATTACAGATCCTCAGTTCTAGGAAATAGAGTTCCTCATTTCTTGGATGCTAGGAATACAAAATCCCTGGGTGAATCATCTAACCAAGGGGACTTTCCCATCTAGGTACAGTCAAAGAAACAGTCCTTTACTCAGCTGCTAGCATGACTTAAGAGTCCTCCACATGCAGCACACTGTATTAAAACCAGAAAAGTGGAAAGAAATGTCAGAAATTTCCTTTCATCACAGAACCCTCAATCTAAAGTTCAGAGAACACAGCCATGTACAAAATACTAAACTTTTATGCAGTTACACATTCATGAACAAGAAAATATTAATGTATCACCAACTGAACCAAAACGCTGAGGCTCTCTGAGTGACCGAGTGATCATTACTCACCGTGATTCTGTCTGAGCTCACCCCACCCCCTGCTTGCACAAGTCCCCGTCACGCAGGTCTCGTGGAGTCTGTGTCTACACAGATGCCTACATGCCCCCATTACTCTCTCTTTTAAGAACCCAGCTCTTTTCCTTCTGAAAAAATGCAAATTGTGTTTACTTCTGAAAACACTTTACTGCATTATAAGCTCCAAAAACAAGAGGACTTTGTTTTGATCAGGCTGTGTTTCCATTGCCTTGCATTGTGCCAGTAAATATTTGTGAAAGATATTAATTAAGGATCACTGCCACATTCCTGCTTAAAATATATCAATACCTGTCTGAGTGGGCTGCAGTGATCTTTCAAGTAACTCTCAAGGTGACTGGTCGCATAGGATTTCTCCTTCCATATTCACTACATGCCTGTTTTCACCTATGCTCGGCAAAGTTCTAGATTCCAGTGTACTTAACACACACACACACACACACACACACTTTCATTTACCTATTTATAATCGTGATAAAGACTCCAGTTTTCTTTTTTAAATTGGTGAATTTTAAATGATTTATTCCCACCATTTAAGTGATACTGGCTTTACTAAATTTTTAGAAAAACATTTTTTCTATTTTATTTTTATTTCTTTCATAAAGGTTTTTTATATTTATTTATTTGTTTGTTTGTTTTTGAGAGAGGGGAAGGGACGGATATAGAGGGAGGGCAACATCAATGTGTGAGAAATTCAACTGCCTCTCACACACCCCAAAGTGGGGATGTGACTTGCAACCCAGGCATGTGCCCCAACTGAGAATCAAACTGATGACCTTTTGGTTTGCAGTCCAGCACTCAATCTACTGAACCATGCTAACCAGGGCTATTTATTTTTTTTTATTTATTTTTAATTGTATTTTTTTCCATTACCCATTTATCCCCCTTACACCTTCATCCGTGCCTCCCCCCAATCACCACACTGCCCTCCATGTCCATGAGTCCTTTTTCCATTTTGCTCGATCCCTCCACATGTTTTAAAACATCCACTGATTTAGAAAACATATCACAAATCAAGTAAATTATATAATAGCATATTAAAGAAATATCCCATTGGTCTTTCTTATATTTTTTTACTTACTTTTTAAAAATTTTTCATCCAGTATAATTGACATATAACATTATATAAGTTTAGGTGTACAACATGTGGATTCAATACATTTATATATTGCAATATGATTACAACCACAGTATTAGCTAACCATCACCTCACACAATTATCATTTCTTTTTCTGTGGTGAGAACATTGAATGTAAAGTCTCTTAGAAACTTTGAAGTATAGAATACAATATTGTTGATTATAATCACTATGTTGTATATTAGATCTCTAGAACTTACTCACCTTCTAACTGCAAGTTCCTACTCTTTGACCAACTCTCCAAGTGCCCCAGCCCTACTTTTAAAATTAGACAATAATTTAAATTTAAAAATTATTCCATTAATTGTTTTCCTATTTTTAATGTGGTATATTTGGATTTATATCTTTAAATAACCTACATGTGATGAGGACACTTTTAGGTAAGGTGATGAGAGAAAATATTTAGCCTTTACCAAGAGTTTTTATTAATTTTTAAAAAAGATTTTATTTATTTATTTTTAGACAGAGGAGAAGGGAGGGCGAAAGAAAAAGAGAGAAACATCAATGTGTGGTTGCCTACTGGGGGCCTGGCCTGCAACCCAGGCATGTGCCCTGACTGGAAGTCGAATCGGCAACCCTTTGCTTTGCAGGCCAGCACTCAATGCACTGAGCCACACCAGCCAGGGCCCTCTATCAAGAGTTTTAAAACAGACCACAGCCTCTAAGCTTGAAAACAAAACCACAGCCTGGCTGGTGTTGCTCAGTGGATTGAGTGCCAGCCTGCGAACCAAAGGGTTGCTGGTCTGATTTCCAGTCAGGGCACATGTCTGGGTTGCAGACGAAGTCCCCAGTAGGCAACCACACATTGATGTTTCTCTCTCTCTCTTTTTTCCTCCCTTCCCCTCTCTAAAAATAAATAAATAAAATTTTAAAAATAATAATAAAATAAATAAAAAAGAACAAAAACATAGTTAGATTGTGCCATACTCTGGTCTTTAGAGGGAGACATCACTATTATTGGCTTTCTAAATCTTCAGCTTATTTCTAGAGGAACTTCTCTTTTGTTATCTTAAAACCAAAGCCTCTGGAGTTCCAGCCAAGATGTAGGCATAGGTAGAAATGCTTCACTTCCTCGCACAACCAAAAGAAGGTTAATGACCAATTTAAAAAACAAAAACAACCAGAACTGCCTGCCAGAAAATCAAACTGCATGGAACTCTGACAACCAAGGAGTTAAAGAAACATTCATCCAGACCAGTAAGAGGGACAGAAAGGGGCAGCTGGGCAGAGAGATTGCATGGCAAGGTGGCGGCTGGAGGCCCAGGAGGGCAAGGTGGGGGCTGGTGGAACGGAGGGTCCCATATTCGCCCGTGGATAAGCTGGGAAAAACAACTGGGGAACAAGACAGAGAGTGAAACCCAGAGTTTCAGCACAGAAAACTAAAGACTCAAAACCTCTGGCTGTAAAAACTGTGGGGGTTGTGGCATCAGGAGAAACTCTCAGCCTCACAGGAGCGTCCGTTGGAGAGACCCACAGGGCCCTAGAATGTACACAAGCCCACCCACCTGGGAACAAGTACTGAAAGGGCACAATCCACTTGTGGGAAGTGAGGGGAGTGATGGAAAGTGGGGCAAGAGCCAAACATGTGGCATTGTTCCCTCTCTGCCCCTGTCCCCACAGACAGCACCACAATGCAGCAAAGAGGGTTGCTTCACCCTGGCAGATACCTAAGGCTCTGTCTCTTACAACGTAACAGGCATACCCAGACAAAGAACTATGGCCCAAATGAAAGAACAGATCAAAACTCCAGAAAAAGAAGTAAGGAATGAGGAGATAGCAAACCTATCTGATGTGGAGGTCAAAACACTGGTAATCAGGATGCTCACAGAACTGATTGAGCTCAGCTGCAAAATGAAGGAAGAAATGAAGGCTACACAAAGTGAAATAAAGGAAAATATACAGGGCCAACAGTGAAGGGAAGGAAACTAGGACTTAGCAATGATTTGAAACAAAAGGAAGAAATAAACATCCAACTGGAACAGAATGAAGAAACAAGAATTCAAAAAAATGAGGAGAGGCTTACGAACCTCTGGGACAACTTTAAATGTTTCAACATCCAAATCATAGGGGTGCCAGAAGGAGAAGAGGAAGAGCAAGAAATGGAAAACTTATTTGAAAACATAATAAAGGAAAACTTCCTCAATCTGGTGAAGGAAATAGACTTCCAGGAAGTCCAGGAAGCTCAGAGAGTCCCAAAGAAATTGGACCCAAGTAAGAACACACCAAGACACATCATACTTACATTACCCAATATTAAAGATAAGGAGAGAATCTTAAAAGCAGCAAGAGGAAAGGAAAGAGTTATGTACAAAAGAATTCCCATAAGACTCTCAGCTGATTTCTCAAAAGAAACCTTACAGGCAAGAAGGGGCTGGAAAGAAGTATTCCAAGTCATGAAAGGCAAGGACCTACACCCAAGATTACTCTGTCCAGCAAAGCTGTCATTTAGAATGGAAGGGCAGATGAAATGCTTCCCAGATAAGGTCAAGTTAAAGGAGTTCATCATCACCAAGTCATTATTACACAAAATGTTAAAAGGACTTATTAAAAAATAGAAGGAAGATCAAAGACTATGAATGGTAAAATGACAACAAAAAACTATCAACAACTGAACTTAAAAAACAAAAGCAAAAACTAAAACAATTAGAACAGGAACAGAATCACAGAAATGGAGATCACGTGGAGGGTTATCAGTGGAAAGGGGGAGGGGAGAATGGGGGGAAGGTACAGGGAATAAGAAGCAAAATAGGTAGTCACAAAATAAACAGGGGGAGGTTAAGAATAATATAGGAATTGGAGAAGCCAAGGAACTTATATGTACAACCCATGGACATGAACTAAGGGAGGCAGGTAATGCTGGAGGGTGGGGGTGTGCAAGGAGTAGGGGGATAAAGGGGAGAGAAAAATTGGGACAACTGTACTAGCATAATCAATAAAACAGACTTAAAAAAAAACAACCAAAGCCTCTGGAAAGTATTTAAATTAGATTTTAGCTCAGTGACTTCCCTTAAATGGGAACCACCCTAAGCGGTAGAAAGAAGTGAAATAAGTAGTCAATTGACTAACATTTTAACATACAGAAATGCTGCCTATTAGAATTTGACTTCATTTTTAGATTTTTCAGAGAGGTTTAAAGTTCCTGCTGTGTTAAATAACAAGACAACCACCAGTTAGCAAACGAGGGAGGGAACCTTTTAAAAGGAAGGGTGACTAACCTCTCTGGGTCAGAGCCTCAAGATCCTGGTGAATTAGCAAGTTGGAACACACGGATTTTCCCTTAAAAACAAAACATTTTGTGCTGATTTCTCATTTTGGCTCCAGCAATTACTTCTCAGCCTGTAATTGTTCTTGCTCTTTAATTTCCTCTTCTGACAATCAAGGAAGCTGCAGTTGTTAAACATTTGAATTGAAAACATCACACAGGACAACTACACAGGACAAGCATGGGCAAAGCATGAAGAGCAGGAGTCTGGGCCCTCTTGTCCTCCATTTCCCTTTATCTTGTTCCTTTTGTCTTCATTTCTTATACTATTACCTTTTCTTCTTAACCTTTTCTGCTACCCTTTTCTCCGGCTATCACACTTCTTCCTTAAGCCCACAGTTAAAGCTTGACAACACTTTCTATTTGGACCCCAGTCCAAATAACGTAAATTCCTTTCTCTATAAACATAATCTACAAGTTGTTCTAACCGATTAAAGTAGCCTTGGAACATAAAATTATAACCTATAAAATTATCAGACATTTTATTTTTCACGAAGACCTATAAACCCATATCTTTCCAAATATAATATAGCCAAGTGTATGGGAAAACAAGTAACTTACATCAATTGTAGCACTGTAAATTGACATACCCTTTCTTTGATCCAGAGAATCCACTTGTAGAAAGGAGATAGTCATAAGGACGTTAAGATGTACATAAGGATTTTTGTCCAGGGAAGTTTATCACAGAACTATTGATAATAGCAAAAAATTGGAAATCACCTAAATGTCCAATAGTCTTGGTCCATCTTCGTGATTCCCCAATCTTCTGGAAAGGCCTGGGTTTTTTACTTGGTACTTAACAGCTGAATCTCAGTTGTGAAACCCTGAAGGTCATGGACCTCTCCAACTAATGACTGCTGGTCTTATTTTATGTCTGAGCACAAATGGGTTGGTCTTCTCTCCATGTTAGACCTGCTGCTTAGAACTTCCAAATACTTGCAACTGCAACGCCGTCTACATTCCACTCTAGTTAAATGCAAGAACTGTGGTCTTCAAATTTTTTTAATTATTATTGTATTCCCCTAAGCTTAGCATCATGGTTAATAGGTATAGTGTTGGCCAAAAAGATAATTTGCTTTTTTTTCATAAGATGGGAAAATAATAAGATAAGTTACTAGAGGAAAATAAATACAATTGGCCAGTGAGCATCTGATAGCTGATCTTCACCATTTATCAAGAAAAACTAGGCTTCTGGTCAGATGGCAATGAAGTCAGACATGACTCATCCCTTCACACAACCACATCAAAATTACAACTAAAATACAGAACAACCATCACTCAGAACCATCAGAAATTGAGTTGAATGGAAGCCTGACAACTACTCAATTAAAGAAACCACATCCATCCAAACTGGTAGGAGGGGCATGGACATGGAATAGGCTGGCCCCACATCCACGTGGATAAAAATTTGGGAGGGATATCTTGGGAGTGAGGAGTCCCAGACCCACACCAGTTCCCTCAGCCCAGAATTTCAGTGCCAGGAAGATAAGTTTCCACAACTTCTGACTGCAAAACCCAGCAGGGATGGAGTCAGTGGAGGTGGTTGTTGGAGCCCTAAGCAGTTCCTCTTGGGGGACCCACACCTACTTGGACTCTCTCCCTCTGAGCTGCAGCACCAGGGTGGCAGCTTGAAGGGCACCAGTGGTATACAAGGAGAGACGAAAGTGTCTGGTATTGGGGTGACCAGAGGCCATTATGCCTTTGCTGAGCCCTCCCCCAACAGGCCTGGTAGGCTGGTGCTGTATCTGAGACTCCCGATCAACCTGGCTAACAATGTGTGACCTACCTCGGAGATCCACAGCGGATCTACTCTACCCAATTTATCGGCTAACCCAATCTGCTTTTCAAAGAGAATGGCTGGTCTTGGCTCCTAAATCCTATCAAACAAGCAACAGCTGGCTTCAGTGAGTGCCAGCAGCAGCCAGATTTGAGTCACAGCGTGGCTTCACCTGGGAATCTCCAAGCCCTGTACAAGTAGCAGCCAACTCAGATTGCTTTATAGCTCAGGCAAGGTGCCTTGGGTAAAACATAGGTTGGGGCTGACCTTGGCCTGCACCACCCAGTAAACCCTAGGGCCAGCACATGCAGTGGACAGCTACAGACCACATCAGAGCACCACCACTCTGCCCCTGCCCTGCACAGCTTATCCTCACAGAGGGTGGAGGTTGGTGATCAGTGGTCACAGCAAGTCCTTGCAGATGACTGACCTGGGTAAATCCCTCCCATTGATCTGCCAACAGCAATCAAGGCTCAAAAACAAGAAGGGGGTGTACTCAGCCCACACAAAGGGCATACCTCAAGTATGCAGCTTGAGTGATAGGGGAGGCTGTGCCACTGGGTCCTATAGGACACCTACTACATTAGGTCACACTACCAAGACAGGAATTCATAACAGCTCTACCTAATACATAGAAACAAACACAGGGAGGCTGCCAAAATGAGGAGACAAAGAAACATGGCCCAAATGAAAGAACAGATCAAAACTCCAGAAAAAGAGCTAAATGAAATGGAGATAAGCAATCTATCAGATGCAGAGTTCAAAACACTGGTTATAAGGATGCTTGAGGAACTTGGTGAGAACCTCAGCATAAAAAAGATCCAGTCAGAAATGAAGGATACACTAGTTGAAATAAAGAACAATTTACATGGAAACAACAGTAGAGTTGATGAAGCCAAGAACAAATCAATTTTTTGGAACATAAGGAACCAGAAAACAACCGTGTGAACAATAAGAAGAAAAAAGAATCCAAAAAAAAAAAAACAAGGATAGAATAAAGAGGCCCTGGGACTACTTTAAGAGGTCCAACATTCACCTCATATGGGTGCTAGAAGGAGAGGAGAGAGAGCAAGAAACTGGAAATCTATTTGAAAAAATAATGAAAGAAAACTTCTCTAATTTGGTGAAGGAACTAGACATGCAAGTCCAGGAAGCACATAAGAGTCCCAAACAAGATGGATGCAAAGAGGCTCCCTCCAAGACACATCATTATTAAAAGCCCAAAGATTAAATATAGAGACTCTTAAAAACAACAGAAAAGAAGATAGTTACGGGAAGGTTGCCAGATGGAAGGGGAGTGTGGGAGAATAGGTGAAGAGGTGAGGGAATTAAGAAGTACAAATAGGTAGTTACAGAATAGCCATGGGGATGTAAAGTACAGTGTAGGAAATGGAGTAGCCAAAGAACTTATACATATGACCCGTGGACATGAACAATGGTGGGGGGATTGCCTAAAGGAGTGGGGGGTGCTAGGTGGAGGCGGGAAAAGGGGGTAAAATCAGGACATCTGAATTAGCATAATCAATAAAATATAATTAAAAAGAAAAACTGATTATATGTAGAACACTAAGATAATATTCAACCATTACCTTGGCAAAAATTAAACACATTAATAAAATATTGACATGGGTGTGAGAAAGCACTCACACACTGCTAATGGGAATATAAAATTGATACAGCCACCTTGAAGGGAAATTTGTCAGTACTGAGTAAAATAAAAATACACATAGTCTATGATTCAACAATTCCAGACATCACTGTCTACTATTGAAAAACACTGTCACTTGTGCACAAGAAAACATATACAAGCACATACACTGCAGAGCTCCTCATAGGGAGAAATGGGAAACACTGAACCATGAATAGAAGAATGACTAAGAAAGTGTACATTCAAACTATGTATGCAGTTGTATGAGGCAGTTATAAGAATGCAGTAGGTCCAACTGGGTTAAAAAGCAAGTTACAGATATATTATTGTGATACCTTTTTATCATAAGAAATAATGATACAATTTTATGATATGATTTTATCATAAGAAATTAATGATATTAAATGATACCAAGTATCATTTGATAAATATCATTCACTTATCAAAAGAAAATAAATAATACCACTGAGAATACCAGTAGCACTCTAGCTGGTACCTGGGGAGATTCTTTTGTCTGTTTCAGGGAGCCTGTGAATGCTATGGTTTCATAGTGAATGAAGCTTAATTTCTGATCTTAACATCCGATTCAGCTCTGTAGTTTATTAGGCTTAATGTCTTATTCCCTTAGCTCCCTTCCTTTATTTGTAAGTAAGCAGCTGCCTATGCTAAAGACACTGTTTAAATTGCCTGTTTACCTGATCAGATCCAACCAAATTTAAATAATATTGCACTTTCCATTAGTTTCCTGTTAAACTCCAGGTTCAGCCTCATGAATAATTGTGGGCAAAATTAATGTGTAATTTTTTAATTCACCTGAGTTGTAATGAGTTAAATGTATAACCCCACATAGTTCCCAGAAGCTCAGAGCAGGGCTTGTGGGTGAGCAGAAGCAACAGTGTACCATTGGGACTAAGGTACAGATGGTGAAACACTGGACTGAGGTTAGTTTCTCAGTAAGGAATGCGGATCTGTTGCAACCCAGATGACAGAGTACCTATAACAAGGAAGTAAAACAGACTTCAAGTGATAACATTTTCTTAAGGAATCTTTAAAAAAATTTTAAAGTGATTTTAGAGAGAGGAAGAGAGAGTGAAACATCAATTTGTTGTTCTACCCATTCATACACCCTTTGTTTGATTCCTGCACATGTCCTGATGGGAATCAAACCCACCACCTTGGCATATCGGGATGACACTCCAACCAACTGAGCTACCTGAGCAGGGCTCAAGTGATAACTTTCTGAGCCAGGTTTGATCCTTCACCCAGTGCCTGTGGATTGGTATTCAAGACGTGACAAAGGCCTGGCTGAGTAGTTCAGTTGGTTGGAGTGTTGAACCACTCCACTAGGGTTGCAGGTTAAATCCCTGGTGGAGTACATGAGGAGTTGAGCAGTGAGTGCATGGAAGGGTGGAATAGCAGACTGATGTTACTCTCTTTCTCTCTCTAAAATCAATTAAAAAAAAAAAAGAATGTGACAAGGGTGGTCTCATTGTCCTTGTAGGAGGAAGGTTGCACTTTCCTAGCAAAGCTAACTGTAGTTAGGTCCCCTTATCTGTAGGGTCTCAGGTGAGGTTTGCTCCTAGAGAGGGAATCACAACCTTCTGCCTCTCTGCATAGACTTGGCTGTAGTGTTACCGGGCAGTCACCTGGGGTTCTGGGGCTCACTGCCAACAGGTAAACTCTGGAGTCAGAGCTTTGATAAAAAAGGAAAGGGGTTGTTTATTGAAAGGCTATACAGTTTTGGAATAATGGCAGGTTTCTGCCTCAGATCCTTGCTCCCCCTAAAACACTCAAAAACCAATAACCATGCCACCCTCTGCCAGACCAGACCAATTCAAACATGCCCCTGGAATTCCTTTTCTCCCATTTAAAAGTGCCATCCTTTGGGACGTGCAGGTGGCTGTTGCATGCACATCCAGACAGCTTGGCAGGTTCCTGGTTGCAGCTTACCTCCAGGCATCTCTTGAAGTCTGTGTGCACTTGGCCTGGCAGGGCTGCACAACAATTGCGGGAGGGACCCCGGGCTTAGAACCTGGCCACAAGGTCTCCAGGGCCCACTCGCCCAGGGACACTCCGGCCTTGGACCTCTGACTGGGCCCACGTGGGGGGAAAGAAAGAGAAAAAGGGCCAGATTTCTGTGTGCTCTTTGCTTTTTAGGTCCTGCCCCAGAAACCCACGCGCGACAGAGCGTCTGGCTTTTTAAACAAAGTGGGCTAACGTCTGCCATGTTTGTGAGCCCCACAGTGACTCCGCCCCTCTTCCGGCCGCCATTTTCCAGAAGGAGCCACGAGTTTCCCAGCCATGCACCGCGGCACAAGTGTCTCCTTCCCAGGCAGGTCCTCCGGCTGCCACAGCCCCGGCAAGCTCTCTGCAGGGGTGTCCTGAGCTACTCTGCTGCTGGGGCCGGTTTGTTTACAGTTGCTGGGGCATGAAAGCCTATCACACCCCAGCTCCAGTTGCATCCTGGGCTGCCTTGGGAGATTCTTGCAAACCCCTCCCTTCTGGGGGGAAGGTGCTGGCTCTTGTGCAGCTTCAGGGGTCCCTTCCTCTGCCCCTCAGCGATCTGGCCAGACCCACCCTGTTAGAGTAGGGCATTATACGGGGTAAGGCAAAACTAGGTTTATGGTTGTTCATATGGAAAATAATGCAATAATTAATAAATAGAAATACAAGAATAAACTGTTTCATGTACTCACAATTGCAAACCTACTTTTGTCTCATCCTGTAGCTTTGTAACCTCTCATTCAACCACCACAGAAGTTAGAAACATAACTCAACCTATACAGAGGAACTTGTCACAGAGGAGAATGTTCAGCTCCACCGCTCATTGCTCTTTGTCTTATTTAGTCTAAGGCAAAAGCTTCATAAGCAATCAATGCATGGGTGACTGCTCAAGTTGAGACACTTTTCAGGGGAATCATTCAGAGAAACTCCTTTCACTGAACTATGATTCCTCTTCAGGTAATAGAGCTTCCAGTTTCCCAGACCCAGAGTAAAAAGGGATAAATTACATATAGCATACACACACACACACACACACACACACACACACACAGAAGCTTTTATATGCACTAACAAGAAAGCTTTTAATCTACGGAGTGATTGTTTTCTCAAAAAGAGTCTCTAAATATTATGAATATAGGTTCTGTGGCCAAACTGGGTGTTTCAGCCCTGACATGAACTTTCCTATTCTCTGCATGCCTCAGTTTTCTCATGTGTAAAATTAAGGATAATAACAAGATTATTGCTAGAATTCAACAAGCTAATACTGTTGTCATGTTTCAGGATAATAACATGGGATCCCTTGAAGAAATGTTAAGGCCAAAAAAATACTGCCCTTATCCAGACCTGACCGCCCAGTTCCCCCATCTCTCAGAGACCAGTTCCTGCCTCAGGGCTTCAGGCCTTTCTGTTTCCTGTTTCCAGAAATCTCTCCCGCAGGCTCCTGATGGTAGATAGCCTTTCATCACTGATCTCTCCTCTCGGATGTCACCACCTCAGAGGGCCTTCTCAAAATCAGCCCCTCCTCCATCCCTAGTTACCTATCACTGCCCTTATTTTCTTCATGGAATTCATTGCCTCTGAAATCACCTTACTTCTCTACTCTACTCATTGATTTTCTAGATTTTCTACCAACCCTGGGACTTGAGCTCCACCTCGGGCAGGGACTTGGTTGTCTTGTTTACCAGGACCTCCTGAAAACCCAGGGCAGAGGTTCTCAAAGCATGGTCTATGAACCCCTGCAAGGCTCTTGTAAAGTCTAAATTATTTTCATAATAATACAAAGACTTTATTTGCTCTTTTTCACCTTGTGGACATGTGCACTGATGGTGGGTAGGGTGGTGGGCATCTTGGCATGAATCAAGTCTGCGGCACCAGCTGTACTAGCAGTCATTGTGTCATTCTTCATCATCTCCCACTCACAGTAAAAAAAGACAAAAAAAAGATAGTTTCCCTTAAGAATGTCTTTGAATATGTGGTTGAAATTATTCAAATTACTCATTTTACAATTTATCAGTATTCTATATATTGAGACAGGATAGTGACAAATAGGAAGATTCCTTGGTAAGTGGCATAGGGAAAGTGAAGCAGAGTTGAACACAGTGGCTGAGGAATTTACAGCCCGGTGCAGACGGTTACCAGGACTGAAGGCTGGAAGGCCGAGTGCCTGACAGGAAGCAAAACTTGGAAAACAAGAAGCTCACCCCCAGGGCAACCATTTCTCCCTGGAGATAGCATCTAGGCCTCAGTTGTTTTTCAGCTCCAGATCCAGGTGGGCAACACCAGGATCAACTGCAGTGACTAAAGAGCCCCTGCCCTGGCACTGACCAATCAGAGGAGACCATGACCCTGAGAGGGCACCTGGAGAACTGACGGATAAGCTACTAAACCCTCCCCTGAGACCTCCCTGAAGATTCCCACCTGTAGAAAGAGATAAAAGCATCAAGACAAAGATGTGGGTGCACTTTCCCTCTGGGTTGTAGCCTGTGCCATTCCTTTTTCTTCCCCTACTTCTTCCTTCACAGGCACATGTCTTCTAATCTCTAAGGCAGTGGGCAGCTGGCAGCTTGTCCAAGGCTAACCCCTGACCCTGTCCCCAAAGCACCCTTCTCTCTGACTTCTCAGTGAGCTAACACAGCCCAGCCTAGGCTCTTCTGTTGCTTCCTCTATGCTAAGCCCTTCCTTGTTTTACTGTCCCCAACTTTAATAAATGCACCCTCATCATCACATGGACTTGTGTTGTGAAATCTTTCCTACATGAAGTCAAGAACCCACGCACGACTGCTGGCTCTAGGTCGACCCACGCAGGGCCAAGCCCTTCTCTGGTAACAACACAATGACAAATCCCATAAAGCACTCTGTTTCACACCAAAGTATGTACCGTAGTCATCACAAAGAAAAACTTTCCCCTAATTGTGCTATGAGCTGGACTACATGGCTTTTTTCATGGGACACCATTTTTACTTGAAAGAACAACAATGAACTATAGTCAGGAGCACGGAAATAAATAGGCAGTGTTGAGAATTACCAGATTAGTGCTGATAGTGATACATAGTGTCAAATGTGCCCGACACTGTTTTACCCACTGCTGACAGACCAAATAGACAAGTCTTCTGCTCTCCAGAAGCTTCTAATACAATAAAGAGTGGAGGTCAGATGGAGGTTTACCAAATATTCAAACTGGGGGCTAGAAAGAGAAAGATCAAAAGGAAACCACTTTGGAAATGCATTAATTAAAAAAAATCTGCAAAGCAGTGTTTTTATTATTAGCAAAGCAGAGTGGTCATGAGCCATAAGCTAAAATGAAAAAAAAATCCTTTTATAAGTGTAACTATAATGGATTTATTCAACAAGATGAGATTTTACTTTCTTATATATTCTATTAATATATCTAAATATATATTAATACTTTTCCTCTCACCTTCTAAGTTCTTCTAGGCTGGACTCATAATCAAATTAACAGAAACAGATTAGTAGGATAAAATCAAAGTTTAATACATGTACATGGGGAATTCACATAGACATGATAAATCCATGAAAATTCCAAAAACAGAGGCAAAACTGGGTATATAATGATGAAAGGACAAAGTCAGCGCCATTTGCTATTGTGGCACTATTTGCCTAGCAGGCCTATGACCTTGTTAAACATAATTGCCATTTTACTCTTCTGACCTTGTCCCCAGGACTGGAAATTGCTGAAAGCAAGAACAGAACTAACTGCTCCCTACAGCCACAGGCAGAAGATAACAATGGAACAAACTACAGCCTGTGTTACAACACCCTAACAGCTCAGGGGACACATAACAGCACCCCAACCCTTTTTTAATCCAATTGTAGTCTGGTAAAAGATCAAAGCCTCCACACCTCAATGCTGGTGTATCTCTCCACACCATGCCCCTCTCCTTTCTTGGAGAGTGAATAAAAACTTTGTTCTTTACTTTCTGATGGGGGACTCAAGAGTCGGAAAATTTTAGTAAGCCTAGTAGTTAATGCATGTGAAAGCTATTGTTTCAGGAACTGCAGGTATGGCCTACCCTGACCCCAGGTTACCATAAACAGTTCCACCTTTATGCCTCGGGAGGACTGCAAACAATTCAAGATGGTACCCGGGCCATTGTGTTCCTGGGAGAGACACAGGGCCACCTGGGGCACAGCTAACCACCCAGGGCAAGAATGCTGCAATTTTTTTTTAAAGATTTTATTTATTTCTTTTAGGGAGATGGGGAAGGGAGGGAAAAAGAGAGGGAGTGAAACATCAATGTGTGGTTGCCTCTAGCACACCCTATACTGGGGATATGGCCTGCAACCCAGGCATGTGCCCTGACTGGGAATCAAACCTGCGATGCTTTGGTTCACAGGCCTGCGCTCAATCCACTGAGCTACACCAGCCAGGGCTGCAATTTTTTTTTTATTTTTTTATTTTAGATTATTCAGTACAGTTTCTATCTTTTATTCCCATTCCAGCCCACCCACCCATCCCTCCCCTGCAATTTTTTTAAAACTAAGTTTCCAGGAATTTCAAATCCCTCACCACACTTGGCTGTCATAAAAAGGCTGGCTTGAAAGGAAATGTAAGATGGTCTGTTAGGGTACAAACCTTCCCAAATCGCCAGCCAACTGAATAAAGCACCCATAAAGATTCAATTCCTGTCTGCTTACTGGGTCTGGTGGGTGACAGGCAGCACTAATGCCAGCTTTTACGATTTTGTTTCTACTCTTTGTGAATTCTTTCACAGCCTGTATCACCGACCACCCTAACATATAAGACCTGTTTGGACAAAGGAGTAAAGAGGAACTGGGTATCAGATTTCAGAAGTGAGAATGGAGGTTTACAGGCAGCTGAGTAAGAGGGGAACACACATGTCAGACATATTCTTGCTAGGTGTCTCAGAAACAGGGGGACACAGGGTTATCTAGCTAACACATCCCTGTCTGAAGCCCTCCATTTACGGTATTTATTTCAAATTAGGCTTAGGTGGCAAACTAAAATCTCCTTCCTGAAACTTGTTTCTCTGTATGAATCTTCAGCAAGAAATTGGGGAGGGTCATGAAAAGGTCAGGGCAGTTTCCCAGCCAGAGAGACTGCTCAAGACCCAGTCCCGCCAGTTTCCAACCCACTGGACTGCTCATGACTCAGTTGTCCGGACATGCTTGATAGCCTGAGGCTTGATGGAAACTCTCCCACCTCTCACAATAGACATCTGGCGCCAGCCACAGGAGCCGGTGGCCAGACTGACCCTCCTGTACCTGGGAAGAGCCAGACACTTCACCTAACCCACAGTCCCAGCTCACATCCTGGAACCCTGAGGCACCCGCCTAGAACCAGAGACTAACCTCTCCCCTATCCCCTCACAAATACCGTCTTTTTTCTTTTAAAAATCCCGTTCCTGCCTCCCTGCCACCCCCCCACCCCGCCGACTCAGCCCGCCATAAACGCAGCATCAAATAAAGGCACTTGGATCAGAGCATCCAGTACCTCCCACCTCTATTTTGCACGCATTTCTATCAGTCAGAGATTCTTTCTGAGTCTTATTTCTTAATAAACTTGATGGGGGCTCAAAAGTTGGAAAATTTTAGTTTTAGGTAATAGGTAACAAGCTTAGGAATCAATGCCTGTAAAAGCTATTGTTCCAGGAACTGAAGGTGTGACCCAACCTGACTCAGAAGCAGTTCTACCTTTGTGCCTCAGGAAGACTGCAGGCAATTCAAGATAGTATCTGAGCCACTGTGCTCCAGGGTGAGATGACCACTGCCCAGAGCACAGATGAAGGAATGCTGCTGCTTTTTATCTGATTAACTTGTTCCCTGAATTCCAAACCCCTTACCTACACTTTTCTTCTTCTAAAAAGGATCAGTTTAAAATGGAATTTAAGACACCCTGTTAGGGTACAAACCCACCGTCTTCTCACATCACCAGTCACCTGAATGAAGGGCCCATAAAGATTCAGTCTCTGCTTTATTGGGTCTGGTGGGTGACAGGCAGCACTAACGCTGGCTTTTCTGGTTACGAACTTGGTGTCAATATCCCAAAAAGCAGCCCAGGGTGGCAGAATTTTGGCCCCTTCAGTCCCACCTTTGAAACTTTAAATAATCAAATTTTACACTCCAGGAGGCAAGTTGGTAGACCGCCCCAAACTTTCTCGATTAAATCATTCAGTCCTGAGAATAAAGTCAGTTCAGTTAAATGGCTGAGTCTCTTCTCAGGAGGCTGTGATACAGATGGGTTCCCAAAGTGAGGCCTGTATTGTGTAAGCAAGTAATCAGGTATTTAATAAGGGGTTTGTCTCTGAAAACAAGGAAAAAAAAAACAACAAAAAAGGTTAATGATCAGAGCAAATGATGAACCAGTTTCTGATTCTGAAAGGCTGTCAGTGGAAGAGATTCCTAGATATAAGGCTCAAAGATTCTTTGCTGGATTGAAGGCAGACAGTGATGATCCAACAGATTCTCTGGGTCTGCTGTTTCAATGTCTCCAGCGATGTTGAAACTGGAAATGACACCGGAGTTCCGGCTGCCTGTCACTACCAAACCCAGTAAGCAGAAACAGGGATTGAATCTTTATGGGCGCTTTATTCAGATGGCCGGTGATCTGAGAAGACGGCGGGTTCATACCCTAACAGACCATCTTCTCTTTTCTTTCCAGGCCAAGGTTTTTATAGCAGGGAATAAACAAGGTGTGGTGAGGGGTTTTGAAATTCTTGGAAAAGTTAATTGGATTAGAAAAAGCAACGTCAGCATTCTTGTCCTGGGTGGTGGTCATCTCACCCTGGAGCACAATGGTTCAGATACCGTCTTGAATTTCTTGCAGTCCTCCTGAGGAACAAAGGTGGAACTGCTTATGGTCTCTTGGAGTCAGAGTGGGTCACACCTTCAGTTCCTGGAACAAAAGCTTTTACATGCATTGATTACTAAGCTTATTAGCTATTATTTAAACTAAAATTTTCCAACTCTTAAGTCCCCTATCAATGTCACCAGGTGCTCAGGTAAACTCTGAGGCTTAGATAGTCCCTAAGACTATCTAAGTGTGAGCTGTTGTGGCGATTTCTCAGGTGTAGGTAGTGTCCTTTATCTGCAATTTGCAATTACAAGGTTTAGGAACAAAAGTTTTAGTTCTCAGTAATTCCAAGTCAAAGAATGGGAGAAAAAAGAAACATTAGTTCAGAAGACTGTAGTCAAGTATTTAAAGAAACTAGAAAAATTCAGGATCCAATTTAGTTTACAGGTGAAAAATAAAACTTTGAAGACAACTAATAACTAGATTCTCTTAAAATCATCTTTATTTTTATCAAAAATTGCCAAATTAAGACTTATTTATTGCATTTGGTTTATTTTTTTAAAGATTTTATTCATTTATTTTCAGAGAGGGGGAAAGGGAGGGAGAAAAAGAGGGAGAGAAACATCAAATGGTTGCCTCTAACCTGCCCCCAAGTGGGGACCTGCCCACAACCCAGGCATATGCCCTGACTGGGAATTGAACTAGCAACTTTCAGTTTATAGCCTGATGCTCAACCCACAGAGCCACACCAGCCAGAGCAAGTTTGGTTTCAACTTGGACTAAGTATTTGCACGAATGCAACAAGAATAGATCATAAAGGCTCTCTTAAATCTGCTTTGCTGGAATCTCATAAAAATCTCTAGTGTGCACGAAAGATAAAAAATGGGCCACATACTTAACCTGACAAGCTCAGGTGAGGCCTGCATGGTGGACTTACAAGCTCAGAGACTTAAATCAACCACATAGAAAACTTTCTAACTAAAAGGAGTTCGTGTGGTTAGTCACGTCCTAGAGCAGTATTTTTCCTTAACAAAGGTCAATCTTCACCTTAAGCAGGCCTGCCTGTTATCTTTTTCCACCTAAAATAACACACCTGATAACATGCCTTTGGAATATCAAAGTAATTTCCTTGCTCCCGCACCACACCCCTCAAAGCACCAACCTCCCCCATAGCAGAGACCAAAAATCCCTTCACTGTTGTCATTATCATACTGTCAACTGTTAACTGTCCTATACTCGTAAGTAAAATTAGTATGTCTATTCCTGTTCCATTTTTAAATTTTTTAAATATATTTTATTGATTATGCTATTACAGTTGTTCCATTACCCCCCCTTTATTCCCCTCCACCCTGCACACCCATTCCCACCCACATTCCCCCCTTTAGTTCAGTCCATCTGTCATAAGTTCTTTAGCTTCTACATTTCCCATACTATTCTTGCCCTCCCCCTGTCTATTTTCTATCTACCATCCATGCTAGTTATTCTTCGTACCTTTCCCCCCTCTCTCCTCCTCCCACTCCCCTGTTGCTAACCCTCC
>CM052539.1:57806789-57844862 GCA_028533065.1 Trachops cirrhosus | reverse complement strand
ACAACCACATCTGAAACAAAAGCCAGAAGAAACTAAGCAAACAACTAGAACAGGAACAGAACCTCAGAAATGGAGATCACAGGGAGGGTTAGCAACAGGGGAGTGGGAGGAGGAGAGAGGGGGGAAAGGTATGAAAAATAAGTAGCATGGATGGTGGGTAGAAAATAGACAGGGGGAGGGCAAGAATAGTATGGGAAATGTAGAAGCTAAAGAACTTATGACACATGGACATGAACTAAAGGGGGGGAATGTGGGTGGGAGAGGGTGTTCAGGGTGGAGGGTGATGAAGGGGGGTAATGGGACAGCTGTAATAGCATAAACAATGAAATAAAAATTAAAAAAAAAAGAATAGGAAGCCAATTATCTTCCCTTCTTTCTTGGTGTAAGTTTTTGATGACTTATATAGAACATTCTGATTCTAACCAATATAGCCAAGGAGTCACTGCAAAATTCTCTAAGAACTCCAGTCCAAAGAGGTTATTCTTCTTCTGAAGTCCAGGCAGAGAAAGACCTGGAGCATCTGATCATTCCTGTAGTCAGTCCCAGTTATAGAGATCCAAGGAGATCTCCTCAAAAGGCTAATACTTTTTTTTTGCCCCTCCACCTTCCCGGGTTAAGGGTCTACCCATCACTTCCCTGCACCAAATGGCCAGTTGTAATTTTAAGAAAAGGGGAATTGAGAAAATAGGAAACTGACTTTTTTGGAAGTATAAGAACAAACAGGAAAAGGAAAATGATGACATTTGGTTGATACAGATCATTTGATTTTAAGAGGAAAAAAAATAATCTCTTGTGGTTAACAAAGATTTCAAAATTTAGAACTGCCTATGAACCTAAAACTACTTTTGTTTTGAAAGTTTTTTTTTATTTTAATCATTATTCAAGGGTTTACAGGAACAAATATAAAGGACATATGGACAAAAACTAGGGGGGTTGGAAATGGGAGGGAGGAGGGGAGGGATGGGTGGGTTGGCTGGAATGGGAGTAAAGGACAGAAACTGCACTTGAATAATGATTAAAAAATAAATTGAAAAAAGTATTCAAAGTAAAAAAAAAACCGTGTACTGTAAATTTAAAAATGTATAGTTCATTTTTCTTGTTGTCACATGAGGATTTAAGGTAACAGAAACCTCCTGAGTCTTCCCAGTCATTTAGAGGTCAAAGTGGAAATGGCAATTTCTGAAGAATAAATCAATACAGATTAATTTAAAAAATCATTATTCAAGTACAGTTTCTATCCTTTACTCCCATTCCAGCCAACCCACCCATAAAACTACTCTTAAAAAATACAGTCCTTAAAAAAATGCACAGCCCCGGTTGGTTACGTAAGCATGCAGGCCTGTTCCCATGGCACGTATGGTGTGTATGAGATGTTTTTAGTTAAATAGAAAAGTGTGAATTACTATGGTTTGAGTGATGTGCTGTTTTCCAAATTAAAAATAGCACAGCAAAAAATATAAATAATTAGTTGAATTAACAATAATTCACCTGCCAATGATTTCATATAACATATGAAGCAACTTTGTTTGATAAGCCAAATGAATCAAATCGTATCCTCTAATATAACAAACATGAAAATAAGTCACATTTCATGTTTTGCATATTTTGGGTTGGTCAAAAAGTTCATTTATTTTTTTCCATATGATGGCTCTAGTAGCGCTTAGTTGTCTTGAACTTCATTCAAAACAATTTTGTTAGATTGTACTATGACAGCTGTCATATCAGCATGCATTTAAAAAAAACCTTATCAAAACTGGTAAATTTTTTTAAAAGATTTTTAATTCATTTTTAGAGAGAGGGGAAGGGAAGGAGAAAGAGAGGGAGAGAAACATCAATGTGTGGTTGCCCCTCAAATGCCCCCTACTGGGGACCTGGTCAGCAACCCAGGCATGCGCCCTGACTGGGAATTGAACCAGTGACCCTTTGGTTTGCAGGCTGGTGTTCAATCCACTGAGACACACCAGCCAGGGCAAAATTGGTGAATTTTTGTGCAGCCATTTTAATTTGAAGATGGACGGAAATATGTAACATTTTTGGTGTATTATGCTTTATTTCAAAAAATGGTAAAAATACAAAACAAGATTTGTGCAGTATATGGAGAAAGTGCTGTGACTGATCGAATGTGTCAAAAGTGGTTTGTGAAGTTCCTTGGTACTATTGACATGTTGGCCAAATAATTCCTTGCTGTGGGGCTGTCTTATGCATTGGAAGATGTTTAGCAGCACCCCTGGCCTCTACCCACTAGAAGTCAATAGTGGGAGATAGCCAACATACTCAAAATATCCAAATCAGTAAAGTTACTGGTGAAAATGAAAAATGTGTCTTTTATTTTATGGAAAAAACTAAACAGACTTTTTGGCCAACCTAATACTTTCTAAAAACAGAACCCGTAAGTAAAGAAATGCACATGAAAACAGAATCCATAAGAAATACTCCTAAAGAAGGAAACAATTCTTATAAGGGTCAAATAAATTCTCTCTCATTTATTTACTTAAATCTGCTCTCAAGGTAAACAAATGAGAAATTATAAGTTTAGCCTGAGAAGTCAGAATCAGGGATTTTATAGCTGGAGAGCCCCTTGGGAATCTTTGGGACCCATGCTCCCATTTCATAGATGGAACTGAGAGATAAAAGCCAAGTGACTTGCCTAATGCTAAAGCCATCCTAGTAAATGGCAGCGTCTGGACTGGAAGCCACAGTCCTCATGTCCAGGATAGCCCTGTACCACTGCACCACACTAGTTCCCAGACCGATACTGGCCTTTTTCTTGGCAAATTTCTTTTTCTTTTTAACGTTAACAGTACCAAAAACAAGAAAATGCATGACTGGATCACCCCCTACTGGGCTTGCAAAATTGTTTTTCCAAAGTATCTGCAGTTGGCAAAAATAACTGTTGATTTTATTAATAGCAACCTATATGACAAGAATACATTCGGGAGCTCAGGAGCCAAAAATAAAAGTTCTTTTCAGAGCAAAATAGTATCCCTGTTACAGAAGCACCTGCCCTGTTTCTAGGCATACACAGGATGTTTGTTTGGTACTTTACAATTTTAATTCTGTAATAATAAATAACCATTACAATAAAAGACTTAGACTCACACACAAAAAGCATCCAGTGCATGTCAAGCGAGATTGAATATTGCTTGTAACACTGCATGCTGCGTTAGCAACAGAAGCATCTATACTCTTAGATGATGCCATGGCCCACCTCTCACGCAGACAACTCAGCCCGCTCCAATGTGCTTTTCGCCGTGTGAAGGTCAACAATGAAGTGTCAATACAACGGCAATTTTTCTGTCCCTGTCCACCTTGATTTCCCAGCAATATTATCACATTTGTCCACTCTCGCTTCCAATATCGTCATCCTCATTTTCCTCCTACCCTTTTGCGGAATTATCTCCCTCTACCAGTATATGCTGGAGTTCCTCCAGGTTCAGTTGTACAATAGACTGTCTTTTTACTTTATACCAAGCTCATCCTGGTCTGTTTCCATCCTTATTGAGTACACTCTAGTAATTCCCCAAGTTTTATCTCCACTCTAAGTCAACAGATTCCTAATGCCTAGACCTGTATGGTTATCTGGTTAATGTCTTTAATTGGATGCCTCAAATCAAGATGCCTACGTATGAACTCACCTTCCTTCTCCCTTGTGTTTCCCAAGAGAACGGCATCACTCTCTATCATGCTGTACAAACCAGACACGTGATCATGGACTTCACCCTGTCTCCTGTGCCCTTCATTTCCAGTCTCTCTCAAGTCCGGTGGAGTCCACCTACTAAATTCTCTTCAATGTACCACTTTCTGTCACACCACAATCACATCTCACTACAGTCATCTCCCAGCTGGTCTCCTGGCATCTATCTGGTTCTCCTCCATTTGTTTCAAAACGCTGGGGTTGACTGTGACATTGCTCACCACACACCCTCCTGCTCTTCCTGGATCTCTAACATAGCTGACAGAATGGTCAATGGTCCAAGGCCAGCCTGCCTTTCCTGGCTCATGTCAGACCCTATCTCCCCATCCCCTATATCCATCCTTTTTGCGGTTATTTACACTCCTAATTCCTCCAACCAATGGGCCTTTGTATATGCTACTACCTTTTACCAGAAATGCAATCCCCTCCCTTTGCTTAGCTCACTTCCACACTTTCATCAGATTACAGCTCAACCATCCTTTCCTCATGGACACCTTCACTGACAGCCAGCGCTGGGCCAGAGTATTTGGTTACATGCTCCAGATAACCATGTTCCCTTTATGTTATTTTATATTTTATTTATTTATGTTTAGACAGAGGGGAAGGAGAAAGAGAGGGAGAAAAATATCAATGTGCTTGCCTCTCGCACACCCCCTACCTGGCCCACAACCCAAGCATGTGCCCTAAGAATTGAACCGGTGACCCTTTGGTTCGCAGGCAATCATGTTCCTTTTAGCATAATAAACTCACTTTGTTTTTATTTAATTAATGTCTATCTTTTCTGCTAGACAGATGTCTCTTGGAAACACAGGACTGTCTTCGCACAGTGCCTAGCACAGCACCTGGCACGTAACCCACACACAGTGAGCCTCTGCTGGTGAGTGAAATTACTGTATTCCTAATGTTAGCAAGCATAATCCAGTTCCAGCCTGGAAACAGAAATGCAGAAGGGGATGTGTCTAATATACCTGACCGCCATGCTCTTTACCAGACTTTCGCGTCTGACCATCCTGCACACTCATTCCCCCAACTAGGGATCGCTGGGGTCCAGGTGGCGTGATGGATTAATGTTGCTGCTCTTAAATTTTTTACAAAGGTGATTAATGACTTAAACACAGTGATGTTGGAAGAGTATTTTAAAAAATGAAACAGAAGAAAGCTTGGTTCATTTCAGAGAGAGATTTCTTTTTTCTGATGTTTTAGAAAGGAAACGAGGATTATGTTTCAGTGGATTCCACATATTTAGGAGCTGGACAGGCCAGCGGTTCCCGCTGCGTGTACAGAGATGCTACCGTTCTTCCACTGGTCCCAACACACAGTACGAAAGTAAAAACATCAGGGTCTCTTTATTTGTAACAGGTAAAAACTGAAGTTCAGTCCTTTGGCACAGGGTGAAAAACAAGTGCGGCTGCCCCTGCAGCAAGCGCAGTTCCTCCACGGCACCGTTTGGCGCTGTGGCAGGTCCTGGTCATCTGGCACACTTTCCTCCAGGAACTTCCTTTCCCTGGGAAGCTGTCTTCAGGGCCAAGTATGTTTGTCAGCCTCTAGTTCCAGCAGTACGTATGTTATTCACATACACATATATACGTATCCCACCCTGTCTTGTTCCAACTTTCCCACTGCATTCCTATTGATATCAGTCCCTTTTTATAACCCACCCCCAAGTGGTATTTACAGCATTTGTACATGGCACAAATGAACTGAGCTGTTGGTGCACAGAAGTCACATAATTCTCACTGTGTTGAAATACTTTTCTCCAGCTTTGGGAAAATAACTACATGTTCATTTAGACACACACAGAGGATGCTGTAGACAAACAATGCCTGGGGCCCATCTGTAAGACAAATCATCTTGTACTTCTTAGCACAACAAAATACACTTCCAGAAACTGAGAAGAACTAAAGAATATTTAAAACACAAATAGAAAACCACACATACTAATCATACAACAGAGTGACTGATACAAAATACTGTCAAAATAGATTTTCTTTGAGGCTTTCATTTCAAATAGGTCAGGAAAAAAAGTCCTACAAAATCTACATGGCTCTTCATCCTCTTAAGAGTTGTTTTCTCATTTAAAGTTTAAAAATAATATTTAGAAAAAGAATTATTTATTACAAAGGGTTCACCTAATTTATTATGAGATGTTATTGACAACTGCTTTTGAAGCTCCAATGTCAAGAAGTTGGAAGGCAGATATAAATTTTGCAATTAAATATGTGGTACTATTTATTTCCTTAGGTGGGACTCACGTGTTTCCCCTACACCCTAATTTAAAAAAAATTATTCTTTTAATAATTCATACAAGAAGTTAATTATTAACCATTTTTCTACTTCTCTTCCAAATCTTTCCTCACATTTTCACCAAGTTTCTGCTCAGTGTTTGGAGAGCATTTGCCCTGACTTGCTGTGTAAAAGTTTTCCTCAGCCACCTCAGGGTGGCTGGACACAGTTCAGTCCAAGTCCTCAGTGCCAGGGAAAGCTCCATGGATGCCTCAAATGGGGCAGGGGTGGGCGGTGGGAGTAAGAGCGGAGAGGGGGAATTAGAAATTTCCAGCATGGGCTCAAAGAGGCCACGAGAACAGTTACCAAGATAATAAGAAACCTTATTTCATCTATAGTCTTTCCTCTGGGCCATTTGAATGTGGAGTTAGTTTGTTTTTTAACTAAACGTAGTTTCTAGAATTCACTGAGAGCCTCCTCAAAAACCCAGCTTTTTTGGATAACATATAATTTCTTTTTTTATATGAAAATTTTAAAAGACTTTATTTTTCTTTATTTTTAGAGAGAGGGGAAAGGAGGGAAAAAGAATGGGAGAAACATTGATCGTGCCTCTCGTACGCCCCCAACTGGCCTGTGCCCTGACCTGGAATTTAGTTTGTGGGACATCCCAGTCACCTCACGCACTGAACCACACCAGTCAGGGCTGCATAATTTTTGACGTCAATTTTCCATTAGGAGACTGTTACTTTTGGAATTGAATTTTGTTTTATGGTCTTTTGTATTATACTTTGTTTTCTATAAATTATATTTCACTTTCTATACATGAAATAAGCAGGAAGTTTTACTAAACCAACTAAGACAGAAATGCTATATTTCAATTCTGACTTGAATGCTGGCTGAAATTATAATAGAGTTCACACTGGGGACCACCTACCAGTAGGTAGAGGAGTCTTCTGTGTCCTTCTTTGAACAGTCTGAACACTTAAAACCTTGACTCATTTGTAGTTCAGTGATATGAAGTCCTTTGTCACTACTATGGAACTTTCATTTCATGTACTTCATTTGGTATAAACACACCATCCTATTTAATTCATACCATCATCATCTTTGAAAAGAAGCATGAATTAAGTTTTTGAAAAAAACGTACAGTAACTAAAAAAGTCATTATTTATAAATAAAATTTCCCTTGTGTTACTTCTTGTAAACCATCATTCAATGAATTTGCAATGTAACTTTTTTTCCTTGTTTGAAAGCAACTTGCACATTTCACATGTCGTAATCTTCTTGGGGTGACTTTCTTTTCTCCAAAAAAACCCCAATTAAGGTCGTTGTACCAGTTTACTCTTACTTCCTTCCTGTTCACTGAGTTTAAAATGAGTATAGGCGAGAATGCCGAATAATGTACACAGCATGCCAAGACCCTGGTTAACTGACAGTGGATCCTTAAATAAAACATAGCCGCCGAACAGAGTAATGCAGAACTTGAAGTGTCCAAACATGTTATAGCTGAGGTTTGGGATAAGGATAAAAAGGAATAACAAGTCAGATGTTATATTCATACTCACACATGTGCGCGTGCACACACACACACACACACAGAGCAATGGCTCCCCAGGGCTGGAAAGAACTGCATGGCACACTGACTGAACGGCAGGGTCTCCTCCCCCGACGTAAAGAACAACAGGAACTTCAGTGAAGCGCTGGGTCAATCCTACTTTCTACAGGTAGGTTTTGGCAAGTAATAAGTGACAGGAGACTGCTTCAAGTCTCCCTACCGGCCTCTCCAAAGAACAGGAAAGGGGCTACAATATAAGGTAGGGAAAGGAGTTCAGAACGAGGCACAGGGAAGATATTTTGCACAGCAATTTATGGTTCCGTTTTAGAGTGCCATTTCTGATAACAACTTCCCTTGGCAAGTGAGGTGAGATGTGTAAGGCACCAGAGAGCTGACTCCAGGTAAGCACACCCAGTATGCTTAAGTTTAGGAGGGAAGGGGGGAAGGGAAGAAAGTAATAGTGTACCCCAATAACATGCCAGGCACTAAGCACCATGTGTATCAGCTCTAATAACAGTTATCAGGAGCAGTATTTATACCTAGTAAACATCTGGCAAGTGCTTGACACATATTCTCTCAAACACTCATAACAACCAACATCGTAGGTACTCTCCCTCATTTCATAACTGATGAGTCGGGGCTGAGCTCACAGGTACAGAGGCAGAGCGGGCATGCGCACCTGGATCTGCTGATCGCAAAGCCTAGGCTGGCTCCTCGGTTCTGAGGCCCACTGCGCAGCCTGGAAGAGCCTTCTGGGCAGGAAACGCGGGCCCTGTAACAGGGGTACCTGAGCTTGGCTGACCTGATGGAGGTGATTTCCTGAGAGACAGAGGATCTTCCCAAGGATGTTCATTAGAACCATAATCAAAAGTGCTTTATTTTCAATTGTGAGCTATCTTCAAGTGCACTGGCCCTAACACTTCAGTATTTCTTTACTTCTTGGCTTCTTTTAAGTAGCTCATGATGTGTTAAAGATATTTATACCAGAGGGAAGGCACATGGTAAAGAAATTCTAGAGTGAATCCTTTTGTCAATTGAGAAAAGGAGCGGTCTATACTTGGTATGCACAATTCTCTCTAAATTTCCACTCTGTTCCAGTTAAACTTTCACTTCAACACTCTGAAAGCTCCTGTCAAAACCACCAGCACCCCCACCTTGTGAAACCGCTTCATCCATGACCAGTCTTCTCACACCTGGCTGGGCAGTGGTATTCCCCCGCCCTTGGCTCCTACACCACTCTCCTTCTTTTCCACCTGATTGCGGCTTTCCTGCCTCTTCTGCCTGGCTCCTCTCACCTCTCCGATCTCCAAACACTGAATGACCCAGGACTCAGTCTTTGGGCCTCTTTTCTTCTACTTGTTCGCTTAGCTATTTCAACCAGTCTCACTGCTCTAAACACCTGCACTCTCTCGGGACTGCCCCCAGCTGAGGCCCTGAGCTCTCAGACTTGTCACCCAAAACTGAGCACGTGCTCTTCCTCCCCACTCCCAAACCTCAGCCTCAGGGCTGTCCCACCCCCACTGATGGCAACTGTATTCTACCAGGTGCTCAGGCAAAAACTATCTGAGTTGCCCTTATTTCCTCTCGTATTCTCCACATCCAATTTGTCAGCAAAACCTGTTGGCTCTACCTGAAAATATATCCATAATCCAATCCCTTCTCACTATGTCTGCTGCTATCATCCTGGTTCCAAATCACCATTATTTCTAAATTAGAATAGTACAATGTCCTCTTGATGGTTTCCCTTCCTGCCTTGCCTCATTTAGTCCAGTGGTTCTCAAACAGGGCTTACTTTGCCACCTGGGCAAGATCTAGACACATTGTTGGCTCTCATGATTGGGGAAAGGGAGAGCTACTGAATCTAATGGGTGGAGGCCAGGGATGCTGCTGAACATTCTACAAGGTACAGGACAGGCCTCTGCAACAAAGAATTGTCTGGCCAGAAAAGTCAATTGCATGGATTTGGGAAAGCTCTTAACACAGTAGACTGGAGCGACCTTATTAGGACACACGTAAAATCACACCATTTCTCTGACCAAAACTCCAATGGTTTCCCCGCTCACTCGGAGTCATCATCCTTATGTAAGGGCTCTGCTCCGGCTCAGAGCCCACCGCACGCCACCCGCACTCCACCCTGTGCGCTCTGCTCCAACCACACTCGCTCCCTGCGGTTCCCTAGGGCCTCTCACCCATCCTTCCCTCGCCCGCCCGGAATGCTATCCATCCCGATCTGCATGGAGTTACCTCTTTTTCTTTGGGTCTTTACTCAAAAGTTCTCTTCTTATAGAGAGGCCTTCCTGCCTTCTCTCCCTAAAATTTCAACTCTGTCCCCAACATTTCATATCCTCTTCCCTGCTTTATTTTTTTCTCCTTGGCAATTAACACTATCTAATGCTAATATGTATATTATCTATTTTTTTTGTTTATAGTCTGTTTAAGCCTGTGAGAGCAAAGATTTTTGCCTATTTTACTATATCTCCAGTGTCTGACATATAGTAGATATTCAATATGTAAATGCTAAGTCAATGAACAGTTTATATTGCGTGTTCAATGTCTGTTGAATGGATCAATGTTAGTAAGGGCACACACTCGGATGCCCTGACTTGGCAACATGGTACAGAAGTTTTGGGATCAGACTGCAGGGTTCCAAATCTGGATACAACCCTTCCCAGCTGCACAACCTTGAGTTATTCAAACTCTCTGCACCGCCACTTCCTCCTCTGCAAAGTAAAATAATAAAGTGTACCTCACAGAGCTGCTGTGGGAATTAAATGCCTAATATACCAGGTGATTCAAAAAGTGCCTGGCACAAAATAAATATTAAGTGTTATTCTTTTAAAAATTATCATTGTTGTTATTTGTTGATAGTTGTCAAATATGCTGCATTCTCATACTTTGATGACACCGGTGTTCACTCATTTATATAAATCAGACCCCTATGACATAACACTGCTGAACTACCTCTCTGATTTGCAGAAATCCATTCTCTGTATTTGCCTAAGAGTGGAGCAAAGTGAAATGAGAAAAAGAAACAGAATGACAAGCAGAATATTAAGAATATGCACTTGAGTTTGATTCAGGCCTTCAGAGTATGACTTCATTTTGTGAAGTAATACTGAGAAAAACAGGCACACCCATATCCACGTTAAGTACAAAAACATCCTAAAATTCAGGGGTCACTTAGGTCAATTTCAGAGGCCTGATTATCTTTTGCTATGTGGATAACCACACCTCTATTAATACAGATAACTGAGAACTGATTGACAACCCAAGCATCCATCCCATTGTTCACTCTACAAATATTTATCAGACCCCACTATGTGCAAGGAATGGTTCTCTATGTTAATTCTGATAAGGAAAATGACCACCTATGACTTACAAAAATTCCAAAAGGCTCATGATATAAACAGCTAATTCATTTCCCAATTCATATTTCTTTAAATTTTTATAGAATCTAGTGTGGAATGAGATGATTAAATATTAAAAATAGCTCACTCTACTTAATTTAGGCCATGCAATAGTAATTGTAAGACTGAAGGAATTAATGTGATGGACTTTTAGAAAATGTGAAAGACCGCGCATTTGTAAGCCATTAGGAAAAGGATACGTGACTGGTGAAGTGTTCCCAATGATCCAGTAAATGGACAAGTTCACCATGAAGGCTGTTACTCCAGACAGCAGCACCATGAACTACAAGTGAACCAAAAGAATCATTAACGCAGCTTCCATCAGTACAATCATCAAGTACAAATACATTTCATTAGGCATTTCTAAAAAGTCGAGTATCAACCATTAGGAACAAGATTTTAAAAAGAATCAATTTGAAAGACAACAAAAATTGAGAGTAAAAGAGCAGAGTAAGTAATATTCTGAAATGTAATTTTGTCTACAAAACAAAGAAAAATTCCCCAATAATATCCTGCCTCTGAATGTGCATTTCCAGCTTCACTTTTCTTACTTATCTGAAGAAAAATTACTTTTTAAATAAAATACATGTTCATTATAGAGAAATCAGAAAATAAAGATAAACAAACAGAATATAAGAACTTCCTATAATCTCAACCACCCACCACTATTAATATCTTAGCACGTATCCTTCAAGATCTTTCTTCTATTGAATCGCCCATATTTGTTCTTATTTAAATTGAATCAATGCGTAGTCATTGGATATCTACAAAAGTAGGCCATGCCACGTGGGGAACACGACATGTTCTTGTCCTCAAAGAGCTCAGATACCACTTACAGACATAATCAACATCATGATAATCACAGCTGACACGTACATAGTACTTACTATGTGCCAAGGATTGTTCTAAAAGCTTTCCATATATTACTTTATTTAATCCTCACAAACACCATGAGGTAGGAAATACTATCCCATTTTAGTGAAGTAGAGTGACTTGCCCGAGATTCCACAGCCAGAAGTGGCAGGGCAGAGATTAAAACCAAGCAATCTGGTTCTGGAGTCCCTGCTCCTAACCTGCTCCGTCAACGCTGCCGCTTAACACGTGAAAGTGAGAGTGCAACGCAAGATTTCTGGCTCAGGCAATAAAGGAAAATGAGCTCCTTCATTTACAGGCAAATGAACAATAAGTTATATATGAATCTCTAGGCAGGACACGCCATTTTGGGCTGGGATAGTGAGAAAAGTCTTTGGATTTCAAATGTAAACATTAAAGGGAAAAGAGAGGGTAGGATTCCAAGCAGAGGGAACTATGGGCCAAAGCACGGAGGCATGAGAACACAGGGTGGGCACATGGACAGTGAGTAAGACAACCTGGCCGAGGGCAGGGCGACACAGTGGGCTGTACCACTGTATGCACACGCCACACTCTCTGCAAACCCACCTCTCAATGTTATTTAAAAAGTTATAATGTCTTTTTCTACTTCTAAAGTGAGAGTTAAGATAAAATATTAGCTATGATCTGAATCAATAATAAGTTTAAATTCCGAAGAGTTCGATAAGTCACATTTCAAGATTCTTTCTGTCCCATGTGAGTTTTATCGTTTTTCAGATCAGTGCAGTTAGAAGTTGGAGTTGTGTCCTATTGAGGTGAAAAGAATAACATGTCATTTGTTTTATAAAAGTCAGACCCATTAAATGTACAACGAAAAGAAACTTGCTCCTTAAAGATTTTTAAAAACTATTCTAGCCCTGGCCACTGTGGCTCAGTTGGTTGGGCACCATCCTGTAAAGTGAAAGGTCACCAGTTCTATTCCCAGTCAGGACACATGCCTGGGCTGTGGGTTCACTCCCTGGTTGGGGTGTGTATGAGGCAATTGATGTTTCTCTCTCACATTGATGTTTCTCTCCCTCTATTTCTCTCTCCCTTCCTCTCTCTAAAATAAATAAAAAAATAAAAGAAAAATTTTTTGAAAATTTAAATTGTTTCTAGAAATATATCATTATTAATTTTATTGAGTTCACAGAATGTTACACACCAATTTCTTGATGACTTAGCATTACAGATATAATTACAAGCTCTACTTTGAGACAATGATGCCCCCTAGGGAAATTAAAGGGACTTTCCCTATTTAAATGGCCTCAGACAGCTGGGCACTAAGTTTCTTTGATTTTTTTTAATGACCTTTTTGCTGCTCACCTTTTTCAAATCTGTCAGGGATCCTATCACAAAAAACTTCTCCCTTTCCAATTTAAGGTGTCTAAGCTGCAATGGTTTGAAGACCAGACAACCAAGATAACTATAACTTTTGTAAAATTAGAGGAAATATCATCTAATAGTTGGCCCAGTGATTTCTACTTTAGAAAAAAGGGTTTATGTCAAAGCATGTGAATTTGAAACAGCTATCGACCTGCTCATAGGCAGCACAGCGGGGTGTTTAAGAATATGGACTTCATAGCCAGAATGCATGGGTTCCAACTCTAGCTCTGCTTGCTAGCTGTGGGATCTTCAGTCAGTTACTTAACTCTCCCTTTCCTCGTCAGTACATACAGGGAGAAGAATAGTGTGTATCCACACAATGAAGCTGTTATGGGGATTAAGTAAGTTAATATTTGCAAAGCACTTAGAACAGTGCCTAGAACAGACCAAGAGCTATGTAAGTTTGATAAGTTACCAACAACAGAAAAGACATCCCTACTGGCCGTGTTCCAAAGGTTACAGTTATGGGAAGGAGACATTCCTTCCCTATGTTGGGGATTATACTTTGTATCTTAAAATGTCCCCAAAGTACATAGCCCTTTGATCTGGCAATTCCATCATTAGGATTCTGCTTTACAGAAAAAAGTACCAGTTCATGAGGACACACATACAGAATGCTTATTGCAACACTGGTCATAGTGGTCAAGAACTAGAACTAGTATTTATATAAACAGGCATTGAAAAGAATGACATAAAAAGACTTTCATAAGATATTAAGTGAGAAAAGCCAGATACAGAAAATTATGTGATATGATCCCATTTTTCTAACAGAAACAAATGTTCACCTTATGTCTACATTCACATGTGTGTTGTCTATGTTGATATATGGGCATGTGCACCATGGAGAAAATATGGAAGAACAAACACCAAAATGCTGACATGATTCACTTTAAAGGGCAGGGAAGGGGGGTAATGAGATGTGGAAATGTGTGTGAGTAGGAGGGCTGGGGAAAAGGAATCCGTGATAAAAATGGCGTATATAATAATGCTCCACGTAAATAAAATTATACATACATACAAACACACATGCATGCATGGATCTGTGTGTCTGAAAAAGAGATCCACGAAAGAATCACAAAAATGATAAAGGTGACTATCTTAGTTTGGCAGGATTCTGGCAGGCCTTCACTTTCTTTATATTTTTATGTATGTTCAAAATCTATATAATGACCACGTACTATTTATATTATTAAAACAAAATCAAGCACCAGGAGAGACAGTTACCTACAAAAGGGAGCTACCGTAAGACTGTCGGCTGATTTCTCAACAGAAACACTACAGGCCAGAAGAGATTGGCACCAAATATTCAAAGTGACGAAAAGCAAGGAGCTACAGTCAAGATTACTCTATCCTTCAAGACTCTCATTTAAAACTGGAGAAATAAAGAGCTTCCCAGAAGAGAAAAAGCTAAAGGAGTTCATTACCATCAAACCAGAGTTACAAGAAATGTTAATGGGACTTCTTTAAGAAGAAAGAAGGAAATAAACAAGCCCCAAAACAAAACAAAATATGTTAAGCCTGTATTTTCACTGTAAAAAAGTAAAATGAAAATAAATGCCCAAATTATTTGTGGGCTATAGCTTGGAATGATCAGAGCAGTAACCAGCATCAGCAGACCTGAATTTTAGGCCTGGTTTTGCCACTGACTACCTGTCTGACTTTAGGCGAGTCCCTTAATCTTTCTGGTGCCTCAGTTTCTTCATCTAAAAAAAAAACCCTTACCCTGCCTCCCTTAAAGGCTAATTATGAATATTAAATGTGAGACTAGATCTGAAATAGTGCTCTACAAATTAAAACTGCATTAATAATGGAGGGATTCGTATTATTTTGTTTCTTGACACTAAAACAATTAGAACTCACCAGAGCAGAAACTGACCAGGGGCCAAACAGTCCTCCTTCTTCAAACAGGGGCTCAAAGAAGGGCACAGCGACCAGCAGCATGGCAGATGACATAGGAGCCTGGTAGTACAGCAGCTGCATTGAGTTAACTTGCAATTCATGCTGTTTGGCTCCTACCCACTGAAAATCAGGAGATGAAACCAGTTAGGTAGACAACAAACAGCATTACTTACTAAAGGAAAGATGCAACTCTAGCTACAGAGGTGGGAATGTGGGGCCCAGGGCTGGGGGAAGAGGAAATGTCTAGTTATTCTACAAGATTTCAAGTATCAACAATATGTACAGATGTTCTTTAAGCACCTTAGATGAAAGGAGTTTTATAAAGTTAATGTCTGATCATGTGTTGCTTTCTGAGTTATAAAGAAGGAGGAAAAAAAAATCCACTCTTCCTTCCTGGTCCTAGTAAATGGAGAAAGTCCATGCATACATGAGCCCACAAGCATAAGAGATCTCAGGAAAATATAGAAGGAATGGAAATTTCCATCATTAGGAGGAACACAGATGCTGTGTCAGACTTCATTTCTTTCTAAAAATGCGCCCCCGGAAAAGACTGGGTGGGGGGCAGGGCACCCTAGTTAGAGACTGACAGGAACCTCAGTTATCCCAGGTGGCTGCCAATGTATGTGGCTAGAAAGGTATGTGAGGTCTTCTCATTCACTTTAAAAAACCCAGTCAATGGTAAAAGGAATTCTCCTCTTTATGGATGACTTTTCTGTGGGTAATCTCCCACCAATATGCCTCAACAAATCGGATGATCACAAACCCTAAACTATATCATTTAGTAGAACCAACACCTCAAAGCCTCAAATCCTATCAGCCCTCAAAATGTGGCACAAATCTGAGTGTCTAAAGAAAGCTCAGTAGGACTGCTTGCATAAGATCTGGCAAGAACAGCCAGGCCTTTGAATCACTGCTCCTCCATAATTTTCTTTCCTGTAGGTCTGGGTGTCCTGTTACACATAGTCCAAGTCTATAGACACTCACCCAGACAGAAATAGAAGAGCAGGAAATCTGACACTGCTCCTACCAGCCTTAACCAGGGTCTTCTGTGAATATGAAGGACAAAGAATTGATTCTTCTGCTGCTGGCTCCTCGGGGCACCGCAGTGAGCAAGACGAATGCAGAGAGTATGCCTGCTCTTCTGCCCCTTTAGCGGCCTCACCTGGCAGCTGTGTTTCTCTGACACAGAACCACCTGGAATCATGGTGAGTCAGGGCCTCCACTTTCCCTTCCTGCAGTGCAGCCTGGCTTCTGCCCACCACCCCTCTAAGGAAACTGCTCCCCCAAAGGGCACCATCACCTCTAAGAGTCCCATCTGAAGGGCTCCCCTCCACCCTCCTCCTGCTGGAGCTTTCTGCACAATGTGCAATTTCCCTTGGGAGAACCTGACCTCCGGTTTGCACTCTTTCCTCACTTACCTCTTCCTTCACTATTTTTAAGGCAGATATCTGGCCTTCCTCTTTTATCATCATAACTGATTTCTTTTACTATCCGCTAAGATCTATAGCTCTGACTTCTTTCCTTGAGCATCCTTAAACTCGCATCTTTAACAGTCTACTGGTCACCTTCACTGAGATAATCTATAGGAACTTGTTCAAAGTCAAGCTCATAACTTCCATCCCAAATTAATTCCTCCTGTGTTGCTCCAGTGATTGATAAAATCTCCTTCAAGGATCAGACTCCTTACTTTTCTCACTCCCACATTTAGTCAAATCCCACGAATTCTTTCTCCAAAAGGTTTCTGGAGTGTTTTTCCTTACCTGTTTTGCTCCCACTGTCCTTGGTCAGCACCTTCCTGTCTTCCCCTGGGACCATGGAGAGCTTCCTAACTGTGCTGCCTGTTACCCTTCCTTCCCTCTCCTATTCACTCTTCACTGCCACCAGAGTCTACACTCTTTTCCTGGTGCCTGCAGGATGGAGAGCACACTTCCTCAGCATGACGTTTAAGACTCTGCCATCTGGTCTCACCCAGCCCAGAGCCCTGTCCTTCCAGAATGCCGCTCTAGTCTCACCAAACAAAGCAAGTTCTCCGAAAATGCTCCATACACCAACGCAAAGAAAGACCTCTGCTATATTTCTGTGCTGAGCAAATTCATGTGTGTCCTTCGGTTTAAATTGTTAACTTTTTCAGGAAGACTTATCTCACCACGCTCTGGTAGGATGACACTTCCTCCCTGGTGTACCACAGAACTTCCTTATACCCTGAGCTATCCTGCTTATGATTAGCTGTTTACGTGTGTTTCTACACTACTGGACTGTAGCTGCTTTACATCTTTGTAACCTCAAGTCCGAGCATAAACCAGGAGAAATGTCTGCTCACTGACTGAATGAGTCCACATTCTTTCTACAACTAACTCTAATACCTGATCACTCATCTTTTAACTCCTTTTAATGCCCCAGCAGAAATAACTCAGAAATTATACCTGCATCCAATGGGAAATACAACTTTTTTAAAAACGAATTTTTGTGGAATATACCTATTTTGTAACATTACTTTTACCATTTGCTAATAATGGAGAACTCTGCGAATTTGCTAGTCTATGATCATTCGTTGGTCAATATCATTTCAAGTATCTACCTGAGGGATATAGAATCCTTTGATTCTAATCTATAACAGTGTTGAGACTTGTGTGAACAAAAATGGTCACACTGGCATGAACAGTGAGTACTCTGAATTTAAATTATATATAATAAATACAAGAAAGTCTAATGTTCAACAAATAAAATTTCTTGGTATATTTAATAAATATTTAATTCATACTGGGAAAGAAAAAGTTCATTTAGCAAAATAGAATGTTCATTTAGTGTAGCCAGTAACAAAATTTAAACTCACTGAAGTACACCCAAATATAATTTCCTGAAGCTCAGAGCTGAGCTTCCTCTGATTACTCTCTGCAATAAAAGACAGTATCTGGGAATCAAGTGGCAAGAGCGAGTGAGTGCTCCATCCTCTCATGCCACTAGTGTCTTTTTTAGACTGCTTCTCTGCCACTAAAATAGGTATTCAACCTCAGAATTTTCACATAACATTTCTAAAATGATCAGTATTATAAAGTTTAAGATGCTAAGGTTGTATTATTAAACTCCTAACACTTAACAAGAAAGTCTCAGTTTACAACCAGTGGATGTTAGCAAAAAAAGTAAAATTGGTTACACATTTTGACTCTAATTTCCCCATGCAGGCACACCCAGAATTTTCAGTCCAAGGTTTTCAGTATAGAGAAAATACTGTTTCACTGTACCCTACCACGTTACTTTTCCCAAATATATAAAACACAAAAAATAGACTTGTCCAGATTTTATGGTAATGAAGTGGATCCATGAACAAATTTTTAATGAATGCCTGCTATATAGACAAGGTACTGTGCTAGTACAAGAAGTGAAACACCCATTTTATATGAATATAAAATATTCATATAGACAAAGTATTCAAAGCCAAATATATAAGTTGTAACAGCAGAATATTTTTTAAGAAAAAGATTTATAAATCTGTAATTTTTCTTTTCCACTCAAATTTTTGAAAGTGTACCCACTCTTTCACAATAATGTTATAATTGAAGAGTAAATGACAAACGTAACCAACGAACTCAGTTCTCAAGTAAAAAGTCTTACTACTCATTTTGTGAAGACTTCCCAAAAAATAACATAACACCACCCCACACTCAGACTGTTAAGCATGGGTGCTATACACTTACAAACAGGGAGGGAGGCATTTGCTGGGCATGAAGTTTCTGTCTCCTTTCTTCTCTTCAGCTTGAGTCAGCCAATTTAGGCAATTATGCTTTCTTCCTAACAGTTTATTGTCTCTATACTGTATTTTCTAAACCTTGGGATACAGCTTCAAAATTTATGAACTCTGCTAAAAAGGCAAATAAAGAAAAAAAATTACCAACCACTTGATAAAGGGATGTAACTAAAACACCAAGAGCAGCAAACACCATTCCAAGGAAATTAAACTTCACATCGTAATAAGAATTTAGGATTACACCTAAAGTTATAGGAATCTGTAAAGAAAAAGAGGTAAATGCTGTTCAGATTAAATTCAAGAGTATGCCATAACAGGGTTAAGTGAAAAAAATCACTGGGAAACAATGAACCTCTATAAATTTTTCTTCTTTTCTATTTGAAAACACTGACTGTTAATCCTGTTTCCTCAAAGTTAAATATGATAGTCCTCATTATGTTCACTTAATGAACATAACTCTTTAATTCTCATTTAATTCTATTTAAAATAGAATTAACTCTATTTAAAATTTTGGGTAAAGTAATGAGTCAATGCATTGCACTTTGCAAGAAATGAATACCACATACATGGACACAGGAGTAAAAGACCCCCCAAACTAGTAGCTAAACAACATATAAACAAACATATAACAAAAGCATTTGGATCTTTAATATTGTAAGTTATTAACTGCTAAGATGATTTTAGTTCATATCCTTATATTTAAAGATACAGAAACATCTGCAGAATGTCGCTGCTGACATAGTCTGAAACATATTTTATTCTAAACCTTTAAAGTTTATCATACAATTTGGTTCCCCTGGGGGAGGTGGGCTTTTTTCAGTTTGAGATTTTGCAGATAACCTGATACACTGAATTGCACCACTCAATATAGCTTTCTTTTCTTACCGATCACAGCATTAAAGGATATCTAACGGCAGTTATTAAAAACACGCAAATACACTCTTGGGGTAAGAACCCAATGGAGTGCCAGGGTAGCTTTTTTCCATATCCCCCAAATAAACCTTAAGTTCACATGCTCACAGATGACACAAGTGTGGATTTTATGATGATGGGAAGGAATATGCAGCAAGGTTAAACATTCAAATTTCCCGGTGAAAAAGACAGTCCGGGAGATGAGCCTTGCGAAGCTGAAGCTACTCACCAGCGTGAGCTGTATTTTGATAGAAATGGTTTTCTTGTAGCAGAGGGTCTGGATAACTATGATCACTGGCGTGGTCATGGCCTTGGCCAGCTGATAGGTGCCTATGGTGTTGTTTTGCAGAGAAAGGTTGGTGAAGACCACGAAGCCACAGAAGCTGAGAGCCAGGAGGAGGAGCTTGGAAGGCGGCAGACTTTTGGGGGCAAAGATGTTCAGCTTCTGGCAGAGGAACAAGCCCAGCCAGGTGACCACAAAGTGCACCAGGGTCAGGCTCATGTTGGGGAAGCCATGGTGCACATAGATCCATTTGTTGAGGAACACGATGCAGATGGACACCAGCAGGTTGACCAAGAGCCCGACGGCGATGCGCCCATTGCCCCGCACTCGGTCTGCCAGCGATGCCATGACCTCCACGAGGCCAAGGCCGTTCAGCTTCCCAGAGGGACGCCCGACCAGCCTTCGGCCGCCCTTACCCTCCTCTTCCTCTGCTGCGGTATTCGCGCAACCGCTAGTTTCAGCTCCTGGCGCTGCCGAGGGTCGCGGGTGTGCAACAGCAGCGTACACATACTCTGCCACCGCCCCTCGAGCCCGCGACTACGCGGCAGCGTCCCTTGAGCCCCGCCTCCTGTCACGTGACTCCGGGCGCCGGCGTTTCGGCCGGCAACCGGTGGCGGAGCGGCCTCGGTCCTGCGCAGGCGCATTGGGCTCTACCTGCGGAAAGCTGCTTCCTAGGTCCACTACTTCCACTTAGTCGCCTAACCTCGACCTTGGCGGGGCCCATGTGGGACCCTTTTCTTGACGTTTGACATTTCCTGTGTTACTCGACTTACTAGACTGCTGCTCTCAAGCTGATGGAATGGGCTGTGCAAACACTGTTGATCAATTTTACGAACGAGGGGGTGCTGAGCAATTTTAGTCTTCCAAACATACAGAGGAGTAGAAACAATGATGAACTTTTATATACTCGTCATGGTTAGTAAACTATTCAGATTTCTTTTTGAATTGATGTTTGGCCTTTTATTCTAGAAGTGTCCATTTTACTTAAATGTTTAATATACTTGGTTAGAGTGGCACATAGTATTCTATGGTATTTGAAATGTATTTCATCTGTTGTTATACCACTTTATTCATTCTAAATATTATGCATTTGGGCTGTCCTGTTCCCTTGCTTAGCCTTACCAGTAATTTATCTATTTTATGGGGCTTTTCAAAGATCACTTCTACTGATTTTCATTACTGTTTTCATTCCGACTTTTCCCCCTGATTTCTTGAATACAATGTTCAGTTTGTTTATTTAAAGGATTTAAAGCTGTGAGTTTCCTCCATGAGAATAGCTTTGCCCATGGTCCTCAAGACAGTGTAATTCTCATTGTCCTTAACTGCTAAGTAGTCTGAGAGTTTTAATTTCCTCTTTGATGTAAAAATTGTTTAAATATTGAGCACCTGCTTTGTGCAAGGCACTGTATTTGGCACCTGGTAGATAATGGAGAGTAAAACCGTACAGACCCTCTCTGATAGAACTTACGGAGAGAAGACTGGTACTAAACAATTATAAACCATAACAAAAAAAAGTTCTGAAGCAACAAAATATGGTCCTGTGAATGTATAATGAGATCTAACCTGATCTAAACTTGGGAAGGGACAGGAGGTTAAGAGCTTCCCCAAGAAATGACTCAAACTAACATTTGAGAATGACTATAATTTTTTTGAAGGTTTAAATCAGCCTTTTAAAGAACATGTAATCTTTATTATATTTTTTCCGTTACCATTTAGTCCCCTTATACCCCCCTCCCCCCAGCAATCACCACACTGTTGCCCATGTCCAATGAGTCCTTTTTTCCTTTTGGCTCAATCTCTCCTCTCACGAACCCCTCCCCCACCTCTAGCTGTCATCTGTCCATCTATGAGTCTGTCTCTGTTCTGATTGTTACGTCAGTTTGTTCATTAGATTCCACATATGAGTGAAATCATACGGTATTTGTCTTTCTCTGACTGGCTTACTTCACTTAGCATGTTTCCCAGGTCCATCCATACTGTTGCAAAGGGTAAAATTTTCTTTAGGGACAAGTAGTATTCCATTGTGTAAATGTCCCGTAGTTGTTTTATCCACCACCATCTACAGATGGGCACTTGGGCTGCTTCCATATCTTGGTGATTGTAAATAACGCTGCAATTAACATGGGGGTGCTTATGTTCTTTCAAATAAGTGTATTTGCGTTCCTTTGGATATATTCCCAGAAATGGGATCACTGGGTGAAAAGGCAGATCCATTTTTAATTTTTTGAGGTATCTCCACACTGCTTTCCACAGGGGCTACACCCATCTGCATTCCCACCAACAGTGCAAAAGGGTTCCCGTTTCTCCACAACCTTGTCAGCACTTGTTGATTTATTGATAATAGCCATTCTGACAGGTGTGAGATGGTATCTCATTGAGGTTTTAATTTGCATTTCTCTGATGATTAGAGATGTTGAGCATCTTCTCATATTGGCCATCTGCCTGTCTTCTTTGGAGAAGTGTCTGTTTGGGTCTTTTGCCCATTTTTTAATTGGGTTTTTTTTTGGTGTTGAGTTTTTTAAAAGTATTTTATAAATTTTGTATATTAACCCCTTATAAGATGTATCGGTGAATATGTTCTCCCATTCTGTGGGGTTTCTTTTTATTTTGTTGATTTCCCTTTGCTATGTAAAAACTGTTTAGTTTGATGAAGTCCCATTTGTTTGTTCTTTCTTTTGTTTCCCTTGCCTGGGGAAGGCAAGGGAAACAAATTTTTTTATATCCAATACAAAATGTCTACAAGCAACGCCCAAGATTTTGCTGCTGTTTTCTTCTAGGATTTTTATGGTTGTGGGTGTAACATTTAAGTCTTTGATCCATTTTGAATTTATTCTTTTTTTAAAAAAGATTTTATTTATTTTTAGAGAGAAGGAAGGGAAGGAGAGAGGGCAACCCAGGCTTGTGCCCTGACTGGGAATCGAACCAGCAACCCTTTGGTTAGCAGGCCTGTGCTCAATCCACTGAGCCACACCAGTGAGGGCTGAATTTATTCTTGTGTGTGGTATAAGAAGGTGGTCTAGTTTAATTTTTCTGCACATATCTGCCCAGTCTTCCCAACACCATTTATTGAATAAACTATCTTTAGCCCATTGTATGTGTTTTCTTCCTCTTTGGAATGTTAAGTGACTATAAAGCTGTGGGTTTATTTCTGGGCTCCCTTAATCTGTTCCATTGATCTAAGTCTCTGTTACTAGGCAAAGGCAAAGTCTAGCTTTCTTAACATGGTCTTTCTGATATGCTTTTCTTCCTATTATGCCACCAAACCCCTACCATTGTACTGTACTGTGTGCCTTTTCCATTGTGTATTTATACTGCTATCCTCCCTTCCAGTTTCGATCTGCAGAACCCTACCTGCTCAAAAGTTTTATCACGTTTACTCTCACTGCTCCCCAGTTAAGAGCGTAGGTTTTCATTAGCCTATCTTCATTGTCTCTTTGTGCTTAGAGTTGGACTGATAATCTTAGCAAGGATAAGTTCTATTTTTACTATTCCTCTATTTCTCTTTATATTTGAAAATATTTAAAATATGAACTCAAATTTGGGTTAAAAGTTAAAAATATCCAGCTAACCCATTTTAACACATTCAACAAATTCCACACCCTTCTCACGCCCCAAGTAAATGCTAGTTTATAAGAACCAGTGGGTTTCCCAGCAAAGACTTCTGTGACATCAGGCTAAAAATAATAAATTTAAAACTCCACTTATCTGTTCTGTTCTTAGTGCAATCTTATTGTATGTTTCTAAGTTATCTATTAACAATATACCTAATTTGATATCATAAAAAAAAGTTAAAGCCCTGGTTGGGTAGCTCAGTTGGTTAGAGTGTTGTCCTGATATGCCAAGGTCGCAGGTTCGATCCTTGGTCAGAGCACATACAAGAAGCAACCGATGAATGCAGAAATAAGTGGAACAACAAATTGATGTTTCTCCCCCAGGCCTCCGACTCCCTTCCTATCACTCAAGGCCTCCCTCAGTCTGACCCCATCTTTGACATCCATCCAGTTTCCCACTGTTCCAGAACCTGTACCGACCATGCTAATTTAGTTGAAGTAGCTTTCTGTACCTCCTTTAACAAAGCACAGGAGCCCTAACCCTTATTCTTCTGAAATGTAATTATCTTACTCTCATTTTCACATGTTGAAAATAGAAGTTCATCGGTGTTATCTTGCAGCTAAAATGGGTGAAAATAAGATTCAAACCCAAATTTCTCCAACTCCCTAGCCCATTTTCTTCCTTTTCATTATGGAAAAAATGCAAAGTTAAAAAAAAACTTGGGCAAAGTTAAAACAGTATGGTAAACCCTCTTGTACTCATCACCTGATTTCATCAACTGCCATTCTTGTTTCATGTGTACCCCCACCCACTCAATTTTCAAAAGGTAAATGTATAAATCATATGCCCTATGTAACCCACACCCCTGTTAAGATATAGAACATTTCTATCACCACACAAAATTCCCTAGGAAAGCCTGCCTACCTTCAAGAGGACGCCACTGTTCTAATTTTTTTCACCATGTAGTTCTGAAACTTCATATAAATAGATCACAGAGTATGTACTCTTTGTGTGTGTAAATTCTTTTGTTGAGTAGATAATTCTTTCCTCTTTATACTGCCGAGTAGTAATGTTTTATGTGAGCATTCCAGTTTGTTTAACCACTCTTCTACTGACGCTATGTGGTATAAAGCAGGGGGTGTTTATCTTTCATATAGATATTCTGTTGTTCTGTCACCATTTATCAAATTCCACCCAAATATTTTATTTTGAAAAAGTTTAAATCTATAGAAAAGTTGAGAGACTAATATAATAAATACTGTGCCCTTTCTACAGATTCCCTAGTTAAAACATTTTGCCATACTTGCTTATCTTTGTAGACTTTTATTTTAAAAGCTGAACCATTTCAAAATAAAGTGCAGACTTCATGACTGTTTGTTTCAAGTATTTCAGCATGCATCTTCTAAGAATAAGGACACTCTCCTATACCATTATCACACCTAAGAAAATTAATATTAATTCAGTCATCCCAACTAATATGCAATCCATTTTTCTGATGAAACATTGATAAGAATAGTGTTAAACATGAATATCACTTTGAGAGGGGACATCTTTACCACGTTGTCTTTCAGCTAATGAACAAGGCGTGTCTCTCCATTTATTTTACTCTTTGGTTTCTTTCATTGGTATTTTGTAAAGTTTTCAACATACAAATCCCATACATGGTTTGTTAGATTTACTCTTACCAGTTCATATGGCTCTACCTCACTTTAAAATGGATACATGGAAAGAGATAAAAATTAAAGATGTTTTGATGAAAAATTATTTCATCTTTGGATCACTTTAGCTAGAATAAAAACAAGGCAGAGTCCATCGTCTCTACGCCTTTTCCTGTTTGATGCCAAGAAGACTGCATTATGATCAACTACTGTTACCTGCTTCAGGTACAGGGTACCAATACCCATCTCTGATTTAAGCCAGAATGGCTCAAACTTAGCTATTTAGAAATTATCCATTGCTTATTCTATTTAAAAATACAAATTCTATGACCCCCATTCCAGGCCTCCTGAGCATAACATCTCTAAAGGTAGCATCTGTAATATATATTTAACAAATTCCTCGGGAGATTCAGAGGCTAGTTTCATTAGTTACTAACCTAGACCATGTTTTCTATTAGACTCACATTCTCTCTCCACTTTTTCCCATTTATAAATCCTACCCTCTAGTCAGTGTGGTATATCGGTTGAATCATAAACATGCAGTTCTACTTCTCGGCCTAAATCACACTGATTTCCTAATCTGTAGTGCCTCACCCTTCTTCTTGTGCTTCATCTTTGCCTTTGCAAATTTAGTGCATTATTCAAACCCCAGCCCAAATGCTACTTCCTCAGAGACCTTTTAGCTGGAAATAGTTTCTTCCTGCTCAGATTGCTTGTATTTTCTCATGGCATTTATAATATATATTTATTGTATTTCCCCTACCAGAAGGGCTGCATTAGATTTTACTCACTTCGCATTCAGAGTTCCCTGTGTTCCAGACCCTACACTGTCTTTACGTGCTCCATTTTAGTAGCAGGTTTGCTGAATGAGTTAATAAACTAGAAATGTCTTCAAAATAAAGAAAATAATAGCTTAATATTATTTTAGATAACATTCTTCCTAAATTTATCTTATCTGTAATGTTTAAAAAATACTAAATTTTATGATGAGAAATTACATACCTGGCTTATATCTACTTTCCACCTTCTTCATAATTTTAAGATACCAGAGCACTTATGATCATAGGAAAAATGTAGGATAATAAGAATTTTAATTTCTTAGTACACAACAGAGAAACAAGCCTGGAATTTGTAGGAAAAGAAAATTTTTATTTTTATATAATTTTATTAATCAACAGGAAATACTGATATAATACACTAAAATTTCAATATCACCATAATATTCTGAAAGTATAAAATTCAAATGTCTTAAGTTTTAAAAACATTTTTCCCCATAATTCAAAAGAAAAACCCAGTAATTACAAATACATATATTTTACAAAAAAACTCCCTTCATCATGGAAATTAGTGAAATTACAAAGATCAGATGATTTATGACTGAATTTCATACCCTAATGGATCAAGTCCCTGGTCTAGGAGCATCAGAGAGGATTCTCTTAACTTCTGTAGCAATTTCCTTAGTTCCTCCTTAGAAAACACCTGGTTTTTGAAAAAGAGAAAGAAGTTGAAAGTGAGAACAAAGAAGAGTAAGAACTTTACAGTCACCTAATCAACCTGATCAGCTTAACATACGAAAAAAACGCCCTCTTAATATTTATGCAGCCAGAGGCCAGTGTGTTAGCATGGTTAGGGGTTTCAAAGGGGTTTCTCTGAGCCAATCTATATACTTCTAACTGCTTAGGAAGTATGTATGTATTTTTGGGGGGGCAGGCACAATCATTAAAATGGGATTATTACTTTGAGAAAATCTTAAGTAGAGCTTACCAAATCACTAAAATCTAACAGTGCAAATGCTCCAGAACTTACCAGATACAGTTTGTGGCGCTCAGAGGACACCATGTCTGCTAACTGCAGGCACTCCTGATACTGACCGGTGCTGTGCAATATGGTGTGAAGCAGAAAACACAACATTGGCAGACAAAGCTTTCTCAGTAACACCATTTGATGTGTTCTCTCAGGGTCTTCTTCGGCATCCTACAGAGAGACATCAGGTGGTTATCAAATTGTTAAAATGACTACCTTTCAAGCATCCTGTCTGCATCTCTTCTAGAAAGAAGCAACCTTTCTATTTCTTGAACTTACAGAATTCTTAATTTGTGTGTTTCTTATGGCATTTAGTACTTTTGTAACTGCTGTTCAAACCAGCCTACATATTAAAGCTCTTTAGGCAATTAAAAAAATAAAAGCCAAGCGCCCTCCCTGAGACTAATTAAACTAGATACTCTGGGGGTGGAACCCAGTATTTTTTAAAAGCTTCCCAGGTCTTTTAAATGGAGAGCTCAGAGGTGAGAACCAATGCTTTACATATGTCTTATTAATACTACTAAGACTTATCTTTGTATCTTTTAAGCTGAGTTGAATACATGTATAATTTTTTTTTAAAATTTAGGTCCAGAATTAAAAAAAAAAAAAGATTTTAGTATTGTGAGTGAACATACTAAATCTAAAGAAATAGTTTACCCAAGTAGAATATTCCCATTCCTAGCTGGTATTTTCACTTTAGTCTTAAATTAAGGGATGTTCAGTTGTAAGTATAAAGGTTATATAAGAACTACATATGCTCCTATTCAGAGTAAAACAAAAAAGATTATTTTGTTGCTTTTTTTGCTTGTAACTCTAAGCAATACACACAGCTTACCTCTCTAACATCTACCATCCAGCCTCCATCAACAAACAACAAGACATTATACATTTTCTCCTTCACATCAGCAGTTAAGGCATCCAAATGCCCTTTCCAAATACCATAATCCATCTGCAAAACAAACATAAGGCAGATATATCATAGGCGAAAGCCACTAAATGATGTATATGTAAAGTACATTCAGGAATATATATATGGAACATCATTCTAAAACAGCAATTTCTACCCTGGCCAGTGTGGCTCAGTTGGTTGGAGCGTTGTCCTGTAAAACCAAAAGTTTGCAGGTTTGATTCCCGGTCAGGGTACATACCTAGGTTCCCTAGGGTGCATATGAGAAGCAACTGATACATATTTCTCTCTCACATCGATGTTTCTGTCTCTCCCTGCCTTCTCCTCTCTCTAAAAATCAATAAGCATGTCCTTGGGTGAGGATTAACAAACAAACAAAGCAAGCCAGCTTAAAAAAAATGCAGCATTTTTTAACCCTTTTCATCTCATGGCACACATAAACTAATTACTAACATTCTGCATCACACCAAAAAATATATTTTTTGTTGATCAGACACATAGGTATAACTTTGATTGACTTACAAAAAAAACAAAAAATAATTGCCTACCTTTTTGCTCCAAAGTGACTTATAATTAACCAATCAGATGCAATCTTATGTGACGTAACCAATATGGTCCAACACTATTATATGACCTATACATTTATGGTTCAAGACAAGGCATTCACACTGCAGGGTTATTGTTATGTTGGCCGTTGTCATTTTTTTATTTGGCAATACAAAGAAAAAGAGGTCAGTGCCTCTGACTAAATAGTCAAGTATTGCATGTTTTAAAAATTCTTGCAGCACACCAGTTGAAAACCGCTGTTCTCAAGTGCTGACATTCAGTCAGTCAAAATAAATATAAATATCAACAGACTGCAGTTAAATGAAACACCAAAATAATAGCTTTGTAAGTGAATACTACTATCATCTGAAGGTATGTTTCAGGTCTGATTAATTATCTATAGAACAATAACTTAACAGAAGGCTTCCCACGCCCCCAAAGTAGAACATTAACAGCAAGATCACCTATTATAATAGGAATAGAGTTATTGAAAAATGGCCTTTTTATATATATGGCATGTATTATTAAAATGCAATAGACAGGTTTCATCTATATTCAACTTACTTCATATTTCTTTTCTTTGTGTTCATGAGCCACTTTCTCAGTAAAAGTTGGTTGAGGTATCAAACTAGGTTTTTGTGGAGCTGAATTCATATGCTTAAACCACTCATTAAAGGTTTCATGGGCTTCCTAATATATAAAAGGAAATAGAAAAATACAAAACAAGAAATAAAACTTCACATATGAGTTTTTAAAATTCAGTACTTAGACATAATTTTGAAGCATCAAGAAATAAAACTTTAATATTTAGCTTTTATACAAAAGAAATCATTGTGAATAAATGTTTTGCAAGTGACAAATACCAGCAAAGCTCATACTATTGTGTTTTCTGGCGCCTACTCCTTGCTTAGCACCCTGATCAGATGTGTATCTTCACATTTATCACTCTAATGTCATCACTCGGTGATGTACACGTGTTTGCTTGTCTGTTTTCTTAACTGGTCTATTGGTTTCTAGAAGGCAACGGCAGAAAGTCCCCCACAGATTTAGCCCTAGAACCTAAGCCCACTGTAATCATTTCATTACTTGTTGAATGGATTTTGAATGATATGTTGTTATTTTAGTCATAACAAATAGAGAATATATTGCTTTTCTCAGTTATTAAAAGCAGAAATTAAAGTTGAGACAAGCATCCAAAGAATCTTAAGAAAACCAAAGTTTCAGACATCACATACACTGTCTGCCACATGAGATGTTCTTGGTTGGTTGGCATTAAATGGAGGCTCAGGTCATGACTTAGAGCCCTTGGGTCAGTCAGTACCAGAGTCACAAGCGAGATTAGATAATGAGCCAGTCACCAGTTTTCGAAACAGTTCAGTCTGAGAGTGAATCAGAAAAATCATCATGAAGACAGAACATTTGTTTTCTTTACAAACTTACCAAATAAGCTCTAATGCACAAATGTTCTCTGATAGCATTATCATCTTCAGGAGGAAGTGGACTTTCCAATCCTTGTTCTTCCCACTGATTATAGATTTCTGCTATGGAATCCTGAGGAATTTTCACAAATACTTCTTTTGCAGCTTCATGCTTTTTTGATGCTGTGAAAAAGATATAAAAGTTTTCAATATATGTGGATTTCTGTGTAATGGTTTCTAATGGAGTCTAAGCACTGGTGTCCAACTTTCACAGCGAGTGGTAACCATTTCAGGTCCCATGTACTTCTATTAAAGGTCTGGGTGACCTTTCCGTCCAATGGCTGGGCTTTTTCCTTATTTCAATGATATAGTCACAAAAGGATTCACTAAATGCAGTTACTTTTATATACTTCTGCATCTTAAAAAAAAAGGATAACCTTTTTCTATGCAAAATTAAGTAGGACATGAAAGTTCACTGTAAATATATTTTATTTCATAATATCAGGTTTGATATAGGAGTAGCTATTTTGTACCCTCCCTTATTGGAAGGGTTAGAAAAACAAACACAAAAAACAAAGTTCAAGAATATATAGACTTGAACAAAAACTTTAAGAAAGAATATAAAAATACAGCATACCCAAGAATTTTCTCATTATCGCATTGCCTTGTTTTAATGCTTCTGCCCTCTGTGCTGGGTCAAACACCAACCAGTCAATTACATCAATTTTTAAACGGTCCTCCTATTCATTTAATTGAAAAATAAAAGAAAAAGAACCATCAATTTTATTATTTTCTAAGATATTCTGTAAGTTAGTAGAATTAACTTACGTCATCATTTTAGTGAACATCATTTTCCCTCAAGTTATACAAAACTGTGAAAGAATCCAGCTTTCCTTAGTTTATTTTCACATTTGATAGCTTTCTATTAAATTACAGAAAAACTTACTGGACTGTGAATCTTGAATTATATATTCTATGTCCTACCAATTTAATCATTGATTCCTTTACATGTTACTCTAACATTTTTTCTTTCCTGGATAAAACTTTTATTCCTTTCTGAAAATAGGAATAAATAAACCACATAACAGTGACTGATCCAAGTATATAGAATAACCTGATGAGCAAAAATCCAATGCTCAGGGATTTTTCTACAAAAGAAGCTTTCTTTAACTTAATACTACTGTAAGTAAACCCTTACATGAAACCTTAAATTTGCTCCCAATTTTTATAATTTAAAAGGTTTGGCTGACAAAGGAAGATTCTTAAAAAAAAAAAAAAGAAGTCAGAGCATTTTAAGACAGAAGTTCACCAAAGCTCAACACTCCCTCTTCCCCTCATATTACCTCAGAAGTGCCCGTATCTAGGGCCGGGGCCAGGTCATGATGACTGAATTCACCATTATCTCTCTTTCGAATATTCTCCACTACAGTTTTTGTTATAGTAGCAATATCTAAATCTAAAGAATTTTTTTAAGAGACAAAAGCAAGAATTAATTGTTCACACTAATATTCTCTAAACTGTCACAATAATTTGGTATATTTGGGATAATAATTTTTATTTATTTTATTTTATTTACTTATTTTTAGAGAGAAGGGAAGGGAGGGTGAGAAAGAGAGGGGGAGAGAAACATCAATGTGTGAGAGATACATCAATCAGTTGCCTTTTGCATGCCCAACTGGCCTGCAACCCAACCAAGTGTCTTGACTAGGAATCGAACCAGAGACCTTTTGGTTTGCAGGCCAGCACTCAATCCACTGAGCCACACCAGCCAGGACAGGGATAATAATTTTTAAAAAGTATAACAAAGTATGAAAGACATTGTTTTAAAAATGCCAAAATTAAAAGATACATAAGTGAAAGTACATTTTATTCCTAAAACAGAATTTCATTGAAATTTTCTCAAGAAAAATAAGATTTAAAACTAGAAAGATAAATTTTACTAAAGCCCAATAGATGTGAAGTTCTTAATCATTTTTACCTGCTTCTTTAGCCAGCTCCAAGCAATGGTGACGCTGTTCAAATTCTGTAACACCTTCCAAAAATAATGCATACTGGGCAACAGCTAGGTCTTGAGGTAAATGACAGGTATAAAATGCTACAAGAGTTGTGTGTTTTTCATTTATTAAAAGCTAGAAAACAGAAAAAGTCAAAGTATGTCAATAATAAAGCAGTTCAAGGATCAGTGGTACTTTTTAACTGTTTATTCAAAATTTCAAACATATTTAGAAGAAATTCATACAAACAGATTTGTGCTGCTAAACAGAATAAATTTACACTCTAAAATATGGACTTATGAAATTAAGAGATCTCAGCCCTGGCTGGTGTGGCTCAGTGGATGGAGCACCGGCCTGCGAATTAAGGGTCAGCGGTTCAATTCCCAGTCAGGGCACATGCCTGGGTTGTGGTCCAGGTCCCCAATAGGGGGTGCACCACAGGCAACCACATATTGATGTTTCACTCCCTCTCTTTCTCCCTTCCTTCCCCTCTCTAAAAAATAAATAAAATCTTAAAAAAAAATCTCTGATGAACTTCCTTTTGTTGGGTATAAAAAATATGACCATCTTTTTCATTAAAATAGTAAAAAAAAAAAAATTTAAATTGTGAATTCTTAAAGTTTACCTGTATGTATGTCTTTAAAACCTCAATGGAAACTTCTTCCTTCATAGGAAAAAAAGATATAATTCAATTATAAACACAACTGCTTATGTGTACCAGCACTATATCTAATAAAAATTCTACTATTACATTATTTAATGACTGACTATTTAACATCGAGCAATAACTATATGACAGGCTAAGTGCATAGCACAGCATGCACTGCCTGATTTAACCATACCATGTTCTTTGTGGATAGTTACTATTGTTCAAGTATTACAGAGGAAGAAACTAAGACCTATGGAGGTTTTATTTACCCAGAATTACAAACTAGAAGTTGTTGGGTAAGGCTGTGAACCAGGAGTCTTACTCTAAAACCCAAGTTTTTAACTACTGTATCATTCTGCCTTCTACATGAATTCTAACCAAAATGATATTCATCACTTAGGGAAAAAAGAAAAAGAAAACAAAGGTTTAAAATCTCACACAGAATGTAGTCTGGTTCAGTTAGCTTAGCTGGTTGATTCCAAGTTGGGTACTAATAAGGATTAAAGTTACAAATTTACCAGAAACCAGAAAAACATAAGCATTCTGCAGCCACAGATTAGAACTTTAACAAGTTACCCACAGTGAGTTACCATTGAATGACCATGTGAGACTGTATACAACAGTTCTGCACCCCATCAACTACTTCTAGAAAACAAGCAATGTGTTCCTGATGATAGGCATAAAGCATGTGCCTTGCAGAGAAGAGTAAATGGTTCATTTTTGCTTACTTTGGTCTGTAGTCCCAGTGTGCGAAAAAACAAAATGAGATGAGTCATGAAGCGGAGGAGGTGTCCAGGCAGATTATTTCTGCTTTTGGAAAGCCATTTGCTAAACTCATCCATCAAACCTACAAGCCATCAAAGCAAAGATGCAATAATAGGAATAAAAATCAAAAGGAGATAAATATACATTACTAGGAACATTTACCACATCCCCTTAGTGCTGTTCAGTCGCTATCTCATTGTTAACAACCATCACATAAAACAGATTCTGGATGAAATTCAACCTTTAGAACAAGTAGATAGTTGTGTTCAAATAGGCTAATATTTATAAGGATTAAGAGATATGGTAAGTCATGCGCATTGCTTTGAGAACTTTTTACAAAATTACTGTAAGAAAAGCAGGAACTCATACAAAGTAAAATAAAATTATAATCTCACCATCAATATCTCCCAGGATAAGGAATTTTTGAACTATATGATAATGTTCTTGATTCTCTTCCAGAACTCTCTGAAAAAAAATTTTACATTTTCCATAAATCTTCTAGTGGTCATTGTATAGTATGTAGTCATTGTTAAACTGAAAAGTCAAGCCTTTGAAGACATGTACATAAAGAAAAAGTTGGAGAGGAAGGATCACAGGAAATCAAAACAAAATAAAATATGGGAAGGATACTGCCTTCGGAATATACTTAAGACTTACAAATCCAGGACTGAATTGTATCTTTGAAAGCAGAGAACTGTGATAAAACAATTTAGTCTCTGTGAATGTTACTAAACTTTAATTTCTTGTCTTTTACTACTGTTTTCCTTACTACTAATTAGATGAGACAATGAAGATTTCAATCAACATGAACAGCTGTGCTTAAAAGCATGCTTTGAGTATCCTCTTCTGAACACGGCACTGAGAGTAATAAAAAAGGCCTCAAACTAGTGATTAGGCACAGAGTTGAAAAAACCATTTAGAGTAATCTGCAGCTGGATTTCTTGCAGCAAATACTGTATTTTTCGGACTATAAGACGCACCCCCCAAATTTGGGCGGAAATGGGGGTGCATCTTACAGTTCAAATGTAGCTTACCTGGCTCGCTGTGTGTGTGTTGGGGGGGGGGTAGGGTGGTGGCCTGTGTTATTTATGTTATTAAATGTTTTACCACATTTTTTGCTTCAAAAATTTTTTCCTTATTTTGCTCCTCTAAAACCTAGGTGCGTCTTATGGTCCATTGCGTCTTACAGTCTGAAAAAATCAGTAGTTTATTTTTTGTCCAATATTTAAAATTTTTATTTAGTTGTTCAATTTTCCTTTAGCATTTATTCTTTTTTAACTGAATTTTTTTTTTAAGATTTTATTTATTTATCTTTAGAGGGGAAGGGAAGGAGAGAGGGAGAGAAATATCAATGTATGGTTGCCTCTCATGGGCCCCCTGCTGGGAACTGGCCTGAAACCCAGGCATGTGCCCTGACTGGGAATCGAACCGTGATCTTTTGGTTCGCAGGCCCGCACTCAATCCACTGAGCTACACCAGCCAGGGCTATTCTTTTTACATTTGGACCACTGCCTTATCTGGAATTTCTTGTAATACATGGTATGAGGTAGGGATCTAGCTTTGCTTTCTTTCCGGATAAAAAGTCAATTATGCTCACACCTTGTATCTAACTAAACCATCCCTTTCCCTCTAATATGAAAGGTCACCTCTTTCATCTAGTAAGTTCTCATCTATATTTGGATCTCATAGGAACTTTTGAACTTCACTGATCTATTTATTCCTGTGCCAATTCCATACTGTTTTACTGTATCTCTATATTAAAGTTTTACTGTGAAGACAATAATCCCGTAACTATTGTTCTTTTCCACATTTTCTTGCCATTCATTCTTACTTATTTCTTATATTTGGAAATTTTCTGTCTAGAAATAATCTAAAGCACTAGGATTTTCTGTTAATTTTGCAATGAATGACATTTACATTCAGTCTTCAGATCTAGGAATGTGGCATATCTATTTATTCATGTTTTCTTTAGGAAGGTTCTCAAACCTTTGGTTAATTTTTATTCCTAGGTATCTTAGTCAATAATTTAAATGGGACTTTTGGGGAGGGCTGTATCTTTTTATAACTAGTTGTGACAAATATAGAAAGGCTATGAGTTTTTGTAACTTTTTCTTGAATTTAGATGAGCAAATTCTTACTAATTCTAGTAATTTACTGAATTTTGAGGTTCTAGATTACACTTTTATCATATGAAAATGTTCCCTCTTTCCTAATTATCTATTCCTTGACTTTCTTGATTTATTTGCATTAACTGGGGTCTCCAAAATAATAAACTGGCAATAAACCCTTGACAGAAGAAGCATTAATTTTCTTACTATACAAAGAGCTCATTATACAATAAGAAAAACATAAAACTCAAGAGAAAATTGGGTAAAAGATCTGAACAGGGACATTCACAGATGGTCAATAAACAAAGGAGAACTTGCTCAGCCTTATGAATACACAGAAAAATGTACAACTAGAACAATGCAGTCCTATTTTCCATTTACTCTGATGGACTGGCAAAAAATTAAAAAAGGTGGTATTTGGGACCAGTGAGAATGCAGGGAAATGAACACATTAATAAATTTTTGGGGGGACTCCTGGTCAAGATGGAGGTGTAGGTAAACATGGCTTGCCTCCTAACACAACCACAGCAAAATTTAAAACTAAACTACAAAACAACTATTATCCATAGTCCTCAGAAAATCGAGCTGTATGGAAGTCCCACAACCAAGGAATTAAAGAAGTCACATTCATCCAGGTGGATAGGAGGGGCAGAGATGCGGTGACGTGGAGACATAGAAGGGATGGTCCCACAACCATGTGTGGTGGATAAAGATCGGGAGGGATACCTCTGATGCAAGGATTTCAGCCACAACCCAGACCACCCAGCCTAGGGTTCTAGTGCCAGGAAGATATGTCCCCATAACTTCTGGCTATAAAAATCAGTGGGGGTTGGGGCAGCAGAGGAAACTTCGAGATTCTCAGAGGCCTCCTCTTAAAGGCCCACAACAGACTTAGGACTTACACAGACTTATTCCCTTTGGGCTCTAGCACCAGGGTAGCAGCTAGAAGGACACCAGTGGCGTATGGGGAGAAACTGAAATGTCTGGCATCAGGGCAAGAGTGGGAAGACAGGTCCCTCCCGGACAGAACACCAGAGGCCAGACAGCAGCACTGTCCCCTTTTTGAGCCCTCCTGCACACAGAGCAACAGGGTGATGACACCATATCAGAGACTCCATCAACCTGGTTCACACAGGTAGTACTGCCCTGGCGATCATCTGAGGTTCTGCCACATCCAACTAACCGGTGTGCTTTTCTACAACAGGCCAAACTACTAAGATGGAGTCCAAGCAGCTCTCCCTAACACATAGAAACAAACACAGGGAGGCTGCCAAAATGAGAAGACAAAGAAACATGGCCCAAATGAAAGGACAGAACTCCAGAAAAAGAGCTAAACAAAATGGAGATAAACAATTTATCAGATGCAGTGTTCAAAACACTGGTTATTAGGATGCTCAAGGAACTCACTGAGTACTTCAACAGCATAAAAAAGACCGAGGCAGAAATGAAGGGTAAACTAATTGAAATAAAGAAAAAATTATAGGGAACCAACAGTGGAGTGGATGAAGCCGAAAATCAAATCAATGATTTGGAACAATAGGAAGAAAAAGAAACATTCAATCAGAAGAGCAAGAAGAAAAAACAATCCACATAAAATAAGGATAGGCTAAGGAGCCTCTAGGACAACTCAAATGTACCAGTATTCGAATCATAGTGGTGCCAGAAGGAGAAGAGAAAGAGCAAGAAACTGGAAACTTAATTAAAAAATGAAACAAAACTTCCCTAATTTGGTGAAGGAAATACACATACAAGTTCAGGAAGCACAGTGAGTCCAAAAGAAGATGGACACAAAAAGGACCACACCAAGACACATCATGATTAAAATGCCAAAGGTTAAAGATAAAGAGAGAATCTATAAGCAACAAGAGAAAAGCAGAGATACCTACAAAGGAGTGCCCATAAGACTATCAGCCGATTTCTCAAAAGAAACTTTGCGGGCCAGAAGGGACTGAAAATAAGTATTCAAAGTGCTGAAAAGCAAGGAACTACAACCTAAATTACTCTATCCAGCAAAGCTATCACTTAGACCGGAAAGGCAGATAAAGTGCTTCCTACACAAGGTAAAGGATTTCATCATCACTCAGCCATTATTACAGAAAATGTTCAAGGGACTTATTTAAGAAAAAAAAGATCAAAATGATGAACATTAAAATGGCAATAAATTTATAACTATCAATAACAATCTAAAAAACAAACTAAGTAAACAAGCGGAACAGAAACAGAATCATAGATATGAAGATAATTTGGAGGATTATTAATTGAGGGAGCAGGTGGAGAATGGCAGAAAAGGTTCAGGGATTAAGAAGTACATATTGGTAGGTACAGAAGAGACAGGGGGATGTTAAGAATAGTATAGGAAATGGAGTAGACAAAGAACTTATGTGCACGACCCGAGGACATGACCAAGGGGGGACTGCCAGAGGGAATGGGGGGTACCAGGTGGAGGGGAGCAAAAGGGGAAAAATTGGAACAACTGTAATAGCATAATCAATAAAATATATTAAAATAAATAAATACTGTTTTCCATAGTGGTCTTACAAGTCTGCAATCCCAACAGTGCACTAGGGTCCCTTTTTCTCCACAACCTCTCCAGCACTTGTTGTTTGTTGTTTTGTTTATGATGGCCATTCTGACCGGTGACCTAGTACACTGTTGGTGGGATTGCAGACTGGTACAACCACTATGGAAAACAGTATGGA
>CM052539.1:57782399-57806289 GCA_028533065.1 Trachops cirrhosus | reverse complement strand
AGATAAAAAACATGTGTAGTAAAATGACAGCAAACTCACAATTATTAATGACCACACCTGAAACAAAAAAAGAAGAAACTAAGCAAACAACTAGAACAGGAACAGAACCACAGAAATGGAGAACACATGGAGGGTTAGCAACAGGGGAGTGGGAGGAAGAGGGGTGTAGAAAGGTACAGAGAATAAGTAGCGTGGATGGTAGGTAGAAAATAGACAGGGGGAGGGTAAGAATAGTATGGGAAATGTAGAAGCTAAAGAACTTATGACACGTGGACATGAACTAAAAGGGGGAATGTGGGTGGGAATGGGTGTTCAGGGTGGAGGGGAATGAAGGGGAGATAATAGGACAACTGTAATAGCATAATCAATAAAATATATTTAAAAAAATTTTAAAGCATATTACTTTAAGAAATGTTAGATTATTTTGAGATCTAGGAAAAGTCTTATTATTTTCCATTATGTGTTTTTATTTTTCAAAAGGAAAGGGATAAATTAGCTCATATGCATAACATTTATTTAGATGAAACCAGTCTTAAACCAAAGAAACAGAAATAATGTATTACTTAAATATGCAATTAGGTTTTTCTTTTCAAAGAATGTCTCTTATTCGGATAATAGATGAGGAAAAGAAGAGAAAGAATAACAAGGTTTCACTTTTTTTTTTTTGCCTCCCGCTACAGTGCACAACAGCATAACACTTTTTGTTTCCTATTCAGTTATTGTAAAATATTCATATTAATATTTACCTTTTTATCAGTAGCTTGAAGTTCTTCAAAAACCTTTTCTAAGGTCCAACTTCAAAAGAAAGACAGGAAAGGGATAAAATATTATTAATAATATGAATGGATACAAAATAAAACTTGAGTAGAAGATCTGTCCAGAAGGTATCCAGCCATGTAATATAAAGAAGAGATGTTTACTGAAGAAGACACAAGATACAAGCAACATTGTACGTAGGACCATGGTGCTTCAGTTCCTTTCAAAGTAGACACCCTGGGACCTCACACAATTCTCCCAATCGCCATCAGCTGCCCCATTGTCTTTTCCTGCATCTCAGCAATGGTCTGAAATATCTTCCCTTTCAGAGGTGATTTTAATTTTGGGAACAGCCAGAAGTCACAGGGTGCCAAATCTGAGTCACCTGGGTGACTTGATGTTTCATGAAAAAACTTGCACAAGATGTGATGGATGTGCATGATGCACGTGTTTTCTTGATGAAGCTGCCAATCACCAGCTGTCCGTAGCTGTGGCCTTCTGAATCATCCGAATTGCTTCCATGGAGGAATGTTCAACCTTAACACAAAATTTGATGCAGATTCATTGCTTTACTCACTCAGTCATTTTGAATGTCATGGCCGCACAGTATACATGCTTACTCAACGGCGTCTACTGCGCCCACTGACTAGTACAATGAAATCGTCATCATTCACGCATGTGCATTCCAGTCCACTCTCCTTGGCTGCCAGGTTACACCGATGTTGTGTAAATCATTCTCGTTATATTAACAATGGCTGGATTTTTTTCTGGACAGACCTCGTATACTACAAATCCCCAAAACTAAAACCTACAAACTCACTTTGTTTCCAAATATTCTCTAGGGAGTTCTTCAGTTTCATCCAGAGTTATTACTGACGTCCGGATCTCCTGTTCTACCAGACTGTCCACCATCACTCGAAAGTAGGCCCACACTGTGTCTTCCCAGGTGTCACAGACAGGAAGAAGCTTTTCCCCCATTCCAAAACAGAAACACAAACATAGTCAACAAAAAAGAAAGTGAAAGCAATTACATCCATTGATGTAGACTATAAAGTCACTTTAATCACAAAATATTGTGGATTATAATGTAAAATATCAAATAACTGACCCACTCCCTGCCAAACCACTTCTTCTAAGTTTGAACTATTAAGGTTTCCATACTAAGTTCACAATAACATCAATTTTCCATGCTGATCTATTATGCCGTTTCAACTAATTACTACAACATACCCCAAAATAGCTGTAAACAGCTGTTAGACAATCCAAACAGTTGCTGTGCCTCAGTGATACACTTCTATATAAAGCTATGCATACTATAGTCATCAATAAATGTATGTTGTAATTAAATTTACGATTCTTTTTCATGTATTAAAACATTGTTTGGTGTATGGGATACATCATATTAAGCAGCTCAAGTCACTGTTCTATTTCATGACTATCTTTATCACTGCTACTTTTTTAAAAATTTTTTTATTTGTTTACTTTTAGAGACGGTGAAGGGAAGGAGAAAGAGAGGGAGAGAAACAGCAATGTGCAAGAGATACAACAATCGGTCACCTCTCGCAGGCCCGCAAAGAAGGATCTGGCCTGCAACCCAGGCATGTGCTATGACTGGAAATTGAACCTGTGACCCTTTGGTTCACAGGCCAACAGTCAATCCCCTGAGCCACACCAGCCAGGGCTCACTGCTACTCTTAAAAAGTAACTTAAATTTATAAAATTTATTATATACCGTTATTAGAATATTTTGTGTTTCAGATTGTTTCACAGGGAATAAAGAATTATTAAAATAGACTACATACCTGTTTGAGATTCCCACTTAAAGCAGCATAAATTGCTCTCTCATATCTATTAAAAAGTTCCTGAAATATAATAAATATAAATAAATTTGGAAGATCATTTTTCTTAGTATGTCAATTTTTCCCCACAATCTGAAATTTTGCAATGTCTGCTAAACTGAACTTATTTATTTGATAGTTTCTAAACTTAGCAAAAGATCTAGTGGGGTAGTAAGAAGAAAGGATCCCATGGTTTGATGATATATTCCATGCTGAAATCTTCAGGAAAAGTCAAACATCTGAATTTCAAATACAGGGTGAAAGCAGATCAAAGTGTAATGGATTCTTTATTTATAAAAGTCAAATTTTATTTTAGATAGAATTTATACAAGTTTTTTCAGTTATAAAGTTTCTAAATATGTAACACTACCTTATACTGACTTTAAAACATCAAAACAAAGCACCTGGAACCTGTCAGGCATCAGTTTGCATCAAAATCCTAAGTAGAATTAATTATATTCATTAAATTATTCAATTTTACTTCCTGAATCTATAAATGGCATTTTCAGTTTTCTTATCATCCACACACGTGACTTCAGGGACTCTCACTGTCCGAGTCCTCCTCTGCCTTCTTTCTCCAAGTACTTGTCCTGATCATTCTTGCTCCCTTCCTTTTCACTCTCAATATTACTCTAGGACAGGCCCTTAATTACTTAGTGTCTGAATAATTCTGACAAGCTCCTAACTAGTTTCTTGGCCTTTAGTCTGCTCAATTTTAAGCCTATTTTCTACTGCCAAGCTAATCTTAAAATACTGCTGTCATGTGCCCTTGAGGTTTCAATGGTTGACCACTACCTATTAAAAAAACAAACAAACCACCTCTCATTCTGTAGAGCAGCGCTTGAGGACCACCTCTGTCTGTTCATAATTTACCTCTTTCAAACGCCTTTTCCATTAGTCAGTTCTGTTACAGTGCTTATTTTGAAAATGTGAATTTGTTCCAATGTAACTGATATGTCAAGGAACAATCTGAACCTAATGCAAATTTCCCACTTGCTTGTGCATAATTTCATCCTCAAGAAACACTAAGTAAATGCAAAAAACTACACCCAGCTGAACTGGCCACTGGAAAATATACAAAAGTAACACACCTCAGACATATACCAGCTACGTCAATTCATCAGGAGTGTTAGTTATAAGCTAAATGAATACACAGCAAGTGTTATAATTTTCTATTTGATCTCAGCTAACCTCCTTTCACCACTTCACAGTAATTCATAAGCTGGAACCCTCTGACATCCAATTCCACAAGCAAACTTCAGGTCTCTTTCAAGGTAAAGTGTCACACTTATTGTAGTATTTATGTATTTCCTAAGCATTTAACAGTGTGAAACTGCTGTTTCTATTGCTTTTATCTTTTTATGTATCACTGATGGTTTGTGAGTATTGTGCTCTTAACTCCTTTCCCCCCAAAAGGCCTGTGGGTTTTTGTACAACTTTGCATGCTGCAATGATTTTTAAGAATGCACAAGTTGCATCATAACCTATGATCATACCTAGAATTCTTTATTTGTATGCCCAATAGCCCAAATCCTACTAATTTTTAAAAGTTCAGTTTAATTCTCTTTCCTGGGAACAAGTTTTAGCACAATGCTTATTCTCAGAATTCATTGGTACTTCCTTTATATTTTTGCTTTATATTAGTGTTTAATTCTGACTACTTAGTGTCTGAGTGATTCTGATTAGTAACTAAGTCTGCCAATTCCTATTCCTCAATTTGACTGCAAGTTCTTTGAAAGCAGGCAATTTAGTCTTATACTACTCTGAACGTTTCATAGCACCTTCAGCAGGCCTTCAATTAATTAGAGTAGAAATCAGTATCATTAAATATTTTATTATGTCTTACATCTTCTGCCATTCTCCAACAACTTATTTTCCAAATGCATCTATATGGATTCCCTTCAACAGGCTCTAATTCTGTTCCTATAAAACAGTTAAAGAAATAAAATATATAGTTTAAAATGAGATCTTTCATTGATTTTTAAACACAAGAGCTATACTTCACAAACACTGGCATTTAGAGCTAAATATATCCTCAACTCTCAGAATAAAATCTACTAAAATACCTCCATTAACATTAGGGTCATGATAGAGCTTCCAGCCTTCAAGTGTTGCAGCTCTCCAAGCCTGCCCACAACGTTTACAGAGCCGTTGTGCCTTCGGAAACAAGAAAGAGCAGTTAGTTATATGACGAGTGCAGTTCTGGAAACTTACAGGAAAGTTTAAACAACGTATGACAGGAGAGGATAACTTATGACATGTTACAAAGAATGATGGAGACAACTAATAATGACATTTGATTTTATCACCATATGCATGTCTCACTGTGATTCTGTCTTTTTCCTAATAATCCCTTTGCTGTGATTTTGGGCTTAACAACAGGTTCCCATAGAGCCCATGGGCATTTAATTCTGCTAGAGACAAATGGGGCTGAAGAGGTTGATGACTCTTAATTAATTTAACTAACATTGTTAGTGACGAGAATGACAGAGTGCCACTGCTCATTCACTCTATTCACAGTATTTCTTTATGTTAAATATGGCCAGTCAAATAAGCTTACTGTGCTAGTAAGACAGAAAGATGTCTATTGTTCCATCATCTCTTGAGGAACCATCTCTTCCCCAATGAGTTCACAAGGTTTGAGCAGGCCTAATGCCATCTCTGAACCCTAAGGTTAGGCATGTGATCTAATAAGAATCACCCCAGGACTCTTGCTGAAGATACAAAGAAAGAGATATAATCCTTTTGCTGGGATTGCTACCTGGCAGGAAGATGTAAACTGCTGGTGGCCTTTACAGACACAAGCAATGGCTTCTTGAGAATGAAGTCAGAAAAGAAGACAGAACCAGGTGTTTGGGAGAGAGGCAGTAGCCTAATGACATCTTCTGAGTCCCTGGATCCTGCTTAAAGCCAGATTTAACCCTCTATACCTCCCTGTTCCATGAGCCAATCAAGTAACCTGAGTTCAGTTTCTTGAACCTAGAAAACCTAATACATACAATCAGGTATAGGCTATCTCAAACACCATTCTGGATTTATGGCTTTAAAAATTATGAAATAAATAAATTATGAAAGCTATGTACAAACATGGAAAATGTTTTGATATGCTATATAAAAAGAGGATAAAAACAGAATGTAGAACCTTGAAAACATTCTAAGTGAAATAAGCCAAACACATAAGGACAAATATTATATGATTCCACTTATATGAAATATCTAGATGAGGCAAATTCATAGAAAGTGGATTTGAGGTTACCAGGAACTGGGGGAAGAGGGAAATGGGGAGTTATTGCATAATGGGTACAGAGTATCTATTTGGGATGATGAAAAGTTTTGGATATAGAGGCAATGGTTTCACAATGTTGTGAATGTTATTAATGCCACTGAAATACACACCTCAAAACAGTTAAAATGACCAATTTTGTTATATACATTTTGCTTGTGTACATAAGAAAAAGTTAGTAATATACCAAAATCATTTAAGTATACATATATATAGTGGTACCTCGGTACTCATTGTTAATTTGTCCTGGAACTGTGACAAGTGCGGAAATTGACGAGTACCAAACAATGAAGCATTTTCTCTTCCTGGGCGGCATCCTGACTCACACAAGTTCTAGCAAGAGTGCCCAGTGCCCAGAGCCGAAACATTTTTTCTTATCAACACACGATGAGTACAGGGTTTGATGAGTTCTGTTGCTGACAAGTACTGAGGTATGACTACTTTAAATGGGTGAATTGTATGGTATGTGAATTATATCTCAATAAAGATGTTAAAAGAAAAACAAACCCTGAATGTATACTATGATTACAATTATGTTAAAAGGAGTTATAAAACAAAAAGAGCTTTAAGTAAATACAAAACCCCACTATCTGTGGTAATGTAAAGGTAGCAGGACCTGGAAGTTTTTGGTTTTCATGCCTTCAGGAATGAGATAATTTTTTGTTTTCTGTTTTAAAAAAACAGAACCTCATTTGCCACTGCAATTCCTAGTATCTTGCACATCACCTGGCAATGTGGCTGAGACTTAAATATTTTCTGAGTAAATGAATATATATCAACTTCTTTTCTTAATTAAAAAATAAGAATGAGGCTTAGTAACCCAAGACTTACTACTGTAGAAATTACTTAATACATGCTAATGTTTTTAAAACACAGAACAGATAACACTTTGAATTAATTCTAACAGAACTGTCAAGAGTACTGCACAAGAGATACAACATAATACCCAAAGCTCCTATACATCAGACTTCCTCATCACAAAAGTCAACAAAACCATCCAGTAAGCTGTCTGATCAGATACTAAACATTCTGCAGGCATACCTCACTTTATTGTGCTTCACAGATGTTTTTTACAAATTGAAGGCAAGACCCTCTACCCACAAAAGATTACCTCTCGCTTTACTGCAGTTTTCTGGAAGTGAACCTGAATCTCTCAGAGGTATACCTGTAGATATAACAGCTTAACTATCACAAAGGATATTACATCTTAAAGAGGTGAGATTAAAAGGAAGAAGTCTGAGGGCCACAGTGGTCTTCAAATGCACAGTGTCATCTGAAAGAGCAATCTGGGTCAGACTTAGTCTCAACTCTTAAAAATCAGAACTGGAAATAAGGGAAATATGCCTAGGGAACACAGTGCACAGGGAGGCAAAGTCTGACTTCTTAAAAAATTTTTTGTTAGGTTTGTGCAAACTAGAGTGCACTGCTTTCTGAGGCAACGTGTTTCTTATCAGTGGAAATGTTCCAACGGCAGTTAGATTTAGACACACTCTGAAAGACGTCACTGCACTGAGAAGGCATATGAGGTGGGTCACAAAGAGTCTGTGACTTTTTAAAATTGGACAAGCAGGGTGTACATGTTTACCTCTTCTGTCATTCCAGCACGGATTAGAGTGAAAAGATATTTGAGTAATCTAACTTCATCTTCTCTATCCAGATCATCAAGGGGCATTTTCTGTCTTATGGGAGCATCAGGGTCCTATAAAAACAATCAACTGTAAGTTCTTTGTACCCACATACATTTAAATATCAGTAAAAGATGATAAATCTCTCCCGAGTATATTGCTGAAACAAATTCATTTACAATTCGGTTAATTAATAATGGGAATGGAAGTGTCTCAAGCGTTCCAAATAGCCACACAACTGCTTGCTCCCCATTCAAAATAGACTCCTTTAGCCCACAAAGGTGCATGCCTAGGTCAGGAAAGGTGGAAACACCAGTAGCCCAGCCCAGCTAGGGTAACTCTAGAAATGCCACTTATAATTCAAGATGACTTGGTCTTCACCCTGATGTACAGCAACTGTATGGCCAAGTTAATGTAATACTAAACAGAATCAGGCCTAGATGAAAAATGAGTACAGAGGAGAAACTAAAAGAATCTCAATCTATTCTGTGACCAGAAAGGGCTAGTTAGTAGTTTCTGAGACCTATGACAAGAGAGCCCATTCTGGGGTTGATGCTAGATAAAACATACCAACTCCCAATAAAATTCTTTATTTTAAAAACAGATTTTTAATAAATGATTACCTCCTCTCCAAAACAAACAAAACCCAGTTATTCCTACCTATTACCTTTCACAGATAGAAAGAAATATACTTTTAAACATCTGGGATAATATACTGTTCTTACTTTTCGGCAAAGAGCACACATGATCTGCATGTTGAATTTCAAATGAAAAGCTATTTTAATGTGATTTAAGAAAGGAATTAATTCTTATTCCAATGTTACTGTGTATGGCAATATGAGTATCAGTCCATAAAATGGAATGCACAATAGATTTGGCTATTTTCACAAATATTTTGCAACAGATACAATCATTCAATTTTGGAACATGATCTCTTTCTGCAAGAAGGAAAAGACCACTTTCCAGATGATAAGAGGAAATGACTTTCAGTTGCCTGCTACTGAGTAGTTTTGCTACAATTTATTCAAGCTCTTCTTCCAGTAGTTTCCAAAAAATTTTCATCAAAAACCACTTTTGTTACCAAATGGAATTCTAGCAATTTTTTCAGTTGTTACTTGTTTCCCCATTTACCATAAATATTTAAATTACATACTGCCACCTGTCACAAAGCTCTATGCCTTTATTTCTACAATTAGACTTCTGTTCTTAGCAAATCCATTGTTACTCATACCCTACAATGTCCTTTCCAACATTAAGAGTCAAATCTTGCTGTAAGACCAAAATTAATCTGTTTTTAATGATGGCAAATCAGGAACACTTTCTATAACTTCTTTTAAAATTTATAATTTATGTTACAGATAGGTCCAAATACATTGAATTAAATTCCAATACAACTTAGTAGTTTTACAGTTAAATAGTATGAGCAAATCTTCAGAAAACAAAGAGAAGCCTTTCAAAAAAATCATGTAACTTGGAAAAATAGCTGTCCTTATTTTTCTTTTTTTGAAGACAACTTGCATTTCAAAGAGAACACATACCAATTCAGTGACAAGAGTACGGACGCTCCCAATATAAGAAGATAGCTGCCGCTGTTTCAAGGTATGCAGAGTATTTTCCCTGAAAGAAAAGGTACAATTTATTTTTAAAGGAGCAATTTTAATAGGTTTATTTTTAAAAATAATTATGTCAGCCCTGGGTGGTGTGGCTCAGTGGATTGAGTGCCAGCCTGAAAACCAAAGGGTGGCCAATTCGATTTCTAGTCAGGGCACATGCCTGGGTTGTGGGCCAGGTCCCCAGATGGGGGTGTGTGAGAGGCAACCACACATTGATGCTTCTCTCCCTCTTTCTCCCTACCTTCTCCTCTCTGAAAATAAGTAAAATCTTTAAAAATAATTATGTCAAAGTAAAAGGTATAAACTCAGAAAAAACATGCAGAAATGCTAAGTATACAATTTCACGTAAGAGAATTTCACATTTTAGCACAGATGACTAATAATGAGCACATTTTCATGTCCTTATTGGCCATTCACTTGTACGTTTTGTAATCTATTTGAATCTGTGAGGTTTTTATTGGGTTACCTTTTTTTTTTTTACTGAGTTGTAGTTCTTTGTGCACTATGGGTTGTATGTTTCTTCCAGCCTGCAACTCACCACCAATTCATTTTCTCAATGATGTCTTTTAATGAGAAGTTTTTAATTTTGAGTCACATCAACTTTTGTCCTGATTATTGCTTTCTGTGACCTAAGAAAGAAACACTTGCCTATCCCATAGTGATAAAGATGCCCTCCTATATTTTCCTGTGAAAGCTTTATAGTTTAGCTTTTACATTTAGGACTAGGATCCATTTTGAAAAATTGTTGGGTATGATGCGAAAGAGGTGTCAAGATCAATCTTTTTCACATTCCTTTCCTTATTTGATTGCTTTGAATGCTTTGTTGAAAACCAAATGGCCATATCAGTATGGGTCTATTTAGGGGTTCTCTATTTTGTATTCATAAAAAACTTGCAAAAATCTTAACGAGGCATTTTAACTAAAATTCTTTTTTTTTTTTTTTTAAAGATTTTATTTATTTATCTTCAGAGGGGAAGGGAAGGAGAGAGGGAGAGAAATATCAATGTATGGTTGCTTCCTGTGCATTCCCTACTGGGAACTGGCCTGCAACCCAGGCATGTGCCCTGACTGGGAATCAAACCGTGATCTCTTGGTTCACAGGCCCGCGCTTAATCCACTAAGCTACACCAGCCAGGGCTAAAATTCTTTTTTTCTGAAAATGAAAATTCATTGTTTTGCTCAGAAAAACCACAACTATTAAAGATTTAATTTTTAAAAATATTTTACTTATTTATTTTTAGAGAGAGGGGAAGGGAAGGAGAAAGAGAGGGAGAGAAACATCAATATGTGGTTGCCTCTTGTGCGCCCCTTACTGGGGGCCTGGCCTGCAACCCAGGCACATGCCCTGACTGGGAATCGAAGCAGCAACCTTTCAGTCTGCAGGACGATTTCCATCCCACTGAGCCACACCAGGCAGGGCTGAAGATTTAATTTTTTTGTTTCATTTTGAAGATTTAATTTTTAATAAACATTTAGTAACACTAATTTCCTAGGTAAGCAGAGAAAAAATATAACTGACTTGCAGACTTGGTACATATAATATACTGAATTCAGAGGTGATCTGAACTTTTTCTTCTAGTCTTGAAATAAATTTGTCTCTTTAACCTAGGGGTGCTTTCTGGTTTCAAAGGTCTACAATAATTTAAAAGTATTGAATGGTGTGGGGAAAAGAAAATTGGAAAAAAAATCAAACATAGCTAGACACATGGCACAAGTGTCTTCTTGATCAAATTATGATTATTAAAAAAATATAGCAGGTGATTATTTGAAAACGTGAGTCTAACCATGACACATTCTTTTATTCTCAAGGTTTCCCATCACATTTAGAATAAAGTTCCAAACACTTACCTTTGCCTGACTGTAAAAGTCCTCTGTGAGCTGGCTCTCTTCAATCTTACTTCCTACCATTCTTTTATTTGCTGTGTTCACAATGGCCTCCTTGTAAACAAATACTTTACCTTTTCAGGGTCCTTGCAGTTTGTTCTTAACCAAAACACTTATCCCTTTTATTTCTGCATAGCTTTCCTCCTCTATTTCTTAAAAGCCTTTTATTCCTTTTTAAAAGATTTTATTTATTTTTGGAAAGGGGGGAATGGTGGGAGAAAGAGAGAGAGAGAGAAACATCAATGTGTGGTTGCCTCTCACACACCCTGCCACTGGGGACCTGGCCCACAACCCAGGGATGGTCCTACACTGGGAATCGAACCAGTGACCCTTTGGTTCACAGGTGGGCACTCAGTCCACAGAGCTACACCAGCCAGGGCAAAAGCCTCTTATTTGTAACTACCTGTTACTTCCTTAGAGAGGCCATACCTGATCACCTCTTTTACTTAAAACTATACTCATTATCATCCTCTATCTAGCAATTCTGATTGTTTTTGCTCAAAGCTGTTAATACCTAACAGGATACATATTTGTTTTTCCTCTCCTAAACAACTGTAACTTCCATAAAGGCAGAGTTTTTATGTGTTTGCTCACAGACTGAATAAGAAGCGAATAAGTATTTGCTGAAGGATGAATAAACAAAACCAACTTTAAGTTTTTGGAATAAAAGTTTAATGACTTACCAATATACTGATTTTGCATAAAACTCAATATTATCAGAAAAATCTCCAATCTCATCTTTGGCAATGCTCTCTAACCAATCTACCACCAGCTAGGAAAGTTTAAAAAAAAAAAAAAAAAAGAGTATTAACTAAAAAATCTGTTAGCATTTTATTTGCAGTATTCCTACACTTAATTTCAAAGAAGTTTCTAGTGTAAAAATACCAAGTAATAATTTTTCCAACCCCTATTTTTTACTTTTTAAAGCTATATAAAAATTATGGCAAAAGGACGAAATTTTCTATAGGAATAATACAATTTTCAACAGGCTATTCCTGGAAATACTAAGGCTATTATTTTAAAACCAAAAATAAGGTTCTTAATTCCTTTTAATTACAAATAGAAAGAAAAAATTAAGGAAAAAGTTTTAAATGAAAACAACTTAAGTTCTTTTATGTTATTTATCTTTTCTTTTCATGTTTCATAGAAAAAAATTTAAAAACTCTAGTCATACCTGACTTTGTCGGACAAGTGAATCTCTCTGAAATAATGTCTCCACAACTGTTTTTTCACTAGCATTAAGAGCCTATTAAAAAAATATAAACAGAAGGAAAGAAAAAAGATGTTCTAAGAATATTATTTCAACAGAATAGTAAAAGCAAATCTGAAATAAGTATATTTAGTCATCCATAAACATTTTATCACACAGCAAATTGGTTTATTCATCTAAGAAAATTTTTATAAATAAATTTCAAACTGCTATGTCAATGTGTGGCTGCATTTACTTGATATTTTAATTCTACGGCTACATTTGGAATTTAAAACATCTGTTTTCACCAGGGATGTTGTTTTAGGGAAAAATAAAATACAAAACAAAAAATCATAATAAAAGGAGGAATACAGTCATGTGACATATTAGAAAATTAACATTAAAAACTTTAAAATCTATTTATTCCACACTGCAGAAAGTGATAAAACCTAACAATCCAAGGCTCTTAAGACCAACTTTAAGGACAACTTGACAAAAATATTAGCAAGTAATATTAGAAGGATAATATGGTAATGGAACCTAATTAATCCACCTTATTCACACAGTAAGAAAAGCCATAGGAACATCCGGATAGCTGCCAAAATGTCATTTGTAATTATCTTCATAAATTATAAACAGGAGAATATTTTGCTAATATGATACACTATCTAGCTAAAGCCTATAACAAATATTTCACTTAACTCTAAAACCAAACAAACAAGCAAAAAAACCCCCCCAAAACAAAAAACTAAATGGTAATAAGTATGGAGAAAGAGTCAAAAGTTGTCACTATTTTTAGATAATAGAATTGTCCACCAGAAAACCCAGACAATCAATTGAGAACTATTAAAACCAGTAAGTTCAATAAACAGCCAAATGTAAGATAAATAATCTTCCTAGACATGCATATATCACTTGGTTGGAATGATATAAGTATTTGCAGAATAAATATATTAACAGATTGAGAAAGCAATAAATGAATAAACAAGAAAAAAACCAAAACCTCATGGACACAGAAAACAGTATAGTGGTTACTAGGGGAAGGAGGAGGGGGTAGTGAAAGGTAAAGGGGGTCAAATATATGGTGACAGGAAAGATGATTTGATTTTGAGTGGTGGGGACACAATGCAGGATACAGATGATGTATTATAGAAATATACACTTCAAACCTATAGAATTCTTATTAACCAATGTCACCCCAATAATTATAAATTAAAAAATTAAAAACAAATTTCAAAACCTTAAAAAATAATAAAAGTGTTGCTGGAAAGCCAAAAAACAATTACTTTAAAATAAAAGATTGAAAAGATAGTAAAAAATATTTTAGGTGAGAAAGCAGGTTAACAGACATGTGTGGCTGAAATAACTTATTATAAAAATGTACAATTATTTTTTCCTTTGTTCACTACAGTTGCTTCAAACATGAATTACTTTAGTAATTAGAAAATAAGAAGTAATTAAACTCCAAAAGAGAATCTGGTCTTTATGGTTTCAAAGGGGTATTTTTACCAAGACTTCAAAGAACAGGTAATTCCTATGTTCTTCAAACAGAACACAGAAAAATGCATGGAAGATTTATGAACTTGTTCTGGAGAATTAGACAACAGAACTGGATGAGGGTAACTCACACAAAAAAAATGTTTCGAAAAGTTCTAAATAACATTAGTTAAGAAAATTTAGTAGTATATTTAGGAATACATCACAACTCAAGCATTTATTCCATTTGAGGATTATTCAACATTAGGAAAATTGTTAATGCAAGCTATTACAGTAATAAATTAAAGCAGGTATCTATAGAAGCTAAAAAAATCAAAACAAAACATATGACTGCATTCAATATCCATCCCAACTCTCAGCTAGTTAGGAGAAAAAAATTCTTAATCTGCAGTAAAATAAAAGCATTCTCAACAAAAGTCAGGAACATGAAAAGAATGCTTACTAACTGATATAATTGTGTGGGTGCCCCTAGTCAATGACATAAGGAAGTAAAAGAAATAAGAGATTAAGAAAGATTAAGGGAATTTACTACTTGCAAATTACTGCCACTACAGAAAATCCTATAAAATCATTGAAAAACTTATTAGAACTAATAAAAGTTCCAAAAGATGGCCAAATGTGAGCTTTCCACAAAAATCATTAACTTATTTGATAGTAATAACTAATTATAAAATACAATAGGAAAGAGAATCTACAATAGGATTTACAGGGACTTTTATAAAAATTACAATTCTTATTAAACTATAAAAGATCTAAATAATCTAAATAATAAAGATCTAAAAGATATGCTATGATCATAAACAGGAAAATTCAACATAAAAATGTCATTCCTCCTCATATTAATTTACAAATTCAATATTACTGTCATAAATATCTCAATTAACTTTTTAATAATGGAAATTATGAAGTTCATCTGAAAAACAAAAGTGTGCAAAAATAGCTAAAACACTTACTATATTCATAGCAGTCCTAAGTGCCCATCAGTAAATAAGTGGATCAAAAAACTGTGGTACATTTACTCAATGGAATACTATGCAGCATAAAGAATAGAAGGAACTCCTACCCTTTGTGATAGCGTGGATGGAACTGGAGAGCATTATGCTAAGCTAAATAAGCCAGTTGGTGAAAGACAAATACCATATGATCTCACCTATAAGAGGAACCTAATGAACAAAAATAAACTAACAAACAAAATAGTACCAGAGGCCCGGAAACATGGAACAGACTGACAATGACCAGAAGGTTTGCGGGGAGTTAATGTTAGAAAGAAGGGAAGGGATGTTCAAAGAACATGTATGAATGACCGATGGGCATGGACAATGGTGTGCAGACTGGGCGCAGGGGTGGGCTGGGTGGAGGAGGGCAAAGGGGGAAAAACTGAGATGACTATAATAGAATAATAGTAAAAAATTTTTTAAAAAGAAAAAGAAAAAAATAAGCTTTAGATTTAGAAGAAAACACTGTAGAATATTTTCTAAATAGTTAGGAAAGGTCTTCCTTAAAAAAACAGAAGATCATGAATGACGAAAGAAAACATGACAGATGTGATCGGTTATATACGGAAATGTCGGCTTTACAAAGACCCCTTAAACAAAGTTGAAAGATAAGTAACAGAAGGAGATTATCTCTAACACATATGAGGAAAGAATGAATAGGAAAATGAGCAAAAGAAATGAATATAGAATTTATATTAATGCTTAAGGATGACAAATACTCCACCTCACTGATGGTCAATAATAAGCATATTAAAACAATGAGGTACCTTCTTTCCAAATGGCAAATTCAGATGATTAATGTCAGAGTAAACACTATTACACACTGTGAGAGTGTATATAAACTGGTACATTCCATTATGAAGGTAATATAAAAATCTCTACCAAACTCTGAACCAACAATTTCACTTCAATATAGGAAGTACTCAAATATGTAGATAAGTATGAAGAAGAACGCTCTTCGCATTATTGATTGCTATAGCAAAAATACTGGAAACAACCTAAATATATTCAGCCAAATATCTGAAAAAATTATGGTACATTTATGCTCTGGTATACTAAGAAAAAATAAGGTAAAATTAAATAAACTGACATTGCAAAACTCAGAAATGTTGATGAATAAAAAACTCTCAGCATAATGTATAAATGAAATTACAGCAAGAAAAAAAACAACTGTGTGTGTATAGAGCCAGGGAGACTAGATGAAAGCCACTGCCATAATCCTTGCAAAAGATGATGATGATGATGGTTTCATCTGAAGTGGTGGCAACAGAAACAGAGATGAGTGGTCAGAGCTGGGACTGAAGAGAAAGGAGAGGGTCAACAAGACTTGATGATGGATTACACTGTGGAGATGAAGTGGAGACCAGAGTCTATACTCTTAATACTCAAAGTGTAACATACAGACCAACAGCATCAGTGTCACCTGGCAGCTTGTTAAGAAGCACTTAGGCCCCTGCCCCAGAACTAGTGAATCAGAGTCTACATTTTAACAAGATCCTCAGGTGACTCATGTGCACCAAACAGATGTGAAGCCCTTCAATACGGTAATAAAAACAAGAGGACAGGTCAAGCTGTGTGATTTTGGAGTCAGCACTTAGCTGGTGAATTCTACAGTTAAGACATATGTTGGAATAAATGCTTATATAGCAGTAATGTGAAAAATATATATATTAACCTCTGAAATCATCATATCTGTTTTTATAAAACTTAATCACCCTCCTGATTCTACCTGGTTAGCTGAGATTGCTGAGTCACCTTTATAATGAACAAAACCCTGCAAAATGCCACAATTTTAGTCTTTGAAAGACAATGAACACTGTGATAAAAAAAAACTATAGATGAAACAACTTCTAAACTATCCATAATGTTTTTAGTAGTTTTAAATTGCTCTAATAATTAACTTGTATAATTAAAGAAACTATTTTTAAAAAATCTGCATTTTAACAAAATCCCCCGGTGACTCATATGCACAAAAGTTAGAGAAGTGCTGATTTACAGAATGTTCAGGTTCCTTGGAAAGCTGGCTGTGGTGCCATCCAGCAAAAGACAAAATTGGGTTTCGCTTTTGCAGGTTGGAGTTACGGTACTTGAAAGTTATTTTGAATAGAACAGACTACACTAGACTAGAATAGAATAGAATAAAAAATAAAAATAAAAGGTGCTTGCTCTTGAAGTCAGTGAGTTTTCCTGAGTCTGCTAGGAAGGAAGAAAAGAAAAATACGGGAAGACCATTTACAAAATGAGACAGAGCCAGGGGACACACTCCTTTCAGGCTATACCTTCTCTCTGCTTGGAGTTTCTAGGAGAGAAAGAAACACATTCCAGTGCTACTGAGACGGCTGCACGATTTAACAACTTGACTGTTAGCATCCGTGCTAGGAACCAAGTCAGAATCCTGCAACACTTTACCCAGGCTCCATAAAAAATTAAGCCCTTGGGCTTCTGCTGAACTGCCCCAGAACCACCCCCTAAAATTTTCTAGAAGTTCAATGTTTAATACAGTAGGGAGTGAAGCATACCACTCTTCACATTTGAGGGTCTCTGTGTGAAGGAAGAGATCTCTAGAGCATCACAGCAGCTCTCTCTGAGGTTTTACCAAGCATTTCACAGTGAAATTCTCATCTTTATCCTTAAAACAAAACCCCAAAACATAAACAACAAAAAAGCAAACTATGTGTATATGCATGTATAAAGATGTATAGAAAAATGTCTGGTAGACTACAATACCAAATTGTCAGATTGAACAGTAAGAGATAAAGCAGATTTTTTACCTTTTGCTCTATAATATATATCAGAATTTGATTTTTTTATCTTTTACTGTATTTTTACTTGTAAAATTTTAAAAATGAAGAAATTCATGATCAAGGAGTTTCTTCATTCTTCAAAAATCAAATTCTACTATTAAAAACATTTTAAATTTTGAGCATTTGACAAAAAAATTAATATAAAACTTACAGTAACTGCAAACATATTTTCATCTTCTAAGGCAGACTGTATCCTGTCTCTGAGGAAAAATAACACAAAATTAAAAAGCCTTATTTCATATAAATATATAAAATCACCTTTGAAGCTATATGCATGCACAAACCTACAATCTAAAAAATGAGTTTTAATTCACTTAGCCATCCTGCTTTAAAACCAAGATACAAATTGTAAATGCCTTCTGAATCTGACATCTGAACAAAACTGATATTTAAAAAAAATACGAAGTCTTTAACAGCTACCTGCTAATGCGTACACCTAACTTTTTAATATAACCTTTTCGCATAGCAAAATTAAAAGCTTATGATATTTTTAAGATTTTCTCATGAGGATGAGAAAGCAACAGAATGAGTCAAAACCACTGAGCATCTGAGAGAAGGAAAACTTGGTTAACTTCTTTTAAACTTCCACATTACATAAATTCTACCTTTTAGGTTTTTTTCTTAATCTATCCTCTTCTAAGTATTGCAGGATTTTTAGCACTTTCCTTATATCTTTTACATATTCAATTTTTGGTAGCTACCAGCTTTAAGACTTCCTCCTAACTCACTCCCAACGACTAAGGCATTAGAAATGAAAAGTATCAAAAATAGCAGAACCTATTTCCAAACATATCTTACCCTAACTTTTAAATTAATTTGCCTATTGGCTTGTTATCTTGTGTCTATTTCATTTATGACATCTACACAACTTTACCTATACAGAGAAGCCAGCAGCCTCCACGTGACCATCTCCTGCTGAAGAAGCCAGAGCATGCTGGCTGTTTTTGAAAACTTCTGAAGTCCAGGTGTTGCTCGGTTCACTATTTTACTCAGTATATTCACCTGAATTATAAACACAGATGGAAGGAGTTATCTATAATTTTGAGTAACAACTTTGTATTAGTCAAGCACATTGTGCTAAAACTAATTACACGTGCACAGGTGGGCAAAGGTACATTTACAGTTGTGAGTAGGCAAAAAAATGAGTTTATTCTGGTATCATTATTCATTTATTAATTACTGTATTATTTATTTGTATTATTTGCTGTCTTATTATTTCATATCCCTATTTATGATTTACCTTTTAGGTAATGATGGCTGGTAACTGAACCAATGACTGACCTACATGTCTTTCTCCATACAAACAACTATAAACCTACTTTTGCCCACCCCTGTATATGTACATATTTATATTATAAATTTGTCCCACCTATCTCTTGTCTTTTTAAACTGAATGTAATATAACATTCTCACTAGAAATGGCCTTAAAGTAAGGTGTGTTTATGTGAGTATATATGTAAAAGTTTAACATAACCTAGACTCAATAATAACAGCCTTGGGTACATTTTTTCCTCCATGTATATATACTCAGAAGATAAGCTAAATCTAACATATACCTGACAAAATCATAACACAAACCTACAGAGTAGCAATGAAAATTAAAAATATCTTCAAATTATGTCTGAAAAATTTATACCATATTAACAAATCAAGAAAAATATTTTCCTAAGTTAGGGACCAAAACAATGCCATTTCTAGCCAAAACTTCAAAATCAGTCTCTTGTTGTCCTAAAACAGTTCTTAACCTTTTTGGGACTGAAGCACATGTGAAAATCTAGTGAAAGGTATGCATTTTTCCCCCCCCAGAAACACACATAAATTTGTTTATCAGGAGGTTTAAGGACTGAGCTTAAAGGAAACCTTTTTCGAAGGTTATGAATAATAGCACCTCCTTATCTTATCAAAGGGAATAAAGAAACATGATTATTCTCATTCAGAACTTGAAGAATCACCAACACAACAGGTCTTCCCTCCCTTTGAAAAGCCACAAAGTAATTTTACTTCCATCTTAAGGCCAGTTTTTAATAAAAGTGTTATTAAAAGTGTTATTATGTACTCTCACTCATTTATTAAATTCTACACTAGAATCCTAACTCTAGTGACTCGCTAAGGTGATTATTATTCCTTCTGCTATCTAATGAAGCCAGTGCTTTTTATAATGGTACAATCCAGAGACTGATTGTTGGAATATTAAATTCTCAAAAAATGTTGGCTATTATTTCAATTATTCTTGAAATAATCAGTCAAAGTGTCTTGAAGCTCCTTTCCTTCTAATACACTTATTTATAGTGGTTTTAGGTTCACAGCAGAATCGAGCAGAAAGTACAGAATTCTCATTACTCTCTGCCTGCCCCCACATGCCCATAACCTCACCTCCTACTATCAGTGTCCTGCACCAGTGTAGTACGATTGTTATAATCATCGAACCTACCCTGACACATCATTATCACCCCAAGTCCAATTTACATAAGGGTTCACTCTTGATTTTGTACATTCTGTGAGTTTTCACAGATGTATAATGACATGTATCTAACATTATAATACACAAAATAATTTCATCCCCCTAAAAATCTGCTGTGTTCCACTTTTCATCCCTCCCTCCTAACCCTTGGCAACAATTGACCTTTCTACTCTCTCCAAGTTTTGCCTTTTCCAGGATGTTTGGATTCATACAGTATGTAGCCTTTTCAGATTGGCTTCTTTCACTTAGTAGTATGCATTTAGGGTACATCCTTGTCTCTTCACGGCATAATAGCTTATTTCTTTTCAGCACTGAATAATATTCCATTGTCTGGATGTACCACAGTTGATTTATCCATTCTCCTACTGAGGGAAAGACATCTTGGTTGCTTCCAAGTTAAGCTAATTATGAATAAAGCTGCTACAAACATCTATGTGTAGGTTTTTGTGTAAATATAAATTTTAAACTTATTTGAGTAAATACCAAGGAGTATGAATGTTGGATTATATACTAACAGTATGCTTAGATTTCTAAGAAACTGAGAAACTGTATTCCAAAGTGACTGCACCATTTTGCATTCCCACCAGCAATGAGAGTTCCAGCTGCTCTACATCCTTACCAGCATTTGGTGGTGTCAACATTTTGGATTTTTGCCATTCCAATAGTATAGTGGCATCACATTGTTTTAATTTGCAATGCCCTAATGGTATCTGATGTTGAGTATCTTTTCATATGCTTATTTGCCATCTGTATACCTTATTCTGGTGAAGCGTCTATTAACATGTTTTGTCCATTTTTAATTGTTCATTTTCTTATTGTTGAGTTTTAGTAGTTCTTTGCACATTTTAAATTTTCCTTTTTTAAAGCAGCAGAATCCTTTTGTCCCCCAAATAAATCTTACATGGACCCTCCGTATGTAAAAAGCAGACCTACTCTGGCTGACCTCCCAACCATGCCACCCCTGCCATTATACCTAAGACATCTCCCTTAAATACCGTTCAGAAATTCTCACAGGTTGATGCCGTTCAAAAAAACTAAGTACTAATGTTTAACCAACAATGGGGTGAATTAACTTACCTGAACACTACAAATGTTTTCATACTCTTCTACAAGGTCAAAAACTGTAGTTGAAGAGTGCTTCAGAAAAGACTGCAGGAAATCACAAAACATACTCATAGATGCTAGAACACATTAAAAAGAAAAGGAATAAGAAAATATTAAATGACATACTCCTAGGTAATTGAAAACTTAAAAACATAGCTATGAGTGTTCTTTTTACTACTCTATTTTTTAAAAAAATTCTAAGTGTGGTAAAATACACATAACAAAATTTCCCATCATAATCATTTTAAATGTACAGTTCAGTGGCACTAAGTACATTCACACTGTTGTGCTACCATCATCACCATCCATCTGCAAAACTAAAACTTAGGATAGCCAAAGCAACCCTGAGGAAGAAGAACAAAGCTGGAGGCATCACTTCCTGATTTCAAAATATTCTACAAGGCTTTACTAATCAAAACAGTATGGTACTGGCTTAAAAATGGACACAGACCAATGGAACAGACCAGAGACTCCAGAAATAAACCCCCACATATAAAATCAACTAATATTTGACAAGGGAGCCAAGAATAGGAAAGAAGAGTCTTCTCAATAAATGGTATTGGGAAACTTGGATATCCACATGCAGAAAAATTAAATTTTTACACTATTTTACACCACTTATACAAATGATTAAAAATGCATTAAAGACTTAAACATAAGACCTGAAAATGTAAAACTTCTAGGAAAAAAACATAGGGAAAAAGCTTCTTGACATTGGTCTTGGCAATGTTTTGGATATGACACAAAAACCATAAGCAACAAAAGCAAAAATTAATAACTGAGGCTCTATCAAACTAAAAAGTCCTACACAACAAAAGAAATAATCAACAAAATGAAAAGGTAACCTACGAAATGGGAGAAAATATTTACAAACCATATACTTGACAAGGGGTTAATCTCCAAATATATATAGCACTCAATGTTAACTTATAATGATGATAAAATAATAAAGAATTTATGTGATAATGTGTAGGTACAGAGACACTAAAAGCAAAATCTTTCTTCCCCCAAAAGAAAATGGAAATAACCAACCTAAAATTAGAAAGATCTCAACACTATTTGAAAACATAGCAGCAGCAAACAGGTCAAAGACTTTTATCTAACAGTGTTAGATAAAAACTAAATCTAAGAAAAAGAGAAGCTCTTTCAGCAGCACAAATATGAAAATAATAAAAATATTAGAGACCTGTCTACTAAAAACCTAATAGGCTGCTATTCACACTGAAGGACAAAATGGCAATGTGCTGCCCCCAATGGCTAATGGCTTAGCCATTACCATAGCTAATTTGCTTAACAACAACACAACAACAAATTTAATGATAACATTCAAGAACAGGAGGAGGTAGTTTCCCTGACCTTAGTAAAGTGACAACCTCCTTTGTTACAAACAAAGCTCAAAGCCATTTTACCAGCTTCTCCAGGATCATCCTCACGTAGCATAACAGCACTGAGAGTTACGTCCTCGGTCACACCGTGGGGCTCTGTATGTGTGAAGAGCCCTGAACGCTGTGCTGAGAATGCAGCGGTCCAATTACTATCATCCAGATTAGTCACCTTACAAAAAAGAAAGATACAGAAAAGGAACAGAGTTATTGCCATTCAGTGAATAAAGACATTAATACTATAATTTTTTTAACTTTATGTATATTTTCCATTTTGAAGAGATAGCCACGGGGCTATTTTGTTTAAAAAAAAAAAAAAAAAAAAAAAAAAAGACTTCTGGCCAAGATGGAGGCATAGGTAGACACACAGTGCCTCCTCGCAAAACCAAGATAGGGACAACAACAATTTAGAAAGAATAACAACCAGAACTGACAGAAAATTGAAGTGTATGGAAGTCGGACACCCAAGGATTTAAAAATAGACACGTTCATCCAGACCGGTAGGAGGGGCAGAGTCGGGGAGCCAGGAGGAGAGGGGTCTCACGGTATTGGGACTGGGCAAGTAAGACCACAGCGCGCAGACCCTTGACGCACAAGCGGCTGCTGGCAGACCCCGGCCGAGGGGTGGCAACCCGCAGACCCAGCGAGGTAGCACTTGTGAAGCGAGGCACAGCGCGCAACCCAGGATCCCAGCGCTGGGAAACAGAGCCTTGGGGCACTGACTGAAAACACCTGTGGGGGTTGAGGCGCAGGGAGAGACTCCCAGCCTCACAGGAGAGGTCACTGGAAAGACCCACGGGTTGCACAAGCCCACCGACACGGGAATCAGCACCAGAAAGGTCCAGTTTGCTTGTGGGAAGCGGCAGTGGAAGGGACTGAAATCGGCTGAGAGCGGAGCAAGCAACATTGTTCCCTCCCGGACCCTGCCCCCACACACAGCATCACAACCCAGCAACTGGATTGCCCTGCCCTGGTGAACACTGAAGGCTCCGCCCCTCATACGCAACAGGTGCCACCAGATCCACGCCCCCTCAAAAAGAGATGGCTCAAACAGAACAAATGAAAGTCCCAGAGCCCATCCTTTTAAGCGACCAAGAGATAGCCAACCTTTCAGATGCACAGTTCAAAACACTGGTGATTAGCATGCTCACAGAATTGATTGAATTTGGGTCACAAATTAGATGAAAAAATTAAGGCTACAATAAGTGAAATGAAGAAAAATGCACAGGGAACCCATAGTGATGGAAAGAAAGCTGGATCTCACATCAATGGAGTGGACCAGAAGGAAGAAAGAAACAACCACATAGAAAAGAATGAAGAAATAAGAATTCAAAAAAATGAGGAGAGGCTTAGGAATCTCCAAGACATCTTTAAACATTCCAACATCCAAATTATAGGGGTACCAGAAGGAGAAGAGGAAGAGCAACAAGTAGAAAAGATATTTGAACAAATAATAAAG
>CM052539.1:57730818-57782299 GCA_028533065.1 Trachops cirrhosus | reverse complement strand
AGCCAAGGTAAAAATGAAGGAGAGAATCCTAGAAGCAGCAAGAGATAATAAGGACACAGTAACCTACAAAGGAGTTCCCATCAGACTGTCAGCTGATTTCTCAAAAGAGACCTTACAGGCAAGAGGGCTGGAAAGAAGTATTCCAAGTCATGAAAGGCAAGGGCCTACATCCCAGATTGCTCTATCCAGCAAAGCTTTCATTTAGAATGGAAGGGCAGATCAAGTGCTTCTCAGATAAGGTCAAGTTAAAGGACTTCATCATCACCAAGTCCTTATTTTATGAGATGTTAAAGGGACTTGTCTAAGAAAAAGAAGATAAAAAACGTGTAGAGTAAAATGACAGCAAATTCGCAATTGTTAACAACCACACCTAAAACAAAAACAAACTAAGTAAACAACTAGAACAGGAACAGAACCACAGAAATGGAGAACACTTGGAGGGTTAGCAGAGGGGAATGGGAGGAGGAGAGAGGGGGAGAAGGTACAGAGAATAAGTAGCATAGATGGTAGGTAGAAAATAGACAGGGGAGGGCAAGAATAGTATGGAAAATGTAGAAGCTAAAGAACTTATGACACATGGACATGAACTAGAGGGGGGAATGTGGGTGGGGGAGGGTGTGCAGAGTGGAGGGGGATGGAGGGGGGTAATGGGACAGTTGTAATAGCATAATCAATAAAATATTTTTTTTAAAAAGTATGGCTTTGTGATTGTTTTCTTCTTTGTACTACCTAACCTATTCCATATTAAAAAAAAAGCCAACAAAGATCACATTTTGCAATGTTTAAGCTGATATTAATAGGTAAATAAGGAATTCCTATTGCTCTAATTTCACATCAATTTTTCCCTTTGGGGAAATTGTACTGGACTAATGACCCAATTTCTTCAACAAATAAATGATAATTTAAAAAGGATGAGGGAGGAACTTAAAAGACATATTCAGCAAATGCAATGTATTGACCCTGTTTAGTTCCTGATTTGAACCAACTTAAAAAATTTGACACAACTAAGGAAATGTAAACACTTAATGAAATAGATAATAAAAAATAAAGTGGATATGTGAAATATTAAAGGGGTTACAGTCTATATGTGTATAAGGGTGGTTTAAATGTGCTAATAGTTTCACAGAGATACTGTGGGTTTGGTTCCAGACTACCACAATAAAGCAAATATAGCCATAAAGTGAGTCACATGAATTTTGGGGTTTCCCGGTATATATAAAAGTTATGTTTACACTATACTGTAGTCTATTAAGTGTGCAATGGCATTACGTGTAAAAAAATGATGTCATATACCTTAATAAAAAATACTTTATTGCTAAAAATGCTCACCATTACCTGAGCTTTTAGTGAGTGGTACTTTTTTTTGTTGGTGGAGGGTATTGCCTTCAATTTGTAAAAAAAATAAAATGCAATTATCTGCTAAGTACAATAAAACAATGCCTGTACTGTGCTTATGTTACAGAAAGTGCCCCTATATCTCAAAGGTATGTACTGATATATTTATGGATGAAATGGTTATGAAATCTGAGAGTTGAAAGTAATATAGGGGAAATGCTGAGGGTATAGATGGAATAAGATTAGCCATATATTGGTAACTACTGATACTGAGGAATAAGCACATGGGAACTCAGGTTACTATTCTACTGTGACAGATTTTTAAATATCCATAATAAAGTTTTAAAAAATTCACTTTTATTTAAAATCCAGGCATAAGGAACAATAAAATTATATCTTTAAATTAGGCTCCCAAGGAAAAATGCTAAAGATGGGTGGTGGAACCCTATATTTTCATGAGATAGTAACCATGGGCTGAGGAGAACTAAGCTTCGCTATTAGAGACTGATTAATGGTTGAGTCCCTTCTGGGTACTTATCATCATTAATATTTAAGAATCAAATCTTGGTAGGCAGATATGGTAAAATTAATGTAGCAACTTTACCTTCTTCAGGGCAACCTATATATCCAAGACCACCTCTTATAGCCAACTATTAAAACTAGCAAAGCAATCAAGAAAATACATTTAACTACAGAGTAATTCCTAAACATTTTATAATAATCAATACACACTTATTCTACCACTGTCTTTAAGACAGTAACAACTTTACTATTAATCTTGCAGTTCTGAAGCAGTAAATAATAAACATCATCATTTGCTTAAACCTAGAGGCAGTTAATTCTCTTATCTTTTAAGTACGAGATAGGTCTTGCCAAAATAAACCAGTTTCATAAGCAGAGCAAAACAATGACCAGACCGTTGTTATGCTCTATAAATCCACCAGTCTATAATAATTATTTTAAAGACTGAGTTAACCCTGTAAGACAAAGAAAGGTTTAACACAGAAAACCACTCTTCAGAAAACACCAAGTTTAGATAATTTCAAATGTGTGTAAAAATCTGTGCCTTTTTAACAAGTACAGAGACAAATATAGAAGAATTATTTTTATCTTGTTTTTGGAATTAAATGTGCCTATTAATACTCTACTTTTCCAATGAAATTCTTCTTTTTCCTTCTCCTCAGTGAGATGTAATTCTTTCTTTTTCTGCAGTATTTTAAACACCTAGGTCAAGTCATCCTACATCACAGTTTATATATATCTGCTATTTAATGTAGAAATAATGTACCCTAGCGATTCCTGAAGATCATCATATCATACTTTTATAAAAGGGAGAGAATTTCAGCCCTATTTTTCTACTTACCATAGATAGATTTCCCAAGAACCCTGAAGACTGTGTAACCCAGGGAGACCTCCCTGCTGTTCCAAGAATGCAGGAAACATCTGGCTGCCTCGGTAAGCTTCGGTTTGGTGGAGTAACTACAAACGATAAGTTAGCAAAAAGAATTCAGAGAGCATGAGCATTGATCATGAAAAGAGAACAATAAACAATAAAGAACAAATAATCTTCAGTTTTCAATTACTTTGATTATAACGAAATAAATACTTTACATATTAACATTTCCACAATAAGAATATTTTAACTTATTTTGGTACTTTTGAGCCTAACAAGAAAAATTTTACTGCAAATAGAGATGCTTTCCTTGTAACATAACTGAGCAGTAAAAAAGCATGCTAATGAGTCAATGGATTGTTAATATTCTAATTTTATAAAATAACACACTGAGGAGGCAATATAGTGTAGAGGGAATGGGCTTTAGAGTAAGCTGATCATTATTTGAATTTTGGTTTCATGACTTATATATTTACTTGACTATGTTATCAGCATTAATTAACTTCTCCAAGTCTCACTTTCAGTTTTGGTAAAACAGAGATAATATCTACATAGTAATTATTGTGTTATTTACATAAAGTATAGAGTTCAACAAATAGCAACTACAACCATTTTATTTGTTCTTAGTGATACTGCAACCAAAAATTATTTATTATGTATAAGTATTAGCTACTACTACTACTACTACTACTAAATGCTTTAAAAGAAAAAAATCTTACAAGGTGGTCGAAATGAGCTGGGAGTTCGAGGGGTAACCTGATTTCTTGGTGTGGTATTAGCAAAAATTTCATCTTGGGAAGCCCGAACTGCAGGAAGTTAAGAAAAGCTTTCCATATAGAAAAGATACCATTAATGTTAGAATTAATTATACTTATACTATACAAAATATATGAGTATGTTTTTCAAGGGCAAGGTATTTTATGTCTATCATTTTTCCTATGTGAAGAGTACATAAGTCTTTCTACCATTTAAGTTCTCAGATATGTCTTAGATTACTACCCACTGAACTAAGAGTTCTTAGTCACATTTCAAATTAATAAAGGATATCTAATCTCAGCAGAAGCTAACCACAATATGGTAGTTGGCAGTAATGGAATATCCTAATTTTTCACCTAATTTTTCAGGAAGACATAAATCTTAATCTCATTGAATTTCAGGCTATTTACCAAGTAATATATCTGAGGAGTCAAAAAAATTAATTTCTGCAGCACTTTATTATTACACCTAAATGTTTAACACCTCTCATAAAAAGAAAATTCTGTAATCCTTATTTCAAACATGCTGCAATTTTTTTATAATGATGCTTAAAATGCAAAGGATATTTAAAACTCTTTTTTGAGCACTCTGTTTCCGTGCAGTCCGTGTCACCTCTGCCTCCCGGATCACAGGGGATGACATCTCTCCAAAGCCACTCCTAAAATAGCATAACCAAGCTCATGTGAGTGAAACAAGAATGTAGCATTTGCAAAGAACTTTATAATCATGACTGGAGCAAAGGACCTGAGTCAGTCAAGGTCTACATCATTTCAGTAGTCACTTCTTTGTTCTCTTTGTTGACAATACCCTTCCAGCTCCAAATCCTGCTTATCCCTCAAAGTCCTGCTTAAATATTACCTGCACAAAGGCTTCTTTGACTTTCTAGCACTGAGTTTATTTTTCTCCTTTGCAATTATGTCAACATTTGGAATCTATATTAGATAATTGCTTCATGAAGGTAAATTTTTCCTGTTAGATTAAGGAATTCCCTAAAATTGTAGGAGCTATCTCTTAAAAGAATTTTCTGTAGTGTCCAAAATACTTCTAATCATAGTGAGGCGGGAGGCTAAGTAAAAAGGAATTCTAGCACACTAAGGGTGTCTCCTGTCTCAGCACTATTATAGTCACAATGCTCCTGATCATCTGTCATTCTCAGCTCAAGATCTGGAAAATAAACTGTATTAATTAAGAGACCTGTATTTTAAAAGAATAATCTAATGTACTTTTCCTCCACTGACAGAATCAAGTCCAAATTTCCTACCATGGTTTCTACAATCTGACTCCAGCTTACCAGTTCAGCTTTACAGCCACAAACAATACAAATTACTCCCATACAAACATATACATTCGACCATTTACCTACAGAAAGCACGCACTTTCATATCCATACAGCTTTGCACGTGTTTTACAGAGAACATTTGATCCCTTGGTGCACCTGAACACTAACTCGTTAGCCAGCCTTCCAGAGTCTGGAGACACACAGATCCAGGTTGGCAACTTGGTTCTTCTATTTATTAGCTCCCTAACTTTGACCCAGTTCCTTAACCTCTTTTAGTTCCAGTGTTATCTATGACAGGACGATCATAAGACCTCTCCTTACAGGACTGTTACGAAAATTAAATTGGCTAATAATATATTTAAAGTGTTTAAGGCATTCAATCTTGGATACTAGTATTATTCAAAGACTGACTAGAAAGTTACCTCCATTGAGAGGTCTTCCCGATACCTCCCTGTGGCAGGGGGATTTAATTGCTTGATTTCTTTTCCCAGAGCTGTCCAAAACTGCCTGTACGTTTCCTCCACTACACAAAGAATTCCCCAAGGCCAAGAAACTTGAATACCTCATCTTTGTCGCAGACGGCCACCACAGCGTTAGGGTCATAGGAAAACTCAATTCAGTAACTATCTGATGCTGTAACTTGTAATCATAAAGTCTAGATGAGATTCCTAGTTCCGTCATCGACTGGCTTTGTGATCTCCGGCCGGTCATTCAGCATCTCACAAGCCGCGCCACCTCCTACCCCGCCCACCGCAGCAACGAAAAATGTTCCTCAAAGGCTCGATAGATCAGAGCCGCCGTGGGAACACAGGAAATTATCTTCCCACATCCCTCTTCCACCCAAGCGGTATTTCTTCCATCAGCGGCAGAGTCTCCCAGCCCTGGAAAAGTCCTAGGCATCAGCACCCGCGCCCTCCCTAGTTTCCTCTGGGAGCTGGGTTCCCCTTGTCTCGGTCTGCCAAGTAGGAGGCACAAATGTCCGAGCTCAGCAGTCACCACCAGAACTGACCTGTCCATGGCCACAGCTTTCTCCACCGACAACCTTGTTAATTTGGTATCAATTTAGCTACCTCGTTTCAGCCTTCCCGCTCTCCGGAAGCAAACCCTTCGACCCGGAAGAGTGTTCTCGTTAAGTCGCAGTAGAGAAAAGTAGGGGAAGCGGAGGAAGAAACAACTTTACTAAGTAGCGCGGCGACAACTTCCGCTTACTGTCGGTGGTCTGATCTACGCAAGCGCGAAGGTGTGACCTGTTGGGGACCGCGCGGGGCTAACGGAGCGGGGGAGGTGGGGGCGGGGCCTGGCAGGGTTTATCCGAGATGTGGGGCGCCACTTTGCCTGACTGGCATTTGTGAGCTTGGTCCAGGCGCTGGGTTTTCTTACTGCGAAACTTACGTATCCTGGTAGTTTAGAAAAAACGTGAAGTCAATTCCTAGTACTCCATGTGAGAAAGAGCCTACAGTTCTTTAAATTGTTTTCGATGACGGTTATTTTTTCCTTACTTGGTATGTTTCCCTATTAAGGAGAAGAGCATCACCTGCCTTAAAAAACTTAAAAGGTGATTGTATTGCCCTGTATTTCAAAGTACCGACAGAGAAAATGTAGTATATTCTGGCCCTGAGGGAATCAGTCGAAGTTTTGTCGTAGGTATTTACATTCTGCTCTAATCCTGGGAAACTTTGTTCCTGGGAAGGCCTTTTCATACCTTTTTCCCCGCTTAGACAACCTGGCTTGGGTCTCGTTGTAGGCTTGGAACCCCTGCAACCGCAGATTTCTCATCAGTGGAAAGGAGATAACACCTTTATCTTAGAGCTCTTGTGAGGATTACAAACGAGGTGCCAAAGGACACTACGCATAGTCGTCATCAAAGTGGTGATTTTTCTCCTTTAATACTCTGCTTGAGCAGTCCCAACCTGGTGCTCTGTCATTCTTCCTATCTCCTAATTTTCCTGTACAAAAGTGCACTTGTTCTCTGTGGAAAGTGAATTGTGATCCTAATGATTTTTGTCAGTGCCATGGCACGTTTATTCAAAGTGTGAGCCAGTGATTCAGGTTCTTGCCATGCGTTTCCTGGCAGTTGAGTTTCAGTGCGTTTTATCCGTCTAATGTACTTGAAGTGATTGGCCATAAAGCACACAATGAAAAGGAAGAGCAGTTTTAGGCGAAGGAGTGGCCCGATGTTCAAGTCATATGCAAAGAGAGAACACTTGCTGAGAAGTGCCCTCAGGTTCATTTTTGATACATTCAATTGGCAGGTATAAACATTACACTACCCTAAAATATTTCAAAATATATTCATTGGATTTCTTTACAAGTGTTTGGAGTAACTCCTTGTGTGGTGCATATTGTATACATCCTAGCTTTATTTTTAGGGTTTTTGGATTCAGTGACAGGGATTTTACTAGAAACCTATCAGGAGCTCACAAAATTGTTAAGAAGCTGGAGAAAAGGCTTGGGAAAGAACAGTTGCTCTGGTCCTGCCTGGTGTGGCTCCATGGGTTGGGCATCATCCGTGAACCAAAGGGACACTAATTTGATTCCCAGTCAGGGCATATGCCTGGGTTGTGGGCCAGGCAACCCATCATGCTTCTTTCCCATATCATTGTTTATCTCCCTCTCTTTTTCCCTCCCTTCCCCTCTCTAAAAATAGATAAATTCTTAAAAATTAAAACAAATTTGAAAAAAAGCAATACAGAAAAGGGGTCAAAAGCTCAGACTTGAGGGCTGAATTGCCGGGGGTCACAACCCAGCTCCACCACTTACTAGCTATGTGACCTTGGGTGCAAGTGTGTGCCTCAGTTTCTTTTTTGGGTGTAACAATAGTACTAGATCATAAGATTGTGGGGAGACAGGAAATTCACTAATGAAAAAATAATGTAAGCTTACCTATTCAAACATAATTCACCATAACATGGAATACATGAATATTTTAAATCACTACTGTAATTACCAAATAAATTTGGCCATTACGTTCTTAAAACAATTCTTTTTTTAATAGATTTTATTTATTTATTTATTTATTAGAGATCAGGATGGGAGGGAGAGAGGGAGAGAAACATCAATGTGTGGTTGCCTCTCTGGCACCCCCTGCTGGGGACCTGGCCTGCAACCCAGGCATGTGCCCTGACTGGGAATCCATCTGGTGACCCTTTGGTTCACAGGCCAGCACTCAATCCACTGAGCTACATCAGCCAGGGCTCTTTTATTCTTTTTAAAAAACTGTGGTAACATGTATACAACATAAAACTTATCATTTTAGCCATTTTTTAAGTGTGTGGTTCAGTGGCATTAAATACACTCACATTGTTATACAAGGCAATGTTTTAGTCATATGACTATATTTTAGTCATATATGCTATATATATATAACTATATATTTTATAAATAAACTATATATACACACATATATTAGTCACATAGATGGCATATATAATACAAAATTATCCCCAAATTATTTTTTATGTAATTTGGTTTCTGTTCAAGATGTATCAGATCGTGGTAATGAGAATAAAATTCTGACACACTGTTATGCATGAGTAGCAGTGATATTTCTTTTTTTAAGATTTATTTTTAGTTTATTTATCTTTAGAGAGAGGGGAAGGGAAGGAGAAAGGGAGAGAAACATCTCTATGTGAGAGATACATAGATCAATTGTTTCTTGCACACCCCAAACTGGGGACCTGGCTTGCAACCCAGGCATGTGCCCTGACTGTGAGTCCAACCAGTGACCTTTAGACTCATAGGCCAGCACTCAATCCACTGAGCCACACCGGCCAGAGCCAGTGATATTTCAAAGTAGTTAAACATCAGTGAGGTGAAGCAAAACTGAGCTTTAATATATTTTAGGGGGAATCGGGCAGATTTGGATTTAATTCAGATCAGGCAGCAAAATGATAGGGAAAAAAGGTTAAATTTCAAGAAGAAGAAGAAGTGTATGAATCAGGGAGGAAGAAAAATATTTAAGTGTGGAGTATAAACTGTGTGTGTCCTCCAAGGTTTGGATGTTTTACTTGAACTTCATGTATAGGAGAAAGGCTAATGGAAGGACTCAGTGAGACACTGATAGACATTGACTATCATTATAATGCACCACATGTAGTAAATATTTGATGTGTTTGCTCTTTTGTTCAGCTGCAAGAAAGCAGGGGCCACATCTGTTTTATCCACCTCTACCTTTTGTCACTTAGTGGGTATTCAAATTTTTCTTGAATGAATAGGTTATTTCCAATCAGCACAATTGCATTTAATTTCTCAAAAAATATTCTAGAAAGAGTATCTACATTTGTATAATCAGATTGAATTTATGTTTATTTATCTTATATTCTATCATATACAGATACTTCAAGTACTCTCTACCACTTTAAAAGGTTTCTTTGTCATCTTAAACTGAAAGAACCTTCAAATAATTTATATTATAGCTTCTTTCTCCTCTTTTTTCAAATTGTGATCAGTATGAAGAGGGAAATAAAATGGTGAAATGTAAAACTGTAATTTCAAATTACTCTTTTATTGCTGGATTGTGATTTAAACATTGATATTTGGAAGATTTTTAACATGAAATCAGAAGTATATTATTGCTTCATAGAAGTGTAACTTAAGTAAGAGCTCAATATAGGTTTCACTGTGGTTTGTGCTTCTAGTATCTTAGCATAGAGTAGTTAATGACATTTTCAAGGTAGTGAGGAATCTGCTGACAAAAAGTTTGCCAGACAAATAAATTAATTCAATGACTACTCTTTACAGACATCTCAGGCCTCATCAATAGTGGAAATGATCTTGGGGCAATTGAAAAACTAAAATCATTATTTTCTATTGATATAACACATTCTCTAGCTAAACCACAAAACTTGTGCAGCTTGTGCATTTTACCTTGCTGTTTTCACATATTTCTCTGCTTGGCATAGAAATCCTGTAAATCAAACATACATTTGCATTTTTGAAAAATGATTTATTAGGTCTCTTGTTCTGTTTTCTCTAAATAGCACAATTTATACTGTTTAGATTTTATCATGAAAAGAAGGTAGCTAGGTTACCTTCTAATGTTATGAACCTTAGCCCATAAATCTGGCTGGGTAAGAAAAGTCACGTTAATTTTTTTTATGTAGTCGGCATTCTGACTGAGTCCTCATCCTTTGTGGTTTGGTGGGTTGAAGGCAGGAAATTCAACTCACACTTAGTGGGGGTTTTCTCCTCTTTTCTAAGGTTTGGACAAGAATCCAGAAGGGGGGCTTCTGTGGTGCTAAGAATACAGATGAAGACATTCATTCTTCAATCCACTTCACCTAATGCAGGTCATGTCCAGACCTCAGGATGTGGCTACAGATTGGAGGCACATGCTACTTGCATACTGAGAGAGGCAGAAGAAGGCAGGGAGGGGGAAAGAACAAAGGGAAACAAACACACATCGTTATCTGACTAAAGATAACCTTTTGAGAAGCAATGTAAAAAATCTGAATGGATAATTACCATATATATACAGTTTTCTTTGTCTATAAGTAAACAGATATTTACTCATTAGAGCACAGGTGGCAAACACAAGGCCCGCAAGCTGAATCCGGCCCTCCACCTTGTTTTATCCGGCCCAGCACTTTGTTTCTACCTGGTGGCAGTGCTGAGTTCTCACTTAACTGTGACAGAATAGTTTACATTTATAGAGTCCTAAAATTACATTTGGCCCTTTTTTTAAAAAAAAGATTTACTTATTTATTTTTAGACAGAGGGAAAGGGAGGGAGAAAGAGAGGGAGAGAAACATCTATGTGTGGTTGCCTCTCACGCGCCCCTCACTGGGGACCTGCCCGGAAACCCAGGCATGTGCCCTGACTGGGAATTGAACCAGCGACCCCCATCCTCAGGCTGGCACTCAATCCACTGAACCACACCAGCCAGGGCCACATTTGGCCCTTTTGAAGGCAACTGCCAGCCTGATGTGAGCCTGGTAAAAATGAATGTGACACCCCTGCATTAGAGGATCTATAAAAATGTATCCTTAAGAGGATACAGCATGCATGATGCTATGGATCTATTTTTTAACAGAATTTTCAAGGTGTTATTTTAATGATTAAAAATAAAGTATATTTATTTCATAAATCAAGAGCAGAAACTCACTTTTAAAATACTTTGAGTATGTTTTATATTGAGCTATAAACATATTGACATATAAGAGCAAACTATGTAGATTCTATAAATAGAAGTGCATTTAAAGCATAAAATCATAGAATGTAAGTATTGGCAGTACAATATAATGCCAAGAAAAATTGTGTCTGTCTTGAACATTGCCCTTAAAACTTGTCTGGAAGCTTGAGTCTGTGCTGCAAAGGGGAATTACATAAATATGTGCTTCAAAATCCATCCTGGCTTCCTATCTGCAATTTTTAAATGATTGGGCTTCATCTTTAGGAAACTGGCCTGCCATCCTAGGGGAGTCTCTCTGCATCTTTGTCCTTCCCAAGATCAACTGAAGTTTTATAGCTGTGTAAAAAGGTTGAATTTCAGGTAATAAAAGAAATTTAGCTCTAGCTGGTGTGGCTCAGTTGGAGCACTGTCCAATAACTGAAGGGTTTTGGATACGATTCCCAGTCAGGGTACATATCTAGGTTGCAGGTTCGATCCCTGGTCCAGGAACGTATGGGAGGCAACCAATTGATGTTTCTCTCTCACACTCATGTTTCTTTCTCTCTCTTCCTCTAAAAGCAATGAAAAAGTGTCCTTGGGTGAGGACAAAAAATAAACAAGTAAATACATAAATAAAAGAAAGCTAAACTCTTTTGGCTTTTTGAATGATGATTTCTTTTTTCTGATTTAAGTATGAAGTTACAATGATAACTTAATGACTTAAATTTTGTTAAATTTATTTTTACGTAAAGATAACATCACAATGTTAGGGAAAAATGATCCAAAAGTCATCCACATTACTACTGTTAGCACAGTAATTTTTATAATTGTATACTACCTCCCATGTTTACATTCATATTTTACATACAATAACATATGTATATATAATATAGCTTTTAATGTTTATATTTAGTTGCTACCGACAGTGAAGATTCTCTATACTTTTTGCTCCTTTTTCCCCTCAATCCCTGTATTTTTGCTTTTCTTCTTCCACCTACTAAAATCTCCCTAAATTCCTCACCCTACCATCCTTTATGACCATATTAACAAACTGGTATGCATGTATCCTTCGGTTCTTTTCCAGGTTTGTGTAATACACACACACACAACACAATTCCCCTCTGTATTTTGCTTTGTTCACTTTCAATACTTCATAGAAATCCCTCTAAGTCAGTGATTTTCACCAGTGTGCTGCAAGAATTTTAAAACATGCAATACCTGACTTCTGGTCAAGATGGAGGCATAGGTAAAAATATTTCACCTCCTCATATAACCATGGAGTGAATTACAACTAAACCTCAAAACAAATAATAGCCAGAACTGTCAGAAAATCAAACTATATGGAAGTCTGACAACCAAGGATATAAAGAAGCCACATAGTAGGGGCAGAGACAAGGAGACAGGCAGAGAAGTGAGGAGATGCAGTGTGGTGAGAGGCAGTGGCAGCAGATTGGATGGTCCCACAATCGGGTGTGGTGGATAAAAATTGGGATACCTTGGGAGTGAGCAATCCCAGCCCCAGGCCAGACCACACAGCACAGGGTTCCAGCACCAGGAACATAAATCCCCATAACACATGGCTGTAAAAACCAGTTGGTGTTGGGGTACAGGAAGAAACGGCTGGATTTTCAGGAGACTCCACTTAAATGGCCCACGTGGTCTTAGAACATATGCAAAACCACTCACTCTGGAATTCAGCACCAGGGCAACAGCTGGAAGGGTGCCAGTCACATATGGGGAGGGGGTAAAGTGACTGGAAATAGGGCAAGTGCCAGACAAACCTCCAGAAACCAGGTAATAGCACCGTCCCCTCTCCAAGGCCTTCCCACACACAAAGTGGTGAAGCAGGTTGCCCCTCCCTGGTGATTACCTAAGGCTCCACTGCATACAATTTACAGGTGCCTTTTCTACAACAGGCCACCTTCCTAAGACAGGGAGTCAAAGCAGATCTACCTAATACACAGAAACAAACACAGGGAGGCTGCCAAATTGAGGAGACAAAGAAACAAGGCCCAAAAGAAAGAACAGAACAAAACCCCAGAAAAAGAACTAAATGAATGGAGATAACCTATCTTCAACCTATCAGATGCAGAATTCAAAACACTGGTGATCAAGATGCTCTAAGAACTCACTGAGTATGGCAACAACGTAAAGGAAGAAATAAAGGTTACATTAAGAGAAATAAAGAAAAATCTACAGGGAGCCAATAGTGAAGGAGAGGAAGCTGAGATTCAAATCAACAATTTGGAACATAAGGAAGAAAGAAGCATTCAACTACAATAGCAAGAAAAAAGGAATTAAAAAAAAAAGATTACCAGGTGTACCAACATCTGAATCTTAGGGATGCCAGAAGGAAAAGAGGAAGAGCAAGAAATTGAAAACTTATTTGAAAAAATAATAAAAGAAAACTTCCCTACTTTGGCAAAGGAAATAAACATACAAGTTCAAGAAGCATAGAGAATCCCCAACAAGTTGGACCCAAAGAGGAGCACACCAAGACACATCATAATTAAAATGCTGAAGGATAAAGAGAGAATCTTAGATATAGCAAGAGAAAAGCAGATAGTTACCTACAAAGGAGTTCCCATAAGACAATCAGCTGATTTCTCAAAACAAACTTTTTTTTAATGAAGATTTTATTTATTTTTAGAGAGAGGGGAAGGGAGGGAGAAAGAGACAGAGAAAAACACTGATGTGAGAAACATCAATAGGTTGCCTCTTGTATGCGCCCAACAAGGGACCAACCCCACAACCCAGGCATGTGCCCTGATGAGGAATCGAACCAGTGATGTTGTGCTTTGTAGGATGATGCCCAACCAACTGAGCCACACCAGTTAGGCAGTACCTGCTTTTTTCAAAGTCATTTTGGAGCAAAAAGGGTAGGTAATTACTATTACTATTATTATTAAAATCAATCAAAATTATACCTATTTTTGGCAGATAGCCATAAAATATACTTTTGGTGTGCTGCAGAATTTTAGTAATTAGTTTGTATGTGCCTTAGGTTAAAAAGTTGAAAATCACAGCTGTAAGTCAATAATTAAACATCAAAGTAATTTTTAAAAAGTTTCACCTGAGGATATGTTACTGATTTTAGAAAAAATGGGAGATATACCTATATCTATCTACATCTATATCTACCCATCTATCTATCATCTATCTATCTGTATATATATATATATAGAGAGAGAGAGAGAGAGAGAGAGAAACATCAATTGATTGCCTCCCTTTTGTACCCCTTCTGGGGATGGAACCTGCAACCTAGGTATGTGCCCTGACTGGGAATCAACTAGCAACCTTTTGGTGTATGGGATGATGCTCCAACCAACTGACTCACCCTGCCAGGGCAACATGAAAGTCATGTTTAATGGCTGCATAATGTTCTATGAGTCATAATTTACTTAATCATTCTTTATTGATGGTCATTTATCCTATTTCTACTTTGCTTGTACAGTGTCACTAAATAGTCTTGAGTATATATCCTTTAATTTCTTTGGTCTTCTATCAGGTATAGGATAGCTGGATCAGATTTGCTTATTCTGAATTTTAATAGACATTAGCAGATAGCAACCATCAGCAATATATGACTCATTTCTTGCCCTCCAAGCTCCCTTCTGGGATTGTACTGTTATTCCTTTGCAATTTTTGCCCATGTATTGGGTTCTTTGGTACTTTTTGCATCTTTCTTGTGACTAGTTAATTTGAGCATCCTTTTATGTTTATGGGTCATCTGGAATTGCTTCTTTCTGAAATGCTTAGTTATCTCTTTCATTCACTTTTTGGGGGGGCATTGTTTTCAATTTCTAAGAACCATTTGTATTTTATAAATATTAATTCTATTTTGTTTTCCAAAATCTGACTTTGTAATGTATTTCCCCAAGCAAGTTTTAAATCTATATTCTTTAATTTTAGCAATTTATATAAAATGTTTTAATTTTAAAATAGCTTGAGTGTCTTGAGTTAGTTAAGGTCTCCCCTATCTCTAGACTTCTCTTCCAGTCTCTTAGAATTGCTTCTATTTTTTACTTATAGCTTGAAATTTTTCAATACATCTGCATCTTTTGTATGATATAGGAATTGAACTTTTATTTTCTTCAGATTGACAACTGTACCAGCATCATTTACAAGATAATATATTGCTATATATTTTTGTTTTGTAGTAACTTCCGTTACACATTGAAATCTGCTCCTGGGCTCAATTCTGTTCTACTGGTTAATGCCATTTCTTCTTACACTTGAACTTTAAATTCATTTAGTACAATTTCAATTTCTAAACCTTACCCAGTTGAAATTCAAATTGGTATATTACATTAAATGGTAAGTTGATGGAATTGCTATTTTATATTGTCTTCCTGTTCCAAGAATATATTTGTTCCGATCTTGATTTATATCATTTAATAAGATTATATAAAACTTTGTTAGCTTTATTCCTTGAGACATTTATATGCCTGTCATAAATATCTTTTGCCTGTCATAAACATTTTTCCCTGTATCAACTTGAGCTTATTGTGGATATAGAAAAAAAGCTATTGATTTTTGGCATATTTACCTTGTATCAAGCCACATTCTAAATTCCTGATTCTTACAGACTTTTTTGAGGTTTTGAAGTATTCACTTATATCAGAAAAAAAAATCTCACTTTTCCAGTGTTTATAATGAGTATTTCATTCTATTGCTTGATGTGTCTATCCATTAGCACTATTAAGGTACACTAATAAAAAAGCCCCTATTTCACAACATCATTTTGGGGGCTAAGGCAAACATGTAAGCTCTTAGTGCAGTGGATGGCATAAAGTAGGGGGTCCAAGAAATGATAACTAGTATTATTACTTCCTAACCATCAGAGCTTGTGAGCTGTTCAATCTAGAAATCTTTTTCATAGATACCTCATGCTGAAGAACCAAGAATTGAGCTACCATTTAGTGGTTTTTCTTCATCTTTCACCATTCCCTATTTTAATTGGTCTTGGGGAACCTGGGTGACAACTTTCTTAAACTTTCATGATTCTCTTCCTTGATAGGAAAGCAGGAGGAGAGCAGAGAAACACTGTGTATGGAAATGATACCACAGATTGTTGCTGTGTAATAACAACAGGTTAATAACTATTATGTAACAATTACTAGTATTCCACAGACTGTTTTGCTTTGGAAAAGAGAAGTTAGAGTCAAACCACGTTTAAGGCTAGATAGTGAATATATTTGGTCTAACTCATATGGTGTTGTCTGGTTCATCTGTGCAGATCAAGACCTGTCAAGATCTTTTGCTTGCTAGAATTTTTCTTTCTTCAAAATGATATATAAGTTGAGTCAATTGTGACTAATTCTATTGCTCCTTCGAGTTTTATGACAAGGGAGTTAAAAATTCCTTCCTTGTGAGGCAAAAGCCTTGGGTAGATGACTCTTGGGGAGATGCAGCTCTGAGTACTGCAAATTGTGTTCACTTTCAAGGGCAAATTACATCTATCTTGTTTGGATGACATCCTGAGACCTGTCCCCTGTACTGTCCCTTGACAAGGGGCCTAGAGTAACAAAATCATTAATTCTGTATTAGCTACATCCTGCCAAGAATGCCCTGACCACAAGACTATGCTGTACTGACTTGGAGTGGAAGGATGAAGGGATGTGTAGTGGGTACCACTTCCTTCTTTAGGGACATCCTTTATGACAGCATTGGTGAATGAAGTGTCTTGGTGGCGACTGTTTCTGAAAAACTAAGAGTCAGGCGTTGAATATTACCAGCTGGTCCAGTTTCTGCAAGGAGCCCAAGATGTAGTTCAGGAATTACTTTTATCCTAATAAAATACTCTAACTCTTCAGTTAAGTCTTGTATAATCCAAGTCGTATTTTATTGAAGTCAGAAAACTCAAGGGAATGAATGAGTGAAATGGTGAAAACTATTTCCAGAATAGTTCTAGGACAGGATGGCTGAATGACTTCTGGGAACATGTGTCTTAGACCTGTAAAGCACACAGATGATCACCATCTCCTTATATCATTACTGCAAATAATTAATGAATGAATAAGGCCTCTTTGGAGATGATCCAATGACAGAAAACTCATCCCCTAGGGTGTAGGGTGTACTAACAAATATAAAAAAACCTTCACACCCATTGTGTTGAATTAATCCTTAATTTGTTTGAATGTTCAATGTATTTCATTCTAACCAAATGCATTTTTATCATTTAATTCTTGTGCCTGTCCATTACTCCCATTTATAAAATAAAAACCAGAGTAATAAAACATTCAATTCAGTGCAGAAGAATAAAATCTAAATCATGACACTGGTTTCACAGCACTTATTTTCTTTCCATATGAATCACATGTCTGTTTAAAGGTGGGGGGTGAGTGGAAGAAAAGCCCGCTTGTTTGAAGATGAAAAACAAAGTTTGCTATTTATATCACTCAGGAGGGGGAGGAAAGTTCTGTCATCACTGAAAAATAGGAAATATTTATGGTAGACAGGACATTTGCTAACACACATGGAAGGTAATCCAGTGGAATGGTTACCATAGCATTCCACGGACACTACATGGATTCTGGAATTGCGGAACTAGCCCAGACTGGACCTCTATTGACTCCTGAAAGTTTTATCTGATTCTAGCTTCCCTCAGAAGAATCCCTGAAGAGTAGCTTAATTCTGAGGGTTTCCTACCTAGGTGGAATCTCTTTAGGGAACCCACTAGGTCTGATTTAATTCAGCATGTTTTAGGTTATTTTAGTGTAGACCCACATTAGTCTTTGTTAGTAAAATTAGTAAAACACCATGTGGTGGACTGATGTACCCCAAAGGTATGTCCACATCCTAGTGCCCAAACCTATGAATGTTACTTTTATTTTAAAAAGTGTCTTAGCAGGTGTAGTTAAGGTTCTTGAGAAGATCCTGGATTGCCCTGAGGGCCCCTACCTGCCAGTCACCAAGGTCCTTAAACCTGACAGATAAAACATACACACAGATAGGAAGAGAGAGGCAGAGCCTGGATTGTGGCCTAATGCCAAGAAGAGCAGCAGCAAGGAATGGATTCTGTCTGAGAGCCGCTGGAGGGAGCAAGGCCTCGCCAACACTTTGATTTTGGACTTCTGGCCTCCAGAATTGTGAGAGAGTTTGTTGTTTTAAGCCACCAAATTTGTGGTTGTTACAGTAGCCCTAAGAACTAAAACATACTGTTTAGGACATTAATATCTTTTAGAAAATAATAGAAATAGATCAACATGAGAACCCAGTTAGTTAAGAATCCCCCTAACACACTTTCGTAGGTAGAATACCAAAGTGCCATTTAAGAAAAATGAGAGGAGCAAAAATATTCATATTATTGGAAAGGTATGTGGAGAAATGTTTCTATGACATGTATTTGAAAGATGTCTTGTGGCCTTGGTGCAGCTGATTTGAAGTTTGTCAACACTGGCACTGAAACACTTTCTAGTCCCTGCAGATACCCATATCTAATTAAGAGGACAGTATTTCCAAAGCTATCCTATCATCTAGATTAGCAGTCAGTTCTCCACTAAGAAGTATATAAAGGGACAGATATTCACTGACATGTCAGGAGAATGAAATTACTGCTGGCCGATAGCACAGAAGAGGGGAACATTATCTTGCTCCTTGCTATCAAAGATGCTGTATTCTCTCTCAGGCTTCAGAAGGCTATCTACTGCCTTGACTGCCCTTGTCTTTGTACTAGCAGTCCTTGTTCTATAACCCTCACCTCCCCACTCCCAGCACTTAGGCCAGGCTGTCCTATTTTTCTTTCTCCATGCTTAATCCTTATAAAAGTAGTTTCACTCACATTTATGGTTTCAGTTGCCACCTGGACGTCAGTGACATCAAGGTTCAACTGTTAACACAGCCTCTCCCCAGAAAGATACTCATGAAAATATTTCACTTAACAGACTTTGTCTTACCAAAAAATTTGTTCAATCATGCAGTAAAAACTGATTCCTTCCTGGCTTCTTTCTCATCACTGGTGCTCAATCTCTCTGGTTCTGCTAATAAAATCAGATTATTTCACTCTGTCCTTCAGCCCCTGCATCTAAGCCATTAACCAATTTTCCAGTTATTTCTTTTAACAATTTCTTGGGCTCTCCTCATCACAGCTACAACCCTATTTACTTCATGCTTCCAGACCCAAGCAGCCTACGAGCTGGCTGGGTTAACTCTAGTTCTACCATTACTCATTCCTGGGATATTCTTTCATACTGCTGTCAAAGTGTTACTTTAATCATATTATTCACTTCATTTTCAGTAGGGAAAGATACTCATTTTTTTCCTGCCAGCCATGTAGCTCTCCATCACTGGTTGATTTGCTCAAAGAACCTAACATTGACCTGAGTAAAACTAATAGAAGTATAAATCAAATAATCCATACATTATAAAGCAAAATACAATTTTTACTGTTAGTCACTTGCATAGTATGGACAACAGAGAATGGTCTGTTATTAGAATATGCTATTAGATTTTCACTTAATACTTTTTGACTTGTCTTTTCCACCACTGGTAACATTGAGCACCTTGCTTGCAGGGACTGGGGTTTATCATGTACTCTTTGCTACTTCCCTTTGCCCCCAAACAGAGCAGGTTGCATTCAAAAGTTTGACAGTAAAGTATCAGCAACTTAACGGGGATACGCTGAGAAATGTATTATGTGATTTGTTATGTGAACATCACAAGTTGCACTTACACAAACCAAATGGCATAGCCTACTACACACCTAGACTATATATGCGGTCTGTCATTTATGGAAACATTATGTGGCACATGACTGTAAGAGTTTCCTGTCCTGAACTTAGTGCTCACAGGGGACATAAATGACTACACTATAAATAGAAATTTGAATGGGTAACAATGGCAGATGACAAAAACATTAAAGGCTTTGACTTCTGCCTACTTAAAAATGACTTAGGTGAACATTATTCACATGAAAATCCTGTCAGATCTATGTGCTCGTTTTCAGAAAAAAATCCTGCATTATGACCCAAATGCTGAATCTGCATATTATTTATGTCACTATATAAGGAGAATTGGGTTAAACTAGATTCATAAAACAGTAAAAACTGTCTCCACATATTTTTAAAGATTTTTTTTGAGGGAAAGATAGGGAGAAAGGGAGAGAAAGAAACATCAATCATGCCTCTCACACTCCCCAATCAATCATCTGGCTGGCAAGCCAGGAATGTGCCCTGACCTCAGTCCAATTGGCAACCCTTCGGTTTGTGGGGCGATGCCCAACCCAGAGCCTCACCATCAGGACCAAATCAGAAATTACTGATTGCCTATAAATGGTAAAACAAGGTAGATGTGCAATGTTGAATACATCCATTGATCCTTAGATACAAAAATCAGGTAGCTTTCACTAATATTGGGGAAAACATTTTAATTCTTAAGGTCAGTAATATATAGGCCACTAACAATGATGTTTTAAGGGGGCAAGTTTGGCCCTGGCTGGGGGCAGGCTACAGAAAACAACTGGTTGATGTTTCTCTCTCGAATCGATGTTTCTTTCCCTTCCTCTTTCTAAAATCAATAAACATGTCCTTGGGTGAGGATTTAAAAAGAGAGCAAGTTCAAGGTATGCACAACATGAAATATGTATTTTTTAAATCTGAAAAATACCTGCAGTATTAGAAAAATGGAGCTATTTAGCAATATTTTATTTCCACCTTTCAAAGATAATATCAAATCTACAAATTTAGTTTTTCCATTAATAGGTTTAGTAGCTGACTTTGACAAGTATCAATATCCCAACAAAGGCTCTTGCTGCATATTTGTCTCCATGGTCAGTTAAGGGACTCTTAGTTCTAACTCAACTTAATACTCTTCCCTCATGCATTTGTAAAATACCAGGTGTATTGATGAACTGCAACAAATTACAGATTTTTTAAAGAGTCCTATAAATCACAATTTGTTAAGGTTCAATGAGAGGTTAAGAGAGATAGGCCTGCAAACACTGAGATTTCTAAGATAAGATTGTAGTAATATTAATTATAAAATACTATAACTCCTCCCTCTATTTTCCAGATTTAATACAGAGGAGACAGAACAGATGGGGATTCAATTCAATGAAGACAGATTGAGGTAAACTAAAGCCAGATTGCAGCAATGAGTTTTGATTTTTTTGTTGCCCCAACATCTAAAGTCAAGATGATTAAAAAGCAAAGCAAAACTTACTTTCATAAATGGAGGTTTTAAAACTTTCTGTGCATAATATCCACATGGTAAACATATTTAAGAAAAAAGCTGAGTCAACATAAAAGTCAAAATAGGGTTTTTATACTTTTTAGAAAAATTCAGTGACATATCCTTCTGGTTTTCTCCTAAAATTCAGGTTTCTCCAAGTGTCCTTGGGGATTGAAAAGGAACTCATGAGTTTTCTGACTGAATTACTTGAGCACTTTTCCAGTTAAGCACTTAAGTCCTTCTACATATGACTTCCCTTTCTAAGGTGCAGTAACTATTTTGTATGGGAGACAATGGTGCTTTCTGTGTAACTATCGTCCTATTTATATCAGCAAAATACAAAATTAAAACAAGAATATATTGACCTATATATTGATCTAGAGGAAGGGACTTTATTTATTTCACTCTTTAACTCTTACGAAGTAGGTGCCATTATCATTCCCATTCCACAGGTAAGGAACTTGAGGCATCTAACCAGGGCCACAAGCTAGGAAGTGGCAAGGCTGGGAATGACAGACCCTAAAATTCTGGTTCCAGAGCCTACAGTCTCATTCACTATAGTAAACCATCCATTTTGCACCCTTAACACTCACCTGTAATTAATGTATTTCCCACCTGATCAGTGGTTCTTAAACAGTATGATTTTGCCCTTCAATATTTGCTCTCCCCCACAACCCGCCCTAAATCAAACTGCAGGACACTTGGCAATGCCTGGAGATAATTTTGGTTGTCACAACTGGAGGCTGGGGATGGCATTACTGGCCTCCAGTGGGTGGGAACCAGGGATGCTGCAAAAATCCTATAATGCACTGGGCAGCACAAAACATCTATAGTGCTGAGGCTGAGAAACCCTACAATAGATATAAATTCTAGGAGGGGAGGGTCCTAAGTTGATCTCAGTCACTGCTTTATCCCCAGACCTACAGCTATGCTTGACACGGAAATACTTATTTTATCTGTTGAATATTTGTCTGTTTTTAAGAGGCTAGAAATCAGCCTGATACATAGTTAGTGGGCAACAAACACCTGAATTAATGAGGGCACTCTCAGAGGAAATGAATGCAACAAGATGTACTAAACTGAAGTAACTTTAGTGCTACACAGTCCCATGTCTTCCGGGTTCAGTTCTGCCAAAATAAGTCTCAGTTAAGTGGGGCTACTGCGACAACAAACATTTTTTTAAATAGATACATGTAACCTTTAAATAAATGGAATTCTGTGAGTTAAATATGTAAGCAACAAGAACTTTTCCTTCTTATATGAAAGCCTTTAAATTATCCCATTCAGATAGCATGTATTTAGGGGATTAGCAGACACCCCTAAATTAGATGGTATCCCTAAGTAATTGATGATATGCTCCAGTGACTGACAAATACTTTGAGAAAGTTTAAGATTTGTTTACAAATATCAAAAGCCCCCCAAAACTGAATTATAGCACACATAAGACAAAGACAGATGTTATCTAAAAAGAAAGTAGTACCTCAGTCCACTTCATTCAAAAAATTTTATAACTATAATATTCTAGGTATAACTTCATCCTATATTTTAAAAAAATCCATAGCCATAACATCTGTCCGAAGTATTTTCAATTCTTCCTCCTATACCTCAAAGAGGTACTGAACATGACACAGAAGACTTATGTTCATAAGTAATATTGCTTGATTTACAAAATTCTTTCCCAAGGAAAAACTCAAAAGGTGGTTATATGGCTATTCAAACAATAGTAGGGAAAAATCCTGACATCTTTCACTCATCATTTCTGAACTTAATCAGTCTGGCTTGCCCAAATGTTAAATTATGAAACCACACTATGTAAAATGCACCTATCACATTTAAAAAGAAGTTAAATCTACATTTATTTACTAGCACTGTTAAACATTACACGAAACACATTCAAGTGGCAAGTAATTATAATGCAAGCCCTTGCATGGCAATCCAAATTTATTGAACTACTGATGCTAAGTTATACAAAATTGCACCACTTTAATTAAGGCTTTTAGTTTACATTTGGCCACCTCTAAGTAGTTGTAACATTAGGTTGGTCAATTTAAATACTGTGGCTCCATGTTGGATAGACACACAATCTTTACACCCAAACGTTAATGCATACAAAGCAACAAGGCATTGTTAAATAAAACAGCAATAGTTACTGCAACTTAGGCCTTGTGACCAATTACACATGATTAAAATTACTTCCCACATTCACATCCACAGTACTCGTCCACCATTTAACATCTCAACCAAAACGTTACACATGTGAAACAATCACTAACAGGCAAAAATACTAAACCTGTATATTTGGTATTGCAAATACACTTATGCATGAGCAAGCAAGGGATTCACAGTGAGAATCTACAGCTGCAGAAGCCTGAAAATGATTTACAAAAATTGTTAAATCATTAAAAAATTGTTTGAAAATATACACTTCTTGTTGTAGACCCCCACTGTACATACAACTATAAACACTGTTCCCTATGTAAACAAAAAAGGAAACATATAATAAGAGATTTGAAAAATCTGGACATTTCCTTCCCAACAGATATTAAAGGCAATGTCTTTAATCTAAGACATTATAATGAAAGGACTATTGTATTTTAAAGACAAGATCACTGTCTCCACAGGTTTTTTTAAAAATTAAAAAAACTATATAGCTGTGTTAATCAAAGCGCTTATTTGTACAATACAATGATAATGACCTTGATTTTCTTAAAAAAAATTACAATAAGCTACAAGTATCAAAGAAGCAAAGTTATCTGGAGTAGTCTATATAGGAGCTCTTTGGACTTTCTTTTATTATGCTAAAATAGTGGTGCTTTTAGGATTTACATTATTGTACTCTCCAATACAAAGTACGGGGCCTGTTAAAGTATACAGTACACCATTTTCATACATGTACAACATTGGTGGGTGAAAATGTCTCTTAGCAGTAATACTGGATTGTAGCCTCTGGTTTTACCAGCTGCATACTCTAGGACTATTATATAAGTAAAAATCTCTCTTGTGATACTGGAAAGTGATTAGAATGTGCAAACTGATGTAGTAGCTTTCATCTGCCTCTTAAAGGGTACCACCACAGAAAGTCCATTTAAGATGTTGGTAGGTTTAACAAAGTTGGAATGCTGGCACTGTTGAATTGGGCAACAGTTCTTCAGACCTGTCAAAAGAAAAAAATAAATTGAAAACAAGCGTAGAAAACTGCACACATGAGAGCCAAAGGAACACATTAAGATAACTGTTCAAGTGTTATAAATGAATAGAACGTACCACAACTCATAGCAAAGTAAAGCAAGGGTAGACGTTTTCATCTTTTTGGAATGACTTCATCTATTCTGCTGCCCTTTTGAAAGTCAGTCAAATGAAAGTTTTAGATAAAAAAGAGAGTATCCCTTAATACAAATTTCTGTGTATTACCTTCCAAAGATTAAAAGCGAGGGAAAAAAAACCACATCAAAATTTTAGGTCAGGTCAACTTCATTACATTTAATAAAATGGGTGATGCTACATAAGTGTTTACAATCCTAGAATTACATTTCACTTGGGTTTCTAGTATTAGAAAATCAAGACCATTCTTCCTCCCTCTTCCAATGAGAGTGGTTAAGAAGTTCACAAAACAGAATTTATTTCATGATGGCCTGTAAGTTCAGTTATATACTTTCAAATTCCACATTTAAATAGAATTGCATCAACTTTTAGATGCAAGTCAGAAAGTTGGTATTACACTAAAATCATGAAATTAAATTTTAAAAAAATTGTGAGCAATGTACATAAAAGAGGTAAAATAAGAACCCACTGTCTGTCAAGTATTTATTTACTTTGGATGATTTTCTGCACACATGCCTAGGCTAAAAGATGTTTCCTTTTCTGCTGTTTTTCTGGGGATCAGACTTGTTGCAAGCTCCAAAAATGCTGTTAATATATATGGTTGCTGATTTCCACATGTCTCGAACTTTTAGGCCTCGTTTAGAGTCTGAGTTTGCTAAGTTTTCCTAGCAGATGGAATGTAGCAAAGGAGTGTTGGAAAGGACAAGTGGGAATGTGTGAGTTCAGGCATGTGTGTGTTAAAAATGGGCATGTATGTGGTCAGGAATGAGATGATATCAGAAATGAGAGCATATATGAGGGGGGAAACCTGAAAAATAGGACTTATCTTCAGGAGGGCAGGAAGCCCTTGTAGTACAGGCTTCTCCCACGAGGCAAGTGTTCTAGGAACCCACTGTATCCATGTACCAGCTGGCACTGTTGTGAGCTGCTGTGTTCGGCTTCAGTGATTTTTTGGAAGTCCCTTTCTATGTGTTTGTCCATTTCATGAAGGGTGATTTACAAGCCCACCTGCCCCACACCATGCTGAGTGTTCAGCAGTTTTTGACCCAAAACCATATGACCCACCCCACCCTCCCTAATCAACTGATCTCACCCTGAGTGACTTTTGTTTCCCTGGATGAAAAAGTCCTCAAAGGGAAATGTTTTGCCAATGTGGAAAAGGTGAAACAAAAAATGGCAGAAGCACTACAATGCATCAAAATCGACAAGTTCTATAACTGTTTTGAGCAGTGGAAAAAAGGTCTTGATAGGTGTATTGAATCAACTGTAGAGTACTTTGAAGGTGAAGTATAAACATGTAAGAATACACAATTTTTTATAAATAAATTCCAGTTTTTTGGGGTCCCCTTTGTATCTTTAAACAGAAAGCTGGGTCAAAAACCCCAAAGAAATAAAGGATCAGAGTGCTATGGTAGGACAAAGAACCTCGAACACCAAAAGAGCCCCAAGGTAAGAGTACAGTGCAATATGGTTTAATGAACACTGAGCAGGAAACCACTGTTGTTGGCAAACAGCGGTAGCTAGCTAATGGTTGAGGATTTATCATGTTCCAGGCACTGATGTAATTGCTTTATAAGTATTAACTCATTTAACATAACTATTTTCAAAAACTATATAAAAATGTTACATGCTTAATTTCCTTTGCTGTCTCTTCTGTGGGTTGTATTTGTGGTTCTCTCTGCCTGCAGCTCTTCATTCCCTACACAATTTCTACTTAACCCTAGTATCTCAGCTTAGATGTCTCTTACTCTGACAGACTTTTCCTGAATCCACAGTTCACATGTAACATACCTAGTTTAGCGTCACATTTACATGCGCTCCTATACTATTCATAATAACTAAGCATGGACTTGGGAGCCAGTCCATGGCTCAAATTTTGAGCCATGTACTCAAGATCGCTGGATTCAAATTCTGGTTCTGTATTTACTAACTGCAGAGCTTAAAAAAAGTAACAATCTTTTTGTGTCTCAGTTCACTCATTTGTAGTATGGGAATAATAATAATAATAATAGTTCCTGCCTCATAGGATTGTTGTGAGAATTCAATTAATATCAGGTAAGACTTAACAGTGACTGGCACAGAATAAATGTGTCAGGAATTCTTTATTATCAGTACTATGCTGGATTTGTTCTATAATAGCATTTATCGTACTTTGCAATTGTTTGTCTAACGCTTGCACTAGACCTTAATTAGCTTACTAAGGCTATGAAGATGCAAAGAAGTCAGTTTTGTTCATCACTGTACTGTAAACACCAACCAGTATCCCATTGGGGCATAAGTATATATTACATGAACTAGAATATTCACTTATTTGGAATACTTCTGGTGATGATATATAAATGAATTATTTTAATCACTAGGATATACTAACTCTTGGCTATCTTAAAAGGGAAGAAACCATTTCTTTCTTAAAACAACAAAAAATGCTGTACTTGCTTTCTTAACAAGAGTGCCCAAATTAAGCTGAGTTTAAAAGTTAGAGGTAAAGATTAAAAAAGGGGAAAAAATTAACATACCTGGCTCAGAGCTACAATGCATTTAGTATATTAAAGCAGCTGACATGACGACTTTTTGCGGGCCTTCCCAGGCACTGGAGTTTTTCTGTTGATTTGCCGCACTAGGTCATAAAAGATCTGCAAATACATTATTCTTTAATTTACAGAAGGAAAAAACTTAAAAAAAACAAAAAAGTAAAACAAAAAAGTGAACTTTCCATGGATATAAATGAACCCCAAAGCAAATATTTTATTCAGTTAAATGAAAATAAAACCAGGTCTTCTTATAACTGCCAAGTTCTCTTCTGTTTATTTTTTGGGAGGGCCAAAACTGTTCTCCTTAAAATGAGTACTAAGTTGAAGGAGCCACAGAGATCTTAATCTTAGTTCAGTTAGAACATTTATCACTGTACAATGAAAACAATCCTCACTCTTCTTCAAATCTTTCTATGTATCTGTACATGACTTTAAGCCCCTTTAAGGCAAGAACCATGCATGCCTTTCTGAATTTGCTTTTACACAGCATCCTTCATATACCTGAAGACTTAAGTTGTCTTCCCCACACCTACGATTGAGTCCAGTCTTCCTTCTTTTCATGGGTAATTCTACTTTAATAAAGAAGCTAAAATATCACTGTTGTTTATCAACATGCATATATTTAACATAAGGTTTCTGCCTACAAGGATGAACAAAGCACCCAGAGTACACATTAACCTGAAGATGGGTTAATAGACACACATTATTTTTCATTATTTCTGAATGCTGAATTCCTAATATAGTTTTTAAAGTATATTTCACCATACCTCATTAACATTTATTTTTGATTTTGCAGAGGATTCTAAGAATGCACAGTTGTTCCACTGTCTTGCTAGATTTTGACCTTGTTCCTTTCCTACAACTCTTTCATCTTCCAAGTCACACTTATTACCAACCAGAATCATTGGAACCTAAAAATATATTTGTAAAACAAATAAGTTAAAAAAAAAGTAAATAAATACATGATATAAATTCAAACAAAGAATTCTAAGAATCAACTCTAAGGATTATATTTTATATTATGTCAGAGAAAAATACTAAATTATCAGAGTGTAATAAAATTTAGTTAAATCCAAAAATCTTAACGTTAAGAACTTTTCACGTGCAATTTTTAGAAAACAAGCTATGATATATTTATAAAAGGGGAAATAACCCTTAAAATTGTATCGCAATGCACTTAACAACTGATTATAGTAAACAAAATACAAAGCCTTTTCAAAAAAGAAGTACAAAAGGGTGTTGCTGTAAAAAGCCAATATATTATCAAAAAGGAGAAATTTGGAAAGTCCCTAAAGTAGAATATTTAGTTTCTCATGTAGTCTGTATTTAAATGCCAGAAGGTAAAATCATCTTAATTTACTAAAGATCTAGACCATGTTCATCATGTGTCTGGATACATGTGATGTTGTAATTTTAAAAGGACACTATGGAAAAACAGAACTTACTCTGCACAACTCCCATTAATCATTTAGAGACTGACTTTCTAAAGAAGTTTTTGGAAAAAATCCAAAATCAAGAATTTTGTTTTTTTTAGGAACAGATATAATAATTACATTAATGAATAGTTATTTAATGCAACTCACAGAAGGAAACTACAGTAGTTACTAGAGACAGTACAAAACATTTACCAATTAAGAAATGCTCATTGAGGTTGATGTAAATATGTAGGGTGCCCCAAAGTTCTTGTTTTAGAAGTCTGGGAAACAATAGCATTTCTTAGAAGTCTCACAATATTTGCTATAATTAAACTATAGATAGTACAGTGGTTCTTCAAAGTGAGGGGACAGACCAGCAGCGTCAACACCATCTGGAAACCTGTTAGAAATGCAAATTCTTGAGCTCAATCCCAGACCTACTGAATCAGAAATTCTGGGACTGGGGCCTGGCAATCTGTTTTAACCACTTTTAACTGGTGATTCTGATGCAAGATCAATTTTGAGAACCACTGCCATAGATAGTAAGATGAAGAATTAAAAGTAATCCTTTTGAAGTTTCCTATAGGGATTAAACTCCATTATGATGTACTTTGAAGGGGCAAGTAAATTAACATTGAAGTCTAATATATTTGTTCATTTCCTTTAACAATTATTATTATGCCCTTCTTCTGTCATAGTGGCTTCTGATGTGCTCATATATAGTACTGATTCTTGTTAAAAAGGCTCTTGAATCTACCAGTAATGTGACCAGAACATCGTTCGATTAGTAACATTTATCACACACATCACTCTTTCCTCCCCATCAAGCACATGATTTAAAAATGGAAGGGTATAAATTTTATTTTACACAGATTTAAGGGAAGAGAAGAGTGTTTCTTACTTTACACACTATATATATATTTGAAATATGTATGAGGATTAAAGATATATTCTGGTCTTTCAAGGAAAAAGCTTTTGAAAAGCAAGCCTCAAAATACAACTTTAATAGGAAGTCAGCTTACATCATCGGTGTCTTTAACTCGAAGAATCTGTTCTCTCAGATCTTGTAAATCATTAAATGTGGACTGTGCTGTGATGGAATAAACTAATGCAAAGCCTTGTCCATTTTTCATGTACAAATCTCTCATTGCTGTAAATTGTTCCTACAACAGAAAGAATTATTAAAGAACAATGTAATAGATAATTCAACAATTTTCAAAGTCTATAATTAGAGCTCAATGAATATCGTGGTATTATGTAACATATCTTAAAATTACAGTCCATGGCAAGATGCTGTTTGAAAAAAGTTGGTATCTCAAAAAGTGAGTTTTTAATTTGAAAATGATACACCAAAGCAGATTCATGTGTAACAAATCTATGTACTCAAGTGGAACAGAATAGCCTGCCTCTAAAAGCTACTTAAAGGCAGTTTTTAAATATTTCATAATGTGTAGGGCACTCAAATTAAATCCCCAAGTTACTCGCAGCTAGCTCACAATGCTCTAGGTTCTGTGGGGCCCAACAGCACACGTACCTTATCTTGCCATTTCCCCATACTTTTCCTCCTTCATTAGACTGTGAGTCTTTGAGCGTAAAAACACAGTCCATGGCATATAGTAGGTACTCAAACATTAGTTAAATGAACATTGCATATTCAGAGTAAATCTTCCCTTCACCTTCAGATACCAACAAATCTAGTTGGTCCATAATTACTTTGATGGAGGGAATATATCATTCAAAATACTTTACAGTCACTGAGGAATAAATATGTATTATGTAAATAAATAAATACTACCGAGTATTTTCCACATTATTTAAAAATATGTAATAAATTTTAACTTGTTGTAAAAGTACTAGTGAGACTGAAAATTTTCATCCAACTTTATTTTTTAAGTAACTGACACCCTATAATGACAAAGGACACACACAAAAGTAGAATTTGAGAACAAGAAAAACAGCTTTGAGATTTAATCCAAGTAGCACTTTTAAATAAGGCTAATGTTTGTCTATAGAGTACTAGCACTTGCAAGGTCAATATTGCACAAGTTGTGCACATATACTTTGGTACTTCGTCTTACATACCGTTCCCGCAGTATCCAAGATTTCAAGCATACACTGTTGTGCATCTACTTCAACTTGCTGGGGGGATAAATCAAAATATACCATTTTTTAAAAGTAGACAACACTATCTTAATATACAGAAAAGCTAGTACAGTATTTAAAACAGAGACACAGATTACAGTAACTCTAAGCTCAAGCAACACTTTAACAGAAGAAAATAGCTAGATAACTGAGGGCCACCAACTCCAAATTGTATTAGGTGCAAAAACCCATGTATTCTGATCAATATGAATCACTCAGCACTTAATTCTAGAAAGAAAATTATTTCAAAATAGATCAAAAAATTAAAACCAGTAATAGTTCCAATAATATCAGAAGTGATTCTGTCTACCTCAATTCTGCCATACTTTAGAAAAATCTTCTATTCTCTAGATAACCACATCTCCTTCACTGTACTGGAACAAAATTTCTGGTAGCAAGAAAGTAGAAGATAGCTACAATATATTATGTGTTACCCCCTTTCACCTAACATTTTCTAAGAAAAAAAGTTATTTAAAATTAGCTGAGGAAAAAGTACGAGTTATGCTGCCACATAGCTGGGGTACAGGAAGGGCTCTCCAATTCTGTTTTGTTTTTGTAGACTGTGGACAGAGGGACAAACGAAACACAATATCTGCCTATCAACAGGGGCCATGCTGACTACTACATAAGGTGGAAGATAACTTTCTCCCTGCTACATTAAAAATGTTTGCACATTAAACTTTATTGTCATATATTGTGTTAGCAAACATCAAAATAAACTTTTCTATTATTAGCAGTGGCATTTTCTCAAGGAGTTATTAGAAGGAAGGTTAGGGAGACTTCTGCATTTAAATCTTTAGGTTAAAAAGGGAGCCTTAGAGTACTTATAGTCTTGGGGTTGGAGGTGGGGTGGAACATGGAATTACCACTAGGAATGGATGGCCTAGCTCTTAAATCGATGCTCGCTAAATTACAATGTTGGGGTCAGGATAAACTTAAAATTTTCAGAGAAAAGGAGTAAGAGAGACGGACAGTGAGAGCAAGTGTTTAAGATTCTCATAAACTGGTAAACATGCAATGCCAAGAAATAATCAAGTGTGAACTTTTCCCCTTCTATAAATAATTAACTCTGCTTCTTTGTCTTACTTTGTAAACAACATTCAATAATTATAAAGCTAAAAACAATAATTTATATTTACAGTAAAGTCAAAAGCAAAATGCCTTTTAAAGTAACATATACCTTTCTATAAGAATCTTCTATCGTAGGATCATATTTTTCAACAAAAATTCCTTGAACAAATTGTACAGTCTGAAAAAAATTAACATACCATTAAATTTCTAAAGAAAATAACAAATCCAAATCTGTACATTTAAAATTTATTTTAAGATTTTATTTATTTTTAAAGGGGTGGGAAGGGAGAGAGGAAGAGAAACATCAATATGTGGTTGCCTCTCATGTGCCCCCGACTGGGGACCTGCCCACAACCCAGGCAAGTGCCCTGACTGGGAATCGGGCTGGAGACCCTTTGCTTTGCAGTCCTGCACTCAATCCACTCAGCCACACCAGCCAGGGCCAAATCTGTACATTTTTAAGTACTGATTTCAAATAGGTAGTTATGCCATTGATAAAAAACACAACCACTACATTTGAATGCATGCACTTGGTGAGATTACCTTAAAAAGCCCCTTTAAAAAAAGTAGTCACTATTCTTTTTATTACATAATTCTAAATTTAGAGGTAATACAGGGTGGGGCAAAAGTAGGTTTACAGTCGTGAGTATATGAAACACAGAATTTATTCTTGTATTATTATTTACTGTATTTTCCCCCATAGGGACACCTGTAAACCTCCTTTTGCCCCACCTTGTATATTTAAATTTTTTAAAATGTTTCCTTAAGGGGTTAAATTTTGAATTTTAATCAGAAAATGGTAATGGTTTTCTGTACACACACATGCACACTCAAGATACCTCCCCATTACTCTGGATATAATTACAAATGAAAAAGCAGCTCATGCTCTGTTGTACACACTTTTCAGTCTGATCCCAGCATATCAAGTTCTGAGCTAGGTGGTCACTCTAAATAGTTAAATAAGAGGGTCAGTTTATCTTATTGTGGGGCTTTGTTAAACTCTCAATTATTCATTAAGTTATTTTCCTTAAGTTCTTCCTTTTCCCAACCACCATTAAGCTCTGACTTTTTTTCTTGCTATTCTATTCCTTTAGAAAACATAGTCAAATGTATTATTTTAAGAAGTTTTTAAATAAGCTTTATTTAATATTTTCTGACATAAAAAATACATAAGCCAACTCTCAATGAGAAAGACCAAGATTAATTCCTATCTGGCTCTGAAATGCAGACAAACACATGTTTTTAAATGTTCTCACCCCCTATGTGCTTAGCTCAAACTGTATTCTGGCATATCTCATGTTGGCCTGAAACCAGTGTTCTGAAGAGAATATGATCTACCCCGATACAACTAAAGTTGACTAGAATCACTATGAGATTTCACCGTAACAAATAAATGAAAACAATCAAAACTGAAACTCAAAGGAAGAACATGTCTTGAAATGAATAGTTTAGATACAGCAAAAATGACTTACCAGTGCAGATTTTCCAACACCTCCTGAACCAAGAACGACTAGCTTATACTCACGCATGTTGCAAACTTGTCAAAACCTAGTACCTATTAAAGAAAAGAAAAAAAGGAATCTTAGGAATATCTTTGAATTCATGTGATTCTTATATAAGGCATTCAAACAAGTGGGTTTATTTAAGAATGAGTACTATACTATTGGGTTGGCCAAAAAGTTTGCTTGGTTTTTTCCATATAATAGCTCTAGCAGCACTTACTTGTCTTTAACTTCATTCGAAACAATTTTGTTAGACTGTATTGTTAATAGCTGTCATGTCAGCATGCATTTAGAAAGAACTTATCAAAGCTGGTGAATTTTTGTGCAGCCATTTTAATATTGAAAATGGAAAAAGATATGCAACATTTTCGGCATATTATGCTTTATTATTTCAAGAAAGGTAAAGATACAACTGAAACACACACACACAAATTTGTGCAGTGTATGGACAAGGTGCAATGACTGATTTAATGTGTCAAAAGTTGTTCGCAAAGTTTCTTGGTAGTATGGACATTTTGGCCAAATAATTCTTTGCCGTGGGGCCGGCTGTCCTTTGCATTAGATGTTTAGCAGCACCCCTGGCCTCTACCCACTAGAAGCCAATAGTGGTAAACAGCCAATATACTCAAAATATCCAAATCAATGAAGTTATTCGTGAAAATGAAAAATGTGTCTCTTATTTTACAGAAAAAACTAAACGGACTTTTTGGCCAACCCAACAACACTGTTGTTGTTGTAAGTCTGTTCTATAAACAGACTTACTAATGAATACTACTGACAGGGCTGTTTTGTAACACACTAGATGTAGAAAGAAACTGTAGATTTACATACATGATTTTTAGCGAATCCTAAATTCAATTAGAATAGAATATTTAATAAGAAAAAATGGGGGGTGCTGAAGAAAAACATGAAGGGGTATTCTGTTGTCTACAAAATGGCAACAACAGACATGTTTACTCCCCTTTCCTGAATCATCTCTAACCTTGAGTCACAAATAGTTGAATGCCTACTAAGTAAAGGAATATACCCAATCGGGGGAAAAATGCTGCCTTGATGGAACTAATATTGTGGAAAGATGAAGAGGATAGGAGAGAAGTCTGTAAACAAATCTAACCCACTACCTGTTTTTGTACATAAAGTTTTATTGAAATATAGCCCATTCATTTGGTATTTTCTGTGGTTGCTATCTTGCTGTGATGACAGAGTTAAGAAGTTATAGCACAGACCATCTGGTCTGCAAAGCCTGAAATATTTACCCTGGCATTTACAGAAAAAACCCTGCTGACCCCTGAGACACATGAATGGTAAATCAGTTAGCAGAGAAAGCAGACCAAATATCCATTACTAACGTGGGAGAGGAGTACAAAGAGTCTGAAAATGGTCAGGAATCAGCGACAGAACTGAAGAATATAAATGCCAAGACTCGAAAATTCTACTGAGTTTTCAGTAATGATGAAATAGTGGAAATCAATAAAAAAAACAAAAAGAAGCCAACCATACCAAGGATTATCATGATAAAATATCAGTATACTAAGGATAGAGAAAGAAGATCCTAAAAGTTTCCAGAGTGGGGGATATCATGAAAACACAAAGCTCCCACACTCCTAGAAAAAAAAAATATTGGTCAGTGTCCAAGGTATAAATGTAGCCACCAGAACAGGTTTTAAACATTCTTAATCAAGAAATGACAGTTCGTTAGTCATAATAACAAGTAACACTACCAGACCAATTTAAACACATTTAATCAAACAATACCCTTTTGCTTTAGTGAATATGCTTCTGCAAACTAGTCAATCATCGATAACCCTGTACTTCTGAAAGTCAATCACAAAGGGACCTATTTTGTGTATTACTTTGTGTTAAATCTCTTTATATGTTCTTTCCTTCCAGGCCATACTCTTAGAAAAAATATCCTTTGTTTTACCTATCTCTCTGTGACAATCCTTTATTTCTCCTTAGTATGCCAGGTCTATTGTCATGGGCTTCCTCACAAAACTTTCTCCTTTACTTCTGCCTTTAAATACACGAAGGACTATCTACTATACATATTTTTTCGGTTCCTGAATGGGGACCCCCCCCAGACCTACAAAAAGTTAGCTGCTAACTTTTCCATTTATTAGTTCCTTTATTTTATTTTTAAACTTGAATGCATCATTCCCACAGACTTTCATGGTTTTTACCAGATTATAATTTTAGAAATGAAGATATGCAATAAAAGTTGAATCAACTTTCAGCTTTAGGAAAGCACATAAATTTGGGACAATAAAATTACTCCTTTGTAAAAATTTAACCAAAGTGAGGTTTATTTCTTTTCATGCAAAAAAATCATTTAAAAATAGAATTACTTAGGTAACATTTCTATTATCAGTGCCATGCAGACATTACCCAACCACGCAGATCTGTAATTATCTATTTGTGGAATATTTTTTAAAAACTTAGGATTCTAATGAAAAATGCCTCTGAATTGTGTTTCTAAACCCAACTAGAATGGAGTATGAATGCTGGGGACAGGAATTTCCTAAACATCTCAAAGAGCAAACCAACTACTTTACCACAAACAAGACTCACCTCCTGGGCTATGTCACTTTTTATTTTTTTAATGACTTATTTGCTATTTTTCTTTATCTACAACTTACAAAAAAACCTCACTTCAGTGAACACTCATCAAAACGCCAATCAATCAATAATTGTCTCACTTGAGTGGCAGTGCTTCTATAGTTGACATACACCCACTCCTGCCTTTCAAAGTTTGTCAATCTTTGAACTCTAATTCCGTAAAACCATGTAAGACTAGCAGTCTGTTCTGCTCAGGGGGGGCAGTGTCTGAGTAGGATAGCTGTTTCTTAAGTACTGTATTTTTGGAACTATAAGATGCACTTTTTTTTACCACATTTTTTGCTTCAAAAATTTCCCCCCTATTTTCCTCCTCTAAAACCTAGGTGCGTCTTACGGTGCGGGCCCCAGACGCACCTAGGTTTTAGAGGAGGAAAATAGGGGGAAAAATTTTGAAGCAAAAAATGTGGTTAAAAAAAAGTGCATCTTACAGTTCAAAAATACGGTAATCAATAACTTCAGCTTTGTTTTTTGTTTCAGATATGAATGGTCTTTCTTATTCTCTGACAGCTGACTTAAGACCTTCATTGGCATCATTCCAAATGATGCCCTTAGACAAACAAGTGTACTGAATGGGCTGCTTGTGACCCACTTCTGTTTATGCTTTTAACTAGCTATCAGATGAGTGAGTTTCAACAATGATGGGAGTTCCAATCTGTTCCTTGAGTTTTCATGGTTAAATTTATTTTGTTATCCTAGGACACGCAACAAATACTGAGTTGGCCAAAAAGTTTGTTTGGTTGTTTCCATAATATGGCTCTAGTAGTGCTTAATTGTCTTTAACTTCACTGTACACAATTTTGTTGGATTGTGACAGCTGTCATATCAGCTTGCATTAAAAAAAAACATCAAAATTGGTGAGTTTTTGTGTAGCAATTTTAATATTGAAGATAGAAGAAAATAAGTAACATTTCTGGCATATCATGTTTTCTTATTTCGAGAATGGTAAAAACACAATTGAAATGCAAAAAAAGATTTGTGCAGTGTATGGTGAAGGTGCTACGACTGATTGAACATGTGAAAAGTGGTTTGTGAAGTTTTGTGCTGGAGATTTCTCGCTGGACGATGGATGCTTCATGGTTGGGTAGTTGACAGCGATTAAATCAAGACATTGAGAACAACCAATGCTATACATACCACGTGGGAGATAGCTGACACACTCAAAATATCCAAATCAATGAAGTTATTGGTTGAAAATGAAAATTGTGTCTTTTATTCCACAGAAAAAAACTAAATGGACTTTTTGGCCAACCCAAAATGTTGTCTTTAAAAGCCTACGTGGTAAGCATTATCATCATCTACTACATGCAGAGTGGCACTTATTTATTTATTTTGGTGTCCCCTATTTGGTCTAGAAATGTTTGTTGAATAAAAGAATGACTAATTAAAGACTAGTGATTAATTTCCAGCAAAGGAAAAAATTATTTAAAATTTTAAAAGACCACTTACAAGTTACCTTTCATAAGTAAACTGTCATTTAAATTCATATAAATCATTGACAGATGTCACAAATCCCAAATGAAAATGAAATACACAAATCTTGGCATTAAAAAAAAAGTTCTTATACTTTCCCTGTAGGACCTGTAATCCCAGTAGAACAGAAAATGCTGTACAGCAGGAACAGTGTTAAAACCAACAATTTTTGGGTTCCAGAGACACTTGCTCTCAATATCATAATCTATTTTTAAATTAATCTCATTAATAAATGTAAAAAGTAGGTTAAGACAAGACTCAAATCCTTGAAAGGTGATACGTGACATTTAAAAAGTACAATTCCTTTCCACTGAGATACTATGTGAGGGGGTCTCCAAAGAACTATAAATTAAAAGTTTCCTAAAACACCAGTAACCCAAGCAATTCTCCTATGCTCAAGCTGTTTAACTACAACACTCCCCCACCAACCAGTTTGAAATTCTTTAATCTAAAATTGTAAATAAGGAGGTAAGTAAAAACATTTTACTACTGGTTTCCAAAGTCAAGTGATACTACTTTTCCCATTAAACATTTTCAGGAAGAGATGATATCTGGTTGCTCCTTTCTGACTCCAACTCTCAAAGTAGTATTTTAGCAGCTAAAGAGAATTACTGTGTTCTCTTCTCAGTCCCAAATAAAATTAACTAATTCAGTGTCAGAAGAACCTGGTTAATCTGTTGGATGCAATGACAGAATTCAAAACTTCTGGGCAGATTTAAAAATTATTACAGGAAGAAATGAGATCTAAATACTATCTTCCATAGCCTCTTTTAAAAGTAAAACTTCTAACAGGGAACTACAAAACAAACAGAAAGCTATTAAATTGAATACTGCTTACCATATTTACTTTCTGAGTTGTCTTTCTCATAATAAAGACAAATGGGAAATGTTTCAATCTTATAGTCTGCTGAGACTTCTCTGTGTACTAAATTTCTAAATCTAGTCAACATAGAATTTGTAGATTATCAAATTGTTTATAGCATTTTCTCTATTTTGATCAGTTATAATATCTCAAGTAGGAAACAATTTTTCCCTTGCCCTTTCCATGGATTAATATTGCCAGTAAATAAAGATTATTCCAACATACACTGTGACATGCAACTGAAGGTCATGTTTTCCAGTTTTATCACCAGAGTTATAAGTCTTGTTACCTTTCAGTTCAGTACTTGATCACATCTCTGAAAGAGTGTATTAGCTAGAATATAACAATTTATCAGCAATATGACAAATGTAGAAGCATTTTCTTAATAGATTTCTCAGCCAAGTTAATAGATTAGCAAGGTAGTTAAGTGACCCCCCACTCCCAAAATAAGCAAATAAAGATTCTGACAATCTTTTAAAAGCAGGCAAGAAGAAATAATGTGGGCTCAAGATCACCTTATTATATCCTAGCAGATCCCTCCAAACAGGTTGGATTTGTGTAGAACTCTACCCTGCTCCTAAGATATTTTTGGACAAGACCTAAAAATTAACCTGTTGGTTTTTCCCGCATGTCAGATATAGCTGTTAATTCTCTAGGCATATATACTAACTCAAAGATCTGCTGTATCTTTTAAACATAATTTAGGCAGCCTGAGTATGGACATTATAACTTTATTATTTGCTGTCTTAAAATCTGATATGCATGTATACATGAACTTCAACTATATTTTAAATTTAAAAAGTAATAAAAATAAAAGTTACAAGCACAAGCTTTAGATCTGATTTCCCAGGTTAGAATACCAGTTCTAACACAGATTGTCTAAGTGAACTTGGTCATGTTAATTTAACCTCTCTGTGCCCCGTTACCTCATCTGAAAAATGGGAATAGTATCTGCTGCTTAAAGTTTTTAAAATTCAAATGAAATAACTTATCCTACACAAAATATTTAACGTCAGTAACATATAAGCAGTCTATTTTTAAAATAAATTTAGATTTTTAAAAGACCACTGCTAACAAGTCACCCTTCATAGGTAAACTGCCATTTTAGTTCACACAAATTATTGACAGATGTCACAAATCCCAACTGAAAACAAACTACATAAATCTTGGCATTAAAAAAAAAGTTCTTATACTTGCTCTGTAGATTATAATTCCAGCAGAATTATAACTGACACTAAAAAAAAAAAAAAAAGAAGAAAACAACTCATCTATTTAGCTATTTACAGTGCCTAAAATCTGAAGTACCCAAAGGACTTCAAAAGCATACTATACTATACTATACTACACTACACTGAACTATATACCTGGGGGAGTTGTAATCAATTTGTCTCTCTTCTTCACCCCGTTACCAAGTCTAATTCATTCTACCTTGGTGTCTCTGGAATCAATTTCATTCTCTCCACTCCATTACCTTATAAGGGCCCTCATTATTTCTCACACAGGAAAAGCGGGATACAAGAGACAAGTATGAAGGGAAACGTTAAATGTTCATAGTGTTTGTTAGCTCACAATCAAGCAGGGTCTACAGAAAAAACTCCTATTGGTGCAGAGAAGAGAGTTCTTTGTCGGTAAGGATATGCCAGGCAATGCTTCTTGCCTAAATCAATACTTAAACCAGGCCAGTGAATATTTTAAAGGAAAAGAAACGCTCACTAGGAGATGAAGATTTTCTGGGCAAAATCATTAGCATGAGAGAATTCATCACATCATGAATGCACAGGGGCAGGTAGAAAAGGAAGGAGAGATCTCCTTCGCTTAAGAGTTTGACCTGGCCCTGACAGGTGTGGCTCAGTTGGTTAAAGTGTCATCCTATAATGGTAAGGTTGTGGATTTGATCCCTGGTCTTAGGAGCAGGCATGGGCAACCACCAGTATTAATGCAGACGATTCCCTGTGCCAGCACAGATCCCCAATCTGGGTGCAAATGGAGGCAACCAATTGGTGCTTCTCTCTTCCTAAAAGCAATGAAAAAAATGTTTTCAGGTGAAGATTTAAAAAAAAAAGGTAAGAAAAAGAAAAGGAGGATTTCCAGTCAACATAGTGGTATAGGTAAACACAGCTCCACCTCCTTGCACGACCACATCAAAATTACAACAAAAATATAGAACAACCATTACTCAGAACCATCAGAAATTGAGTTGAATGGAAGTGTGACAACTACAGAATTAAAGATACCATATCCATCCAGACAGGTAGGAGGGGCAGAGATGTGGAATAGGCTGGTCCCACATCCACGTGAAATGTCTGGCATCAAGGTGGGAGCTGGAGACAGTTTTTTCTTAGATAGAAAGGAGGGCAGAGGTCATTGTCCCTTTTCAGAGCTCTCCCCACACACAGCCACAGAGCCAGCAAGCCAGTGCTGTATCTGAGACTCCATCAAACTGGCTAACACAATTTGTCCTGCCCAGGAGATCCCCTGAGACTCCACGCCACCTAACTTATGGACCCACCCAAAATGTTAACGGAAACTTTTCCATATGAATAGCTGGTCTTGGTTCATGCTTCACAACTTCTTAAATCCAAGGAAACAAGCAACAGTTGGCCTCAGTGAGCCACCAGTCCCCATACCTCTTGCTAAGTGGCCCCAGGCCTGGCCCTAGCAGCAGCCAGCCTAGATTCACAGCTTTACTTTGGGAATCCCCAAGCCCAGCACAAGTAGCAGGCATCTCAGACTGCTTTATAGCTCAGCAATGGTGGCCTCAGGAAGAACAAGGGTGGTGGCTGACCTTGGCCTGAACCACCTAGGAAACCCCAGAGCCTGCATGCCCAGTGGACAGCTACAGACCACGGTGGAGGACCATCTCCCTGCCCCTGAACAGCTGATCCTCCTCGGAGGGCAGAGGTTGATGGTAAGTGGTCACAGCCAATCCTTGCAGCTCACTGGCCTGGGTAAATCCCACCCCCTCCTTTAAACATATACAAATGTTTATTGTCAATAGAAAATTAATTAAAATTACCACAAACTAGAGAACAGAAGGGATAAAAGTATTTTGAAGTTTAGTTCAGTGCATTATTCAGTCATTTTGCCCTTGTGAACCTTCATCACAAAATCTTATCCATTCTTCAGAGCTAGTCATCATTTGATTACAATGAAAAACTGTAAGCCAACTTTTTTTTCAGTGAGGATGAAATTAAAAAAAAATTTGTTGTTTACATATAGTTTTCTACCTCCCCCCATCCACCCCCACCTCCCTCCCAATTCCATGCCCTCTTTGTTTTGTCCATGTGTCTTTTATAGTTGTTACTTGAAAACCCTTCACCCTTTCCCCCCCCATCATCACCTCCCATCTCCCCTCTGGTTACTGTCCATTTGTTCTTAATTTCAATGTCTCTGGTTATATTTTGCTTGCTTGCTTGTTTTGTTGGTTAGATTCCACTTAAAGGTGAGATCATATGGTATTTGTCTTTCACTGCCTGGATTATTTCACTTAGCATATAGCTCTCCAATTCTATCCATGATGTTGCAAAGGGTATAAATCCCTCCCACTGATCTGCCAACAGCAATCAAGATTCAACTACAAGAGGAGGGTGTACTCAGCCCACACGAAGGGCATACCTTGAGTATCCAGCGTGGGTGATAGGGGAGGCTATGCCACTGGACCCTATAGAATACCTACTACATTAGGAAACACTACCAAGACACGGAGTCAAAGCAACTCTACTACACAGAAACAAACACACGGAGGCTGCCAAACAAGACAAAGAAACATGGCCCAAATAAAAGAATAGATTAAAACTGTAGGAAAAGAGCTAAACCAAATGGAGATAAGCAACCTATCAGATGCAGAGTTCAAAACACTGGTTATAAGGATGCTCAAAAAACATAGTGAGGACCTCAGCAGCATAAACAAAAATCTAGTCAGAAAAGATGGATACAGTAATTGAAATAAAGAACAATTTACAGGGAAACAACAGTAGAGTGGATGAAGCTGAGAAATCAATGATTTGAAACATAAGGAACCCCCCCCCCAAAAAAAAAACAACCAGATCTAACATCCACATCACAGGAGTACCAGAAGGAGAAGAGACAAAAGATTGGAAATCGATTTGAAAAAGCGGTGGAAGTAAACTTCCTTAATTTGGTGAAGGAAATAGACATGCAAGTTCAGGAAGCACAGGGAGTCCCAAACAAGATGGATGTAAAAAGGTCCACTCCAAGACACATAATAATTAAAATGCCAATGGTTAAAAATAGAGAATCTTAAATGTAGCAAGAGAAAAGCAGTTAGTTACCTACTGGGGAGTTCCCATGAAACTCTCAGCTGATTTCTCAAAAGAATTGTTTAGCATAGAAAGGACTGGCAAGAAATATTCAAAATCATGAAAAGCAGGGATCCACAGTCAAGACTGCTCTACCCAGCAAAGCTATCATTTAGAATCAAAAGGGAGATAAAGAGCTTCCCAGATGAGAAAAAACTAAAGGAGTTCATCATTACCAAACCATTATTATATGAAATGTGAAAGGGACTTACTTAAGAAAAAGATCAAAACTATTAACAATGAAATGGCAATAAATACATATCGATCAACAACTGAATCTAAAACTAAGCAAACAAGAACAGAGACAGAATCATGGATAGAGCGAGAGTTATGATGGATGTCAAATGGGAGGGGTTGTGGGGGAATGGGTGAAGAGGTGATAGGATTAAGAAGTACAAATTGATAGTTACGGAATAGCTATGGGGATGTAAAATACTGTAAGGGAAGTGGGAGAGCCAAAGAACTAAAGCACAGGAACAATGGTATGGGGACTGCCTGGGGGAGTGGGGATCAGTAGGGGGAAAATTGGGACAACTGTAATAGCATAATCAATAAAATGTAATTAAAAAAATAAAAGTCTGACCTGAATTGTACAAGAAACTGAGAGATAAAGAGTTTTCAAGTTTGGAAATAATATAAAGCTATCTGTTTTAGTAAGATCACAGAAACCAAATATTACATTTCTGAATTTTGGAAATTCAGTAAAAGTTTACCACAGATGAGAGCTGATGACCTGAGTCAGGCAGTGACAGAAGGAATAACCAGATGATATATTTGAGAAATGTATAAGTCATAATCAAGAGAACATGGTGACTGACTAGATGGGTGTGAAGAGAACAATAAGATGCACCATGATCAAACAGATGGATAGTGAGGCCATTAAACCAGGTAAGTCGCCTAAGAGGAACAGACTTGGTTTAGTAGGTATCTTTTATCTTTTGGATAAATGACATGGGCAAGGCACTGGTGTCTTTTACTCCTAAAGAGATTGGAAGGAAGATGCTCACTGCCTGTGTCAAAAGGCTTCAGGCATATAAAGAACACTGATTTGTTTAGTGAGATTATGAATGTACCATGTGTAATTTGTTTTACTCAGTATTTCTGGCTTATCGATTTGAAATATATAATTTATTTAGATCATTACAAATCCCAACTGTAAGGTTTTATTGTTTGAGTTGTAAGGCTTTGTCAAATGAACTTCGATGAACTCTTGCCAGTTTATGAGAAATAAAAACATGAACAGAGATAATATCATACAAAACCAAAAACCTTTCTAGGCTTAATGAGTTTCTCAGTGTAAAACACTTTGTGACTTGCTTGTGTTGCACAATAAACCAAAACATATAAAAATCACTTGCCCACACAGTGCCTTTGGACTTGATCCTATTCCTCATCTGAAGTCCTTTGTAAACAAGGGAGTAGCATCTTACATCCTATCTTTTATTTCTCTAGGAATAACCAGACACTACTGGTATGATGACACCACTGCCAGTGTTTACTTCACATTCTTCTAAGGTCTAGTCTTTTAAAAATATCTAGTAAAAGTCAACCAAAACTATTGTAAGCAAAGAAGTAGATTTCCTCCTTCTCTTATGAAAAGGACACTATTCTTTTTCAACTTCAAATTTTCCATTTTGTCTTCTCAAGTCTTTTCATCACCCAAACCTTATCTTTACATTTCCACACAGGAATATAATGTTGGATACGTTTACTTAAAAGGCACAAGTAATTTTTCTGCAACAATGTGGTCCAGGATATTAGGTATCAAGTTCCACAAGGTGGCAAAAAGAACCATAAAGCTCTAATACCATCAAAATGACTATTCACATTCTTAAAACCAAAAAAGCAACAAAAGAATTAACAACCAAACAAGCCATCCCTGAAGAGCTTATTTTAGTCAACAGATCAATCATATTAGGGATACAATTATTATTCCACATAGTCCCATCAGGCATGTTAAAATTTAATCATTACAAAATGGGAGAAACCATAAAGAGGGAGAGGGGGAAGGAACCAGGTTTTTAATGTCTTTTTTGGTACAAAGTATACAATTTTTAATGGCTCTTTTTCAACAATATCATTGGGCACAGTGCATGTTCCAGAATAGTTTATGTCCCACCATGGCCTGACTGCTGATAAAATTTGCAAGGATTTCTAGTAGGCACTTTAAGTTACATGAAGTCTGTCCAGAAAGTCACCAGCTATATAATATGAAAAAAGAGACATTTATTAAAGAAGACAGAAGAAACATTGTATATAGAACAATGATGCCTCAATCCCTTAAGGTAGGCACCTTGGAACCTCACACAGTTCTCCCAGCATCATTTCCACTGTTCAAAGCACTCTGCAGAATCCTCTGTTGGAATCTCCATCAGCTGCTCTGTAGTATTTTCCTGAATCTCACTGATGGTCTGAAATCTCTTCCCTCTTAAAGGTGATCTTAGTTTTGGGAAAAGCCAGAAGTTGCAGGGTGCCAAATCTAGGTCATAGGGCGGCTGAGTTCAACATTCTCAGGAATTCTGCTTGCTGCAGGCCTTCCAGAACATGGATCACTTTCAACAAATTGTTGACCATCTTTGAAGTGTTTGTGCCACACTTTTTTTTGCACTGAACTCACTGCACTGTCCCTGAAAGCCTTCTGAATCATCCCAATAGTTTCTGCGGAGGAATGTTCAAACTTAACACAAAATTTAATGCAGATCCATTGCTCTACTCACTCAGTCATTTTGAATCTGATGGCCACACAGTATGCATGCTCCCTCAATGGCATCTACCGTCCCCACTGACTAGTACAGTGAAGTTGTCATTGTTCCTGCAAGTGCATTCCAGTCCACTCTCCTTGGCTGCCAGGCTACACTGATGTCATTACATTACATTACATTACATTAACAATTCTCATTACATTAACAATTGCTGGACTTTATCTGGACAGACTTCGTATACTTGCTATTACAGAGATCTCAGCCATGGAGTTCGCCTCATTTATATAACATTAACACATATAAATGCTAATTCCAGCAAAGGAATGGCAAGGTACAGACTACTGATATTTCTTGACCAAAACTTAAACCACTTTAAAGGGAATTAAGGAAAATATCAGGCCACCTCAGACTTTGCTATAGCTAATAAAGTACAACTAAATAAAGTATTAATCATCTGACAGATTATGAAATTCTTAATTAAAAATCTGAGTAGCACCACCTTCTAATAAGACCACCATGCTGTCATACACAAATATATCCTTAAATAGATGAATTAATCAAACACTTTTGTATTTTCATCTAAACATTAAAGAATGTCTAAAATAATATTCAAAAACTTAATAAAAGCCCAAGTGCCCCCAATAATCCTCCCCTACCAAATCAATCACCTAGATATCAGGCATTACATTTCCATGAAATTGTGCCAGCACAGTGATATGCAAAGGAAACGGCTACATTATTAAGTGGAATCAGGGTGAATAACAGTCCTGGTTTTAGTGCTGAAAAGTCTCGTGTCCGGGAAAATCCTTCATTATGAGCAAACTGAAATAGTTTGTCATCTTGGGTGGATACATCTTGATAGAGATTTGTTTTCTCTTGTGTTTCATAATCTTAAAGATATGGAACTGTGAAGGCATAAAAACATGTAGCAATCATTTTGGGTACCACATAGCTTATCTTCTTTCACAACAGAATGATATTCTTTTCTGAAATAAAACATGGAAATTAAAATCCAAATTGTGTGCAGCAGTTAGCATTGTGAAACAAGTTCGAGTGTTTTTGGAAATAGACACTATTTGTATAGCCTTTACAATGTATGTGGTGTATACGGACAGGACGGACTCATTTGGATACAAGTCCGAGGAGGAACACTTAATTAGTAATGTGTACCTTTCATTTACTTAGTATCTGAATATGCATTAAGGTAAGTCACCAGAAGGTTAAAAAATTGAACAAAACATACTTGCTGTCAAGAAGCTTAGAGTTTTGTAGAAAAGATGAGACATAAAAATATGGAAAATATCATGAGACACAAAAATACTCTGGAAATTCAGGAGAAATCAGGAACAGATTTATGAAGAAGGTGGCAAATGAATAAAAGTTATAGCATTTGGATTGGAAAGAACATAACAGAGAAAAGAGAAGTGACAGCAAAGGCACAGAAGGCAGCAAAACATAGAAATAAGGTTAGACTACAGTAGAAAGCAAGGTCTGACTGAATCTCAGTGTACAAAAGAACAGGAAAATAAAAATAGCAAGAGATAAAGTTAACAGATCTCTGAGTATTGGTTAAGAGCCTTGACTCATTTGGTTAGGAAATAGTACTGGACATTTTGAAGAGAAACATACTAATATTGAGAAAACTAAAGGGACTTTACAAAATGAAACTTAGGTTCCCTATTTTTCACAACAGGATGTTAACTGGTACCACAGCACCTGGTATCTAAAACAGAGGTTACTTTTAGTTAGTATCACTACCATAGACACAGCACTTAGGGTATTTGCCTAAGATCTCACAAATGAGGCCAATGTATGGCCACATTTCCCCCCAAACTCCTTTGGATCTGCCATATGCATTACAAAATACTCAGTTAAGGCTTAAATACCTCATAGTCAGAGATGTTATGTATGTAACTGCTGCATAACCAACACTTAACACAGTGCCTGGAATACAAAAGGCAATTATTTGTTAAATGAATCAAAACCAGTTTCTTGCCGAGGGCAGGGGCTGGCAATCTCTAGCCTTCAGGCAATCCCATCTGCTGCCTGTATTTTTGTAAATAAAGTTTTGTTCAAACACTGCCATTCAACTGCATACTGCCTATGGTTACTCTTAATATTGGGTTGGTCAGAAAGTTCTTTTGTATTTTTTAGAAGATTTTATTTATTTATTTTTAGACGGAGGGGAAGGAAGATAGAACAAGGGAGAGAAATATCAATGTGTGGTTGCCCCTTGCGTGCCCCCTACTGGGGACCTGGCTCACAACCCGGGCATGTGCTCTAGAATGGAAATCGAATGGGCGACCCTTTGGTTTGCAGGCTAGTTGCTCAATCCACTGAGCCACACCAGCCAGGGTTCTTTTGTTTTTGTTTTTTCTGTAAACTGGCTCTAGTAGCATTTAGTTTTTAACTTCATTCAAAACAATTTTGTTAGATTGTATTCAGACAGTTGTCATATCAGCGTGCATTAAAAAAACCTTATTAAAATTAGTGACTTTGTGTCACTATTTTAATACTAAAGATAGAAGAAAAGACATTTCCAGCATATTATGCTTTATTATTTCAAGAAAGGTAAAAATGCCACTGAAATGCAAAAAAAAAAAAAAAAAAAAAAGATTTGTGCAGTGTATGCATAAGGTGCTGTGACTGACTGAATGTGTCAAAAGTGGTTTGTGAAGTTTTGTGCTGAAAATTTCTCACTGGATGATGCTCCATGGTTGGGTAGAGCAGCTGAAGTTCATAGCAATCAAATCTAAACATTAATTGAGAACAATCAACATTGTGCCATGAAGGAGATAGCCAACATACTCAGAATATCCGAAACAATAATGTTATTATTGAAAATGAAAAATGTTATCTTTTATTTTATGGGAAAAAACCATACAGATTTTTTGGCCAACCCAACACAATGGCCCAATTTAGTCCTGCTGATGGTGTTCATTGGGCGTTGTCCTGCAAGGTAAAAATGGCTGCTGATTCAATTATTGGTCAGTGCACACGACTAGGTTGCAGTTAGGTCCCCTCGTTGGGGCTTGCAAGAGAGGCGAGAGGCAACCTGTTAATATTTCTCTCCCTCTTTCTCCTTCCCCCCTCTCTAAAAATAAAAATAAAACTAAAACCTTTAAATAGCAGAGTTTAGTGGTTGTGACAGAGAGGCCCACAAAGCCTAAAATATTTATTGTCTCACTGTTTACCGGAAGACTTTGCTGATACCTGTCCTGCCCTACAGGTTATAGCCTGGAAGAGATAAGGAAATCTTGCCCATTAATTCACTGGTCGCAAATGGGGTTTAGCTCAAACACAAATTCAAAACATTAAGTTACCTAGACTACAAAGTTAAGAACAACTCTGAGACCAACTCTGGACTCAAAGGGAAAGAATAGCGTTCTCAATTATCAATGTCTACTGTAGTCTGGGGAAAGGAGAAACAGGGTTGTAACTCTGAAGGTAAGCCCCCAACATACAAATATTCAGAAACTCGCCAGCTTTACAGATAAAATGGACAGAAGGACATCTTGGGTAAAGTACGTTTTTGTATATAAAGCTGAATCTGATCTATTAAATATACCCACTTTGACTCTGGAAGTAGTTAATATAACAAGCAGTCTAACATTAAAGCATTCATACCATTGGGGCTCTGCAAAGTTTCCCTTCAGAGTTTGTTTGCCAGACCTATGTCAAGTACTTGCAACTCTAGCTGCAGGGAGACTGAGAGTGCTAGTACTTAACATTTTCATTTTCATAGTAAGGTGTTCCACCAAGGCTCATTTAAATCTGTGTCTTTTCAGACACTGTGAATCTCTACAGATAAATGTGTACACTATATAATGAGACATTTTTAGTCAGATGTTATGTCTCTGGTAGATGTAGCTTGGCCTGTATGGGTCACACCCTGGCATGACAGGAAGGAACCATGCATGGGGTACTTGAAGAGGTGGCAAAGCAAAGTCACTGCTGGAAATGGTGGCAGGAGATGTCTCAAGATCAGATCAAATTTAAATCTGAAGACCCAGAAGCCTAGTTAAATGATGAGAGTAGTGGTCATTAGTAACACTTCTCATTACAGTAAGGAGTGTGTGTGTGTGTGTGTATGTTTAAGTTTTTAAAAGCACCTCTAGAGACTCTGATGACATTTTCCTTCTTACTAAAGACCCTAAGACCTGTATCTCTAGCAAAAAAAGGTCAGGTTCAACCAGAGACCATCTTATTGTCTCCAAATTATGTGTCCTTGAATTTAATAAGGAGATTCTCTTGTTCTCAAGTCTCCAGAAATCAGATTCTTCAGTAATTTAAATGATCTGCTCTTAATGTGTTTGCTTCTATAATCATAAAAGGGAAAAAAAAATAAAAAATAAAAAAAGATCCCACCACTCCAAAGGGATGACCATTATTGGGGTTAAGAAGACTAGATGGTTTTCTATGGTCCTAACTGAAGTCACATCTTTTCCAAGTCTCCTGAATTTGATTCCAGAATTCAACACAAACACCAAATATGCTCAATAATGTTTGCTGAATGGATAGCAGAATAAGGTAATTACATCGACCACAAAGATATCCCCATTAGGGGAAATATCTGCTTTCCTTTATTTCAAGCAAATACTAAACTAAGTACAGTTTATGAGCTGTTGGGGCAGAGGTATAAGAAATCAGAGGTAAAGCACTTTAGTGCTCATATATTAATTTGAATTCAAGTTGTTAAGGGTAAGAATTCCAGAACAAACCACACCAGTTTTCATGAATGAAAGAACGCCACAAATATTTCTTTTAATATAAATTCTCAGATTTTACAATATACCTCCCTCCACAAGGATGGGAGAACATTTTTTAAAACATACAGTCTGTTGCAACATAAGGCTGAATTCAGAAATAAATGAAATTAGTGTCTTCCATGAGAGAAGAAACAGATGACTACAAAAAATATTTTATTTCATTATACTGTTAACCTAACCAGGATTAAATGACAAAGCTTAACATGACTGCCCCCGAATGCACTTGAAAGCATAATAAAAATGCCATGATTTTAGATTGTGGGTTCATCATTTGCATGATTACATTACATTCTAAATACAATTTCAAGACCAGTACATTCCTAATGGAAAATCCCCTAGTAAATCTGTCAAAAGTTCAGAGGAGAAAAATTAACCAACTAACAAAAAGCAGTGGAAGCTCAGGTACTTCCCACAATTTTCTCAAATACTTTTAATATCTCAATTTAAGCAGCAGTTTACGTTAGCTGCTTAATGCCCATACTGGCTTATGCAGCTAATTGTTTTATAAAGTTGTTTTAATTGATTTAACAGTTCTTCCTTTTACACTGTACCTTCAGTTTATTCAAAGATGTGCTTATTAGTGTCAGGAAAATAAGGACCACTTAGAAAAATAAAAAAATCATGCATACCTTTAGAAGTCATAAATGATGCTTACGTTTATTTGGCTTTCTCATACATTATTCCACTTATTTGATTAATTGTTAGGTCAGTAAGAACAGTTTTTTATGTGGCTTTGAAACATGCCTGTCTTCAAAATTTGATGGGCTATCCAAAAAAGTCTCCAAAAATCCCTGCAGAGCAAAGATACATTTGCATTCTTGAACATTAGTATACACCAAATAAACACAAAAAGGCAAAGAGAACCGATGTTCTGAGTGTTAATTAGGATGCTAGGATAAAAGCAGAACATGTGTGGAAAACAAAATGGGAGCAGGCACTTCTTGTAATCATTCTCAGTTTCAGAGCAGCATCTTCAGATACTTCCTGAAGGAGAGAGTTTTGCTGTCAATGCCAGGTGATTCCATCATGAATTTTTTTAAATATATATATATTTTATTGATTATGCTATTACAGTTGTCCCATTACCCCCCCTTCATTCTCCTCCACCCTGCACACCCTCTCATACCCACATCCCCCCCTTTAGTTCATGTCCACGTGTTGTAAGTTCTTTAGCTTCTACATTTCCCATACTATTCTTGCCCTCCCCCTATTTTCTACCTACCATCTATGCTACTTATTCTCCATGCCTTTCCCCGCCTCTCTCCTCCTCCCACTCCTCTGCTGATAAACCTCCATGTGATCTCCATTTCTGTGGTTCCGTTGCTGTTCTAGGTGTTTGCTTAGTTTCTTCTTGTTTTTGTTTCAGGTGTGGTTGTTAATAATTGTGAGTTTGCTGTCATTTTAATAAACATGTTTTTTATCTTCTTTTTCTTAGATAAGTCCCTATAAGATTTCATACAATAAGGGCTTGGCGATGATGAACTCCTTTAACTTGACCTTATCTGAGAAGCACTTGATCTGCCCTTCCATTCTAAATGAAAGTTTTGCTGGATAGAGCAATCTGGGATGTAGGTCCTTGCCTTTCATGACTTGGAATACTTCTTTCCAGCCCCTTCTTGCCTGTAAGGTCTCTTTTGAGAAATCAGCTGACAGTCTGATGGGAACTCCTTTGTAGGTTACTGTGTCCTTATTATCTCTTGCTGCTTCTAGGATTCTCTC
>CM052539.1:57554582-57724089 GCA_028533065.1 Trachops cirrhosus | reverse complement strand
TATGGTTGCTTCCTGTGCATTCCCTGCTGGGAACTGGCCTGCAACCCAGGCATGTGCCCTGACTGGGAATCGAACCGTGATCTCTTGGTTCACAGGCCCGCGCTTAATCCACTAAGCTACACCAGCCAGGGCTTTCTTCTTTGTACTTTTCATATTCTGAACATTTTAATAGTAATGCTCTCACTGCAATCTTAAAACGCAAGATAACAGTTGGATGCAATGTGCATACTCTCTTTGATACTTAAAAATCTATCAATGAAGAGAAGTTATATTAATAGTTTTTATTCATACTCTCAGTCCCATTAACTAAGACTTTTACAAAGTCACCCATCCCTTTTTTAAAGAAATGAAGTGGTTTGAAAAATATATTTTAATGAGAAGGATCAATTTTAGAAGATATAGATAATTAGAATTTTATTTTGTGTAACACTTTCCATTTCCTTTCCAGAAGCTTTTTGCCAAAAATTGCTATAAAATGGACAAAACAGACTTTCTTTCATCTTTTTTCCCTTCCCACAAGACAAAGAAAGCAACAGAGGTAATCTACCAATGGATTACCAATGAAGCAATCAGGTCACTGTATATTTTCAAAATAAATTTACTTAACGAAATGCTAAAAGAACATACTCACTAAAATAAATTTTCAAACCAACTACTGACATCTTAGCAACAGCTCTGTGATGTAGTAAAAGTGGTGATTCTAAGTCACTTTAAAGTGATCAAAATTATTTATAACTGCTTTAAATAGATGCTCTCTTGCTTCAACATCTTTATTCAGACTAGTAGTATAACATTAAAAACCTTTCAACCCCCAACCACCTGAAAAGATTACTTAGCAAGTCATTTCATGAGATCAGAATCCAATTTAAATTTAAAAGGTCTTGCTGATACAATGTGTATGTAGTAACATACACAATCATAAAAGAGTAACTAAAAGAGTAACCTTGAGAAACCAGCTTATTGTAAAATTCAAAATCAGAACATTAGATAATTACTCTCTATGGCCAGAGACTAAGATTCTTAATTTAAGGTGAGTATCTTTCTTTATTGTACTTTTCCATTACCATAAAAAATAAAAGTGAATATATTTTTAGTACTCAAGCACTTCATATACAATCAATTTTAAGAATAGTAATACTGGCCCTGGCTGGTGTAGCTCAGTGGATTGAGTGCGGGCCTGCAAACCAAAGGGCTGCAGTTTGATTCCCAGTCAGGGCACATGCCTGGGTTGCAGGTCAGTTTCCAGCAGGGGACCCATAAGAGGCAACCATACATTGATATTTCTCTCCCTCTCTCCTGCCCTTCTCCTCTAAAGATAAATAAATAAAATCTTAAAAAAAAATAGTAATACTGTAGAATATTGTTCTGCATGACAAAAACGATATGGAAATTCAGCAATTCATGTTGCATGTACTTTTCTTTTGATAAGTAATTTAAAAATCATTTTAAAACCTGGTATGCATTCATTCCCCTGAATTTTCACTTCTTTCTTTTATAAGTTTTAAGGTTCCCTGGAAACAGAGTTAAAAATTTTTTTGATCCTCTACTAATGCAAAGCAATAATTCTTTCTAAATTGCTACTGAAATAATAATCAGTTGCTGTGTACCCTTAATTTGACTAACATCAGTAATAAACACACCAGATTGAGGATGTATTGTTTTTGTTAGTGGCACATTTAAAAAAGTGATTTCAATTTTTTTAAATGTAGCACAAAAAAAATCCTCATAACCTTTCTTCTTTAAAATAGAAATGTATGACTAAAGGGGTTAGTTTTATAATCCAGTACTCAATCTAGGTTCAAACGAAGTACAACAGATCACACAGTTGTTTGAATGGAAAAATAGTAAAATAATAATACAAGAATAAATTCAGTGTTTCCCATACTCACAACTGTAAATCTATTTATGCCTCACCCTGTACATATGTATCAAGCCAGTCTTTACTGCAAGTGTATAAATTCACTCTATGTAACTACTGCTTCCATTGGGTTCAAGAGATTTCCAAAGAACTAATAAATTAAAAAACTTAAATCCTCATAAGGTAATTAGTACCTTCCAATTCTATTGCAAAATATCTAAGACACTGGAAAACATTAGGTTTTCAGCACAAGGGTAAGCCATGGGACAATACTCTTGTTTACTGGAAAACTTGTCCAATGTTACAGTACAATGAATCATTGCATCAGCCAAAATGCCTGTTTCTTAGTTTCTAAAAGAAATTCAATTCAGAAAGGTAAACAGTAAAATTGAAGCTTAATCTCTAACACCACACAGAGTTCTCAAAACTGATAGGAGGGGGATAATCAAAGCATGGTTTTAATCACAACCTTATACAGTCTTAAAAAGTTTAAGAAAGATCCATCAATATTTTTTCAAGACTGAACTTGTGACATCATTGTCATAATGGAAAAAACAGCTTTTGAATACTTAGTTCATAAATACTGAACTATTCCTGGTGCCCCAGTCAAATCTAGACACTAGAGATCAATACCCACCCTCTTACACAGGAAAACATTTAAGTCTTTAGGAAAGTGATACATGCACATCAGTAACATCTTGATATTCTAAAATAAAACTGCCTATTTAAACTACACTTTGGGGGGTAGAGAAGAAATGAAACCTTTGTAAAAGTAGCCAAGTTCTCTCTGTATCAGACTGAATTCCACTGATTAATTTCACTCCTTTTAGAGATATTCATCAAATGCCTACAACTAAAGACAAAGGAAAATAAACACGAGCAGTTTCTCATCCAATTCTTAAGGCTGTATTTATTTATTTTTAAATTATTTTATTGCTGTTCAATTATAGTTGTATTTTTTCCCCACCCCTCCAAACCCACCTCCAAGACTTTATATTTAAAACATGTATAATTACTTGCCATGTTATCAGTCTCTGCATAGGCCTACCAATCCTGAATTATATTGGAAGACACATTTGATTAGATCCTTATGTAAATGGATCAAGGTTTTTTATGATCAATTCTTTATTACACCTGGCTAGGCCCACCTTACAAGATAGCTCCTTACCATGAGGGGCTCACCTCCCTTTATATAACTAAGAGAAAACACTGAAATTCTATAGTAAAGGATTGTTTTGCAGATAAAATGGAAATCAATTTGTAATGTTAAAGATTCCAAAGCCAATGTGGAAATGCTTCTTTTTGAAGGAATAAAAGTTTCTCTTTCAAATGTCCTCTTTTTAAATATTCATTACAGTTAACCTCTAAATCTAAATGCTAAACACTTACTATGTGCACAGGCAAGGTTCTAGAACTAAGAATATAGTGGAGAATGAAAGGAATCAAGTCCCTACCCTCATGGTGCTTACACTTAACAAGCTGGTTCTGTTTATATGCAAGGTACCATGTCACTGCTTTGGGGCATACAAAGAACATTTCCTGTCCTTGGAGTTAACAAGTTAGTGGAATACATAGCAAAAATACTATAAAGATAACATAAGACAGGAAGTGATATGTGTCATAGACAGGAAAAGAGATGACTTTCATGGGGGGGAGCAAAAGACAAGAACAGCATTCCTTTTCATGCCCCACACCATATTTTAAAATTATGCCAACTTATTATTGGGCTCTTCAGTTATATCCTGATACCTGGTATGTTAAAACTACAGTGGCTACATGTATTTCGAAGATTTACTTTGGGGATTCCTCAGATAAGGCTGCCTCAAAATTCATTAAGAATGCCAAACAAGAAAACGCAGGTGAAAACACTGTGTAGTTCAGAAACTGAAAGTACAGATGGGTTCAAATAAAAGTATCATTCAGGACACTCTGTGTCCTTAAAGTTATTTAATCTCCGCATTAGCAATGTCCTCTCTTAAAACCTGGAAATGAAACTATCCAAGTGGTTCATCCACACCTTTTCTTGAGTATGACGGGAATACTATCCTCTACATAAAAATATTATTTCTTCCTCTAGATTCCATGTTATAGATAGACTACTGTCCTAAAAGTCAGCAGGACCACTAACTACAGTAGTTATCTTTTGTAGGCCTCAGTTTCCTCCTCCACAAAATGAGAGGGTGGGACTGGATGATCTCAATAGTCCTTTCCGGGCCTTAAAAAGTCCCATGACTCCATTATGACTCAAATACTAATCAAGAGTCAGCTTTTGGGAGTGATCTGAGCTTGAAGTTAAATGAACGGCTTCCCTTTTTATAAGTTACTTCTTGCTAAAAGTTCTGTTGAACAAGTCCGAACAGCATTTTAATTACCAAAAAAAGAGGATTAAAAATAAGTTTACAAAGAGCTTTCAGTCATAACACTCGATATGTATATATTACATGCTAGTAGCGAAACAAAAATCCAATTTGAATTATTTTAAAATACTAAAATCAACCTTCATGTAAATTTTCTACCCCGTTAAAAATCTGATTTCCCGTTACCGCAAAACAGAACTGCTTATGTTCCTAAGAAACAGGAGAAGCAGGGCAAAACGTTTTTCCAAACTCATAAAAAGGATGGGAGGGAGACAAGCAAAGGGAAAGCAAATCTGCTTAAACTAGCAATGATGACCTTTTCTCCGAAAACCATCAGTTTTTTTCAGAAGAAAAATCCGGATGGCCCGATTTACTGGGGGTAGTTTTAAATAAAATTCAAGGCGCTGACAGTCAATTTTAGCATTACACACTTCGAGATGGCGAAAAAGAAGACAAACTTCCTGGATTTACTCTCTCACTGAAAGAGAGATTTCCTCTTGCTGACGAAGGGAAAGGCCCCTTTAACAGTTTTTCTCTACGCGGTGGTTGCTGCCAGACTAGGTGGGGCTCCCTCCGCTGCCGTCCTCCTGCCACTTCCCGCAACAAATGGAGCAAACCAGCCCGGATTCAGAAAAACTTTTTCCCTGTCAGGCTCGAGCCTTCAGGGCGCCGGGGAGTGGTTTGCCCCAAACGTTCCTCGCCCTGGATCAAGGCTGGGGGAAGCTGGGTCTTCGTAAAAGACAACTTTCTGGTTTCCGTTCTAACTTCCACCCACACCCGGGAGGGAACCGAGGCGGACAGCGAGGGGGCTCCGGGGCGGGGACGAGTCCTCCAGGAAGCCGGGGGGATGACGGACAAGAAGAGAGGCTGCGGCGGCCTCAGGCAAGAGGGAGAGGGAGCACGGGGGGTGGGGGGGGTCCTCGGGCTCTCACTTCCTCCGCCATATTTCAGACATTTGACCCCTTCCGCAAAGCGCGCCGTTCCCCCGCGGCGGCGGTAGCGGTAGCAGCAGCAGCTCGCCCCCGCCGGCCGAGAGGCAGCGCGCTCGCCGGCTGGGCGCCGAGCCCTCGCACCACCTGCCGCGCCCCGAGACACTGCCGGCGTCGCCGCCGCCGGGGCCCCTGACCGCTGCGCCCGCCCCGCCCGGTCCGCGACGCACCCCACCCGCTCCCCTCAGCCGGCGCCTGGGCCCCCGCCCCGTGCGGCAGCGGCTGCCGCCCTCCTCATCGTCCACGAACGCACTCTGCGAACCTCTCACGCTGTCACCGGGTCTCCGTAGCCAGCGTCGTCCTGCGCCTCGCGCTCCCTCTAGGTAGCTGCTCCTGGCGCCACAGCAGTCCTGGGCTGCCGCCGCTCCGGCTGGTTTACACGCCTGACTCTGGGCGAGGTTTGGCGGTGTCGCCTTGACGTCAGGCGTTCAGCCTCGCTCTCGCTTCCGTCCGCGGGCGGGGCGCGCGGGTACGCGAACAGGGAAGGGGCGGGGTCCAGGGGTGGAGCGCGGGGCTGGGGGCGGGTCCTTCCGCGTGGCCCGACTGCGGGCGGGACACGCGCGCGGCGCCCCTCGCGGCGTTTCCTCCCCGATGTTTCTCTTCCGCGGCTACCACCCCTTTTACCTTGCTTGTGTCTTCTGGGTCGGAGAAGGTTTGCATCCCGGCTTCCGGACGCCAGGTGTTTTTACAGGAGTGCTAAGGGCTTAGCAGCCCCCCTGAACTCAAAAGGTCGTTAATGCAAACTGTAGTTCATTCACCAACGCCACCAGTTAGTGTTCGTGTATTCCTTTATTCTGGGGAAAGTGGCTGGAGAAGTAACTGAGAATGCAGTGTCCAAACCTAGAGATCAGTGAAGGAGCCTAGGCCACGGTAGTCTTTTTCACTCTTGAAATGTTTTTTTCTCTTGAATTGACAAGTATTTTATCCACTGGTGCCTTAACCTGGGTGAACTCTTTCCAAATTACTTGGCTAAACTCAGTTAACAAATTGATGATCCCAAACAACTTTCTAAATCTCTGTACCTAAATCACTGTTTACATGAGTAAAATAAATTACATACTTAAATGCATTACTCGGGCACTTCGAAAGGATTACCTGTAGGAAGATTTATGATGTGACTACTGGGCAACAGAAAGCACTTAATGTTCCAAAAATGCCTTGTTCCAAAAAGGGTGGGAACTTAGCAAGGGAACGTAAGCTTTGTTAGAGAAAAGCCTAAAAGTACTACTACTCATATGTAAGACATTGGCTTTTTTATGAAACGAGGTTTTGATGGGCAAAGCGATGCAAAGAGAGCAAAGTGTAGGGAGAGGTAGGGGTTGGGGTGTCATTGAAGACAAACTTGGTTAGTTCATAGTTTAACTGGGCCCTGTGTTATTCTTGAAGTAATTTTTATGAACTTTGATAAATTTGGAAGATTAATGAAAAGTATGACTAATTTTGCTCCTTTTGAGAATACTAGTAGTTGAAAACTAACCTAAGTTAAAGGAATAGATAAGAATGAATTATAATTATCCTAAGTTTTCTGTTTGTAAGTTCTTTCTAGGTGTTCTACAATTTAGGTTAATTGAACTTGTTACATATTTCAATAATTTTTGTTTCCTTAGAAAACTGTTTTTTAGTGGAACTTCCAAAGGCAAAGAGCAGCCTGTAGGAATTATTATAAATTCTGAATGAATGAATTGCAAATAAATTCGACCTTATTGACTTTTTAATTTTGCATGAAACTTTGAGAAGTCTGAAAGCTCGAAACTCTCAGTTAATGAAGCAGATGTTACCTGGGTACACTGTTTTTTCTTTCTTTCTTTTTGAACTCTATGACCTTTGGACAACAGGTTTTTTTTGTTGTTGTTTTTCTTTTCCTTTCAGAAAGTCTGTTTTAGAAGATTGAAACTAAGATTATTTAGAATTTGAGAAAATGTGTAGAGTAGTTTAATTTAAAATACATTTGATTCCTTCTGTTGTACTGGAAATCATTACACTTGTATTAAACTATTATCTCTTTGTAGAGAATGCCAGAATCTGCATCACTTAGCATTTAATCACTTTGAGGGGCAAGACCCTTGTTCCTATCTTCTTGAAATCTTCACCAGAATGTTCCACTTGCAACTTGAACTGGTCATGTGTGCAAACTGAACTCATCATCTTTGTGACCAAACCAGTTTCCTCTCCTTTCTTTTGTTAATTGTATCACCATTTTTTAAATTACCTAGTCTTCAAGCTTGATGCTGTTCTCTGCCTTTTTTCAAACCATTCGTCAGTTGGCCCTTCTGTTAGATAGTAATTCATTTCTACTACGGCCACACTTGTTTAGGTTGGCACTACTTCTCACCACCTAGACTTAAGCCACAGCTTCCCCACCTTGCTTTGCCATCTCTGGTCTGTTCCTGCTATTCTCAATTCTACACACTGTTGCCAGATGAATTATCTTAAAACTTTCTGAGCAAGACACACTCTTCCTCAAAGAGCCTACCAAAGTAAAGTTAAAATTCTTGTGTCTTACTTTTTTCCCTTTCTTGAAACTATCTTGCAATCAGAGTGGACTTTTCATCTTGCCCAAATGTAGTGCTTTCCCGGCTCCCTGGTACGAAGAGGTGATTCCTCTGCCTGTAATGCCTCTTCTCACCCGCCCCCCCCTCATTATGCAAAGTCACCTTACTTGCTCTAAGAAGGAGCATCTTTCTGATATTTCCAATCTAATGTAGTTTCTTCTCTTTTGAATCCGTATACCACTCTAGTGCTACTTTTCTTTTATGACTTGTTTTCTGCCTTCTTGCTAGAACAGAGATTTGCAAACTTTTTCTGTGAAGAACCAGATAGTAAGTGTTTAAGACTTTGTGGGCCAGCCAGATGGTCTTTGTTGCAAATATTCAACTCTGCCTTTCTTGTTCAAAAACACCCATAGGGCTCATTTAAAAAAATGAGTATTGCTGTTATTCTAATAAAACTTTATTTATAGACACTAAAATTTGAATATTGTATAATTTTCACATGTCACAAATATTCTTTTTCTTTTTATTAACTATTTAGAAATGTGAAAATATTCTTCTTATGGCTGAACAAAAAGAGGCAGTGGGCTGGCTTTGGCCAATGCCTTTGTTTGCCCTCCTGTGCTCAGGGTAGCTTCATGGGCTTGTGACGAGGCCCGGTGCTTTAAAGGGCCCCATGATCAGTTAGCTTTGATATCACCATCTTGAAATTTTTAATGATTTTTGAAAAGAGGCCTGCTTTTTCATTTTGCACTGGATCCCTCAAATTATGTAGCTGGGCCTGCCTCTACTAGAAGATGAAACCTCTAAAGTTAAAATGTATATTTCTTATGTTTGGCATGGTGCTTTTCACATAACAGGCATTTAAAATGTGCTTGTTGAATTTTCTATTCCTGAGGTATTGTAAAATTGTGGAGAGTATAGAGTCAGTGTTCAGCTCTACCACTTACTAGCTGCGTGCTCTTGATCAAATTCCTTAACCATGTTGAGACTTAGTTTTCTCATCTATAACGTGGGGATAATAACTTCTGCTGTACAGAACTGTTTTAACATAAAATATAGAAAATAGCTGTGTATTAGCCCCTGGGACTAGAAGAAGCTCAACATTATTTTTTTCTCATTTAGGGGAAGTAAATTAATAGTATGTTCACCCATATCTGATACAGTATTTAACCTGATACAGTATTTCTGATTTTTACTGTTATTTGCCTCCTTAAGAGTTTTACTTCAAATAACATCTATACCTTGTTAGTATCATTTCAAAAGTCCAGGTAGGTAAAGGTCTTATTGAAAATCCAAAATTAGATTTAAAAACCCAAAATTTACAATTTTTCTAATTAACAGTTAATGATTATTAGCATTAACAAGAATCATGCTGTTTAGCTTCCAATTGAGCATGGTGATTAGTAGCATTGATAGTTATTAACCTTAAATATATTATTTCATTCACAAAACAATATTGAGAATTGTTTCAAGGCACTTTCTTACTAGTTTTCTGTTGTGTGTGTGTGCATATGTGTGTATGCATGTTTGCATATGCATTATCTGCATTTCTCATTGTGATAAATATATGTATGTGTGTATGTGAATAGTATATAGTATATAAATATAGTTCTATTCATTTGCAGCACCATGCAGAGCTGGAATTGGGAGTTGAGAAGGATAAGAAGGCTGCTTGTTGATGCAAAAAAGGAAAAGCCATAGCTTAAATCCCCAGTTAGATTCATTCTGTTTTCTTGGTCAGAGACTATGTTCAAACTCTATATAGTTATTTTATAAATTCTAGCACTAAATCATTCGAGATACCAGGTAAGAGCATATTAGACCATTGCTATTATAGGAAAACAACTCAGAACTCATACTCTCCTAGGGTAGTTTGTATTCCTTTAAGATTTCTGTCTTGGGGAAACCAAGTACTTACATATAAGAAAAATGAGGCAATGTGGTATGTTTTCTACTCTGTGTAATAACGGCTTGCTTGTCTCAAAATATATGTCAAATTCTGTCTGTATTCTGTTTCAGCAGTTGCAGGCTTGACCACCACACCTGCCTACATCATGTTAAATAAATCTTGCAGTTCTATAATTTTGTCATTGCTAATGTCTGTGATGCAAGGAATATATTATACTTAAAATTCCCCCTTTCTTAAGCTGTTGCTGAGAAAAACCATACAAATGAAAATGATGCTCCCAGAGCCATCACGTAAATGAATGTTAAAGCAGAAAACCACTGGAAGAACCATCCTGATGAAAATACCCCTTATCATGAAATTGTCAAAAGAAATTTAAATTAAGAATCTTTAAAAACCCCATAAACGTACTTTGGAATCTGGCCTGTCCCTAAATCAACAGCCACTATACCTAGGCCAAAGTTACTCCAGGTTTGGCATCCCCTCAGACTTTACCATTATGATAGTATTTAGTTTGTAGTTCCAGTTACCTGTGCCAAGTCCTGTGTGTGAAGCATATACCTCAAACAACATGACCAGATTTCAAGAGGTAGGTTTTAAGGAGAACACTAAAACTTAGAAAGGCTAAGTGACAAAGGCAATAAGTAAATAAATAAATATAAATCAATAAATGTGGGCAGAATGAAATGTGTACTTTAATCTGTCTGCCTTCTTTTGGTATCATGCTGTCCTGTTATTCCTTTATAAATGCTATCTGGTAGCCATAAAATCTCTCCTGTCTCTTTTGTATTTATTTAAATCTTAGTAATTGTTCAACACCCAGTGGTTTTTGCTTCTCAAAATTTCCCTAATAATAATTGTTTGTACTACACATTTGGCACTTACCAGACTTGTCTTAGTTAAACTGCTTTTATCTTCCCTCTATCCTGAGATCCTTGAGAACAAAAACCATATCTTACACTTCTTTGTATCTATCATACTGCCTGGAATATTAGAAGTAAAAGCAGTTTAGGGGGTCTTGCTAATATTAGTTAAGTTCTCCAAGATGATTATAGTGGATTTGTGACCTTTGGCAGTTTTTTTTTTTAACCTTTCCAAGTTTCTTTTTAGTAATACTTAAAATAAATGAACATAACAATATCTATAGTGTAGGGCTTTAATTTTTTTTTTTTAAATAAGAGACCAGGTATAAAAATGGAAGTAATCAGAGTAGCTATTAAGTGGATTGGCTCTGGAATCAGATAGCAAGTGTTCAAATACAGGCTCCATTCATCTTAGGGAATTTACTTCTGGCCCTTCTGTTTCCTCATTTGTAAAATGAGTACAATAATGGAACCTACATTATGGGATTATTGTGAGGATTAGAAGAGTTAACAATGCAAATATTGGGATAGAAGAGTGCCCACCACAAAGTAAGCACTCTAAATGTTAGCTATCCTCATCTAAAAGGTTTTTGATAAATATTGGTTCTTGTTACATCCTCTGGCTCAATAAAACTTTGTGCAAACATAGTAAACATTCAACAAATGTTTGTTAAACTTTCCTTTTGCTTTGCTTGTGGCAGTCTTCAGTTAAAGTTTGGTTGTGTTCTAAAGCTTGTAGCTTGAAAATATTTATGCAATGGGTAAAGTTTATAAAGTTTATAGCATGGGTATCTTAAAACATGGCTTGATTACTAGGGAAGCTAAAAAAAAAAGCCTATTTTAATCCATTGATACTAGAAAGTATTATTTCAACCACTACTAATCAGTATTTATAAAACTGTTCTCTCAGTTTTCACAGCACCTTATTCTTACGGTTTTCTGCTTTTCTCCCTGGCTGTTTATTCCTACTCTCTTTGGGGCTATCTGTTCTTCCTGCCACCCCCTAAGGGTTGGAGTGCCTCAGGGCTTGGTCCCGGGCCCTTTCCTTGTAGTATACTTTCTTCTGGGCAATTCTAGCCTTCCCCATGGCTTTATGTGCCGTTTAAATGCCAGTGGGTCACAGATCCCTATCTGCAGTTTAGACTGCTCTGCTGAGCTCCAGATGTGTAGAGCCAATTGCCTCCTGGAAAGCTTTCCTTGTTTGACCTCCCCCAAACCTTCTCCTCCTCCAGGAGCTCTCATCTCATTGAACAGTACCAGCTCTTTAAAACAGAAATCTAACACTCCCCTTTACCGTATTCCACATATCAAATTCTTTACCAAATCCTATTGATTCTACTTCCAAATTTACTAAAAATATGACCACTTCTTCATTCCTTTGTCTAGTTGGTTTATGTAACTGTACTTTTGTCCCTCCTCCCATCCATTCTTTAAATACTGGTCTTAATTTGTTTTTGAAAGAACTTTTTATAGTGGAAAATTTCAAATGTACATGGGAGAATTTAATGAGCCCCCATGTACCCATAATTCAGTTGCAACATGTCTCCTAACTTTTGCTTCTCTTGTTTCATCTGTCTTTCCTTCCCTGTACTCCCTTGCTCCCAGTTGGAGTAGTTTAAGAAAAATCCTATAACTATTTCAGTATATATCTCCCTCAGATAAGAACATTTAAAAAATGGAACCACAATGCTATTATCATACCTAAGAAAATTTAAAATGATTACTTAACAAAATACAATACCCAGTTCATATTTTAAATTTCTGTATCAAAGATGGCTTTTTACTGTTGGTTTGTTCAATTCATTGTTCAAATAAGTCCAAAATCATATTTAACTATTATGTCTCTTAAATCTCTTTCAATTTTGAACAGTTCCTCCTTTTGTTGAGTGAATGATTATTTGTATATTTTCTTTGGCAGAGTACCTTTCCTTATCTTTCAGCCACTGTACAACTAACATCACTTTTGGTCAATGCCTTCTTAAGCATTCTGTGGCAGAAATCCTATAGCTTTTACATTGCATGTCTGTATAAATACAAGGCTAGGAAAGTAAGGACCTCTCTTTCAGATACTTACATTATATGAAGAAAATATGGAAGATGGATTGAAAACTATTAATTCATCCCAAAATTCAGATAAGAAGGGAAGTTACTATTTTTTCAATCCTCACCTGAGGATATGGTTATTGATTTTAGGGAGAGAGGAAGGGGGAGAGAGAGAGAAAAAAAAAAACATTGATGTGAGAGACAAACATTGATCAGTTTCCTCCTGTATGCACCCAACCAGAATTCCAACCTGAGATTTAGGTATGCGCCCTGACCTGGGATCAAACTTGCAACCTTTTGGTGTATGGGACAACACTCCAACCAACTGAGCAACTAAGCCAGGGCAAGTGCAGTTATTAAGCATGTGCTATGTACTAGCATCTTATCACTTATGAGATTTAAAAAATTTTTGGAGTTGGGTATTTTTATCCCCGTTTTCAGATTAGGAAACAAATTAAGGGAGTCTAAGTAAAAAATATGAGGCTATAATGGCAGTCTGAGGCAGGGCTGCGATGGAAGCCCGGATGCCTCTTTTCCAAGGGTGCATGGTCTGTCTACCCTGACATGCTGCTGTAGTAGTGGTGATGAAGGATTGTTTAAATAGGGGGAAAACTAACAAAGGATATTTCTGGTATATGCTTGACTCAGATAAAAAAGAAAGAAAAGAGTCCTACCTGGGTGTATGTCAGGGGCAGTAGGTTATTTTGGCTTAAAGTGGATATATTTGAGAAAATAATTACTTATTGTGACTCTGATTAAAGCAGGTAAAAGTTTGATAAAAGTTTAATAGTGGCAGAAGCAGCCTCCTAAGGGCATTTATCTCTTAGTGCCCTGCTGTAGCTGATTCTATTTTTTTCCTCTTAAGTTGCATCTTTTTGCCTTTTTAAAGATGCCTTTAACACCACTAATGTGCTTATACATTTCCTTCCTGCTTTTCAGTAGACCTCAGAACCACAACTTGTTTTTTTTACTAGGATCCCTTTCCCCTTCACACTGTCTCTATCTAAATTTTTCAGTGACTAGTCATGTCCTTAATGCCTAAAAAAGTATGTTAAAATGCCATGTTAGCCAAGGGGGAGAAATTATATTTAAAATACATTTGGCCTGAAAAATTATGTCTGCTTCACCAGTCGGCCTGTAGGTGCCTATGTTTATCCTAGCTATGAGCCAGCCCAGGCTTCTCCTGCTGTTCTCCATGCTACTGGCTTAAGAGGGCACTAGAATCTCCCTAGATATTATACATTTGTAATTGCTTCATACATGGAGACATTTAAAAATATATTTTATTTATTTAGAGAGAGGGTAAGTGGGGGAGAAAGTGAGGGAGAGAAACAGCAATGTGTGGTTGTCTCTCATGCGGTACCTGCACTGCACTGCCCCCCACACCCGGGATCTGGCCCGCAACTTAGTCATACGCCCTGACTGGGGATCGAACTGCCGACCCTTTGGTTTGTAGGCTAGTGCTCAATCCACTGAGCCGTACCAGCCAGGGCACATGGAGACATTTATAAAAAGCAAACAAAACACAAAGAATAACTGGCCAATAGGAAAGAAGGAATGTATTGAAAATGTTTTGGTTCATGGGTATGTTTCTGAAAGAATTGAAAGCAGGGACTAGAACAGATATTCTTTACGTTCATGCTCATAGCGCCATTATTCATGAGAGCCAAAAGGTGGAAGCACCCCAAGTCTTCATCTATGAATAAATGGATAAACAAAATGTGATATATACATACAATGGACTAAAAACCTTAGAAAGGAAGGGCATTCTGATATATACTACAACATGGATGAATCTTGAAGTCATTATGCTAAGTGAAATAAGGCAGCCACAGAAAGGAAAAATATGGTATCATTTCACTTATATGAAGTACCTAGAGTAGTCAAATTCATGGAGACAGAAAGGAGAATGGTGGTTGTGAGGGACTGGGGGTAGTGGGGGATTTAGTGTTTAATGGATACAGAAATTCGTTTTTGGGAAGGTGAAAATGTTCTAGAGATAGATGATGGGAATGGTTATAGAGCAATGTAAACGTACTTAATGCCACAAAACCGTACACTTAAAGATGGTTAAATTGGTACATTTTAAGTTTTGCATATTTTATTACAATGGACAACAGTGTGGTGATTCAGTTGGGGAGGGAAGCATAAGGTGAGTAAATGTTAAAGGAAAAAATACAATAAAAATATAAAATAATGTCTTCATGAAGAATTTGGGTTCTGGGTCAGAAAGCCCAAGTTCAAATTCTGACTCCATAACTTATTAGCTGTGAGAACCCATATTATTTCCACATCCTAAATTTGAGTTTATTCACATAAAAAAATTGGAATAAAAATAGTGTGTACCTTATAGACTTGTGATAATTAAATTTAAAAATCCATTTAAAATCTTTTGCACATTGCCTTGTACATAGTCAGCACTCAAATGTTAGCCACTGTGCTTTTATCATCATTTATTTACATCTGGATGCACTTTTAAAAGTTAAGTTGGTAGATTTTTCTGTAGGTTTTTAGGCATTTACTCCAGATTTAAATCCATTATGTGGTTTTAGATGATTTCAGAATCCACATCAGCTACAAAGGTAGCTGATCTAGAAATACTGGTGAATGGCATTAAGTTCTGGTGAGTTTGTGAAGTTTGGGGTATATATATATATATATAAAGAGAGAGAGAGAGAGAGGGAGAGAGAAAGAGAGACAAAGGTATTGAAAAACTTTTAAAATCCCTTTATGTTTGGAAAATGAAAATTTTAGCCACTTTCTTGCAACTGTTGCAAAATAAGTAGCAAGTAAAATAATACTGATTTTTGAATATTCTGAAACTTTAGATAGCTTTTCAAATGTTTGGTAACATTTGCTGAATAATCGAACAGATACTTGCCAAGTTGCAACTACAGGGAAATTTCCTTTAGCCTAGATTAGGGTTTTCTTAGGAAGTTGGCACTGGGTATGTATTGGCTGACTTGAATAATTACACAAACCTGCTTGTGAAATGTCTCAGTTTTACACTAAGAATTATGGTTCTTTTGTGAATTGTGCTTGTGTGTGTGTGTGTGTGTGAGAGAGAAACAATAGAAAGAGCTATGGAGTTGCTGCTTTTGGGAAGGGTAAACCCGAATAATTATGGGACACAGTGTGCCAGGCTTTTTACAAATGAATCCTGAACCCTTCAACTGTATTTTAAAGTTGAGGAAATAGGCCCAGAAGTTGCCCGTGTGTGCAGTGAGCTGGAATTTGAATATAGGTTGATTTGGTTCCAATGCCTACACTCTGTCAAGTCACATGCCCCAAACAGAACTTCTTGTCACTTGTTAGTGTCACTTTTGGAGCTAATGCAGGTTCCAAAGTCACTCTCTGGAACTGTGTCCATCACTGGTGGAATTTAGTGATGGCTCTTTGCTCACCAGCTCACCTTTGGCTAAAAGGAAAGAAGTTGCTGCTCAGAGGAAGCGAGTGGAAGGGTGCAAGAAAGCCCCTATTGCCCAGAAATACTCCTCTCTTTTCTGAGCTAAAATAGCTGTTATTAAAGCCACTTGGTTTAGAAAACAATTGTGTCATTGTCTTTAGAAATCCCTTGTCACAGTATACACATGCTACCTGGGGGTAAGAAGAAGGGACTGAGGTCTCTTCCAGCTCTCTCTCATTAGCACAGTTTAGTTTATCAGGTAAGCTATGTCTCCCAGAAAGCCTAGAAAGATTATCTCAGCAAAGACTTAGCTGACAAGAAAGTGTCACCAGTGCTCAGTGAGGTAAGGCCTGCAGGTCTTCGGAGGGGTTCTGAAACCCATGTTGTGATGGGGCAGCCTGCTGACCCTGGACAGGCAGAGTGAGCCTTGCCATGGCTGCCTCCAGTAGTGACGGTTTGGAGTGTTATACACTCCAAAAACAACAGACACCAACTTGGGGTCATATTAGAAGGATACAGAGGTATCTCAGGGAACTATGGGATTACAGAACAACTAGGCCTTAGCAAAGGAGAAGCCAAGGAAAGTTCTGAGAGTGCAGTGGGAGTTGGTAGAGGTCCCAGCATCTAGCAATCCAGTGACTTAATTTGGCTCCCAATTCCAGTATTTCTTAAGCCTCAAGTGAGAGTGACAATATGATATAGTCAGCTTAGGTTGTTGTTCACAGTTGGCTTAATCAGCAATGGCTGTGTGTGGGGAGGGGAAGGGATGTGTGCAGTGGGAAGTTCACACAGCTGAAACAGGAACCCTCCCCATGGACAGATGAGGTAGTTTGCAGAGAAGAGGGGCTGGGGTGATACTGTGTTAGACACCCACCATATACTCCCACAGAAGCAGATCTTATTTGGGGAATCATATTCTGCAGGAGAAGTTGCTTAGAGGCAGTGAGTGCAGGATTAAGAGCTGGATTGCCTGAGCACGAATCCCAACTCTGCCAATTTCTGGGCAACTTACTGAAATATTCTGTGTGTCTATTTGCTCACCTCAGAGTGGTGATAATACTAGTACTTACTACCAGAGAGCATTAGGACTGAATGAGTTAATACCAGCAAAGAGCTTAAAACAGTACCTGCCACAAAGTAAGCCCTTGTTAAAGCACTATTATTACCTGGCCTTTGAGGCATCATATTATGTATTGAAATCGTCAAAGGAGTTCACCTCAGTTTAAAAATTCCCAGTGGGACTCTTTTAACATGTAATTTTATGAAAGGGGAGCATAATCATATAAATACTTTGTTATGAAATACCTATTAAGTTTAATTTAGACAGGTAGAGATATGACTTTAAAAATATATGTATCTAAAATATAAAGGAAGCAAAAGTAAAATATAAAGAAAATAAAAATCAAGCTGAAAAAGGAAAAAATATTGATGCGATACCAGAAGCACAGTTCATAAAAGAAAAATAAATGATAAATTGGACTTTATGAAAATTAAAAACTTTTGCTTTTCAAAATGTGCCTTTAAGAGAATGAACAGACAAGCCACAGACTAGGGGAAAATATTTATAAATCATATATCTGACAAAGGACTTATGTCCAGGAAAAAAGAACTTACCATTCATTAAGATGACAAACTGCTTAATTTAAAAATGGACAAAAGATATAAAGACAGCTTACCAACAAGCCATCTGAATGGCTAATAAACACATGAAAATGTACTCAACCATCCCTGGTTTGGGAAATGCAAGTTAAAAGTCACAGGAGATTTCACTATAATCTCACTAGAATTACTGTGCTCCAAAAGACTGACTGTCAAGTATCGGAGATGTGGGGAAACTGGAACACACACACAGTACTGGCGAGAGTGTAAAATGGTGCATCCACTTGTGCAAATAGTTTGGCAAATCTTAAAAAGTAAAACATAAATTTAGCACATAACCCAGAAATCCCATTCCTAGGTATATACCCAAGAGAAATAAATAATAGATGTTCACAAAAAGACTTGTATAAAAATGCTCATAGACTTGTTATTTACAATAGCTAAAAAAATGGACACAGTCCAAATGCCATTGATGGGTTAAACACAATGGGTATTACACAAGGGAATACTATTCAGAAATAAAAAGAAACAAATTATTGGTATATGCCCAACATAAGTGAACCTCAAAAACATCATGCAATGTGAAGGAAGACAGACACAAAAGACTATAGCTGGCATGATCCTATTTATATTAAATTTCTGAAAATACAAATCTACAGAAACAGAAAAACAGAACAGTAATTGCCTGGGCTAGACAAGGGAATGGGGGTTGACTGCAAGTGGGAATAACAACATCTTGGGAGTGATAGAAATGTTCCAAAAGTAGATTGTAGTGATGGATGTACAACTGCATGAATTTACTATGAAATTAAAACATATACTTGTTAACAGGTAAATTCTGTGGTATGTAAATTATACTTCAATCAGCTGTTTCTGTCCTATATGCATTTCGACTGAGTTACCATTATAAAACTACAGCTAAAAATAATTAAGAGTAAATTTCTCTCAGTCCAACACTATTTGCTGAACCTCTTTTGTTTCATAATGTTTTACACCCAGTCCTGCCCTATCTCCCCCACTGATCCATCCTAGAGTAGAAACTTTCTATTTTCAGGGTTGATAAATTACGTATTGACAATGGAATATAAGAGTACTCTGCACTGAGGTTCTGAGCAGGAGTCTTTATGAACTGTATTTATATAGCTCTAGCTATTTCCATGCCTATTTGCTATTGTATAGATTCATACATTACTGGTGTACAAGAAATCATTCTCCAAAGAAAATTCTTCTATGCTGATTTCTATAGCTGCCTGCTGATACCCAGGAATTTCTCTTCTCTCTCTTCAATGTGTTATACTGCCCTAACTTCACAGGAAGAAAACAACTTTCAGGTTAAGTGCTACATCAAAAAGCCTTTTCCTTTAAAAACAATCAAACAAACAAGCAAAAAACCACGAGCTTGATTGTTACTTTCAGTGTCAAACTATCTAATGTTTTCCCTGACTGCAGCCATCTGTGGGTTTCTTACTCATTTCATGCCTACATGTTAACATAAAGCACTTGGAGGGAACATTATTCATTCATTTATTTGTCCACCTGCCCATCCATTCATCATCTACAAATTCAACAGTGATTTCTTAAAAAAATTTTTTTAATTTATTGATTGATTTTTAGAGAGTGGGGAAAGAGAGATTTGTTGTTTCACTTATTTATTCATTCATTGGTTGATTCTTGTATGTGCCCTGACCAGGGATCAAACCTACAACCTTGGCGTATCAGGATGACACTCTAACCAAATGAGCTACTCAGCCAGGACAACAGTGATATCTTGAGTACCAGATATTCACCATACACTTTGCTAGATATTAAGGATGCAAAGATGAACAAGAAAGTTGTGGTCTCCACCCTCACAGGGCTTAGAGTCTTTTATGGATGATAGCAAAAGGCCAGTACTGAAGACCCATTGTTCCACTTTCCAGGGTTTTCTGAGGCTGGCCTTGTCTCCTCTAGGGGCCACACTGGTGGCATTGCAGGTGACCCAGTGACTACATGGTAGCTCCGATAATGGAGGCAAAGGGCTCTCAGCTGCTGGTTACGGTTTGGATCCATTGGCAACGGTCATTTTGGCAAGCTCCAAAGGGACAGACTTTGAAAACAGCCTCCTTTTTAATGACGAGCACAAAAGTTTTACAGGTGGCCGCAAGAACTTCGGCAGCGGTAGCTCTGGCTCTGCCATTGTCAGAGGTGCCTCTACAACCTCTGCAAATTAGACAGAAGAAACATGCAAGTTATGAGTCTTTTTGTGAAAACATGCCCAGTATACTTGTTTGGAAACAGATTAGATCTGTAAGGTAGAGAAGAGAAATTCATTAGTTTCTCAAATATTTTATATTTCTGTGAATGCATAGTAAATCAAGTTTGCTTGATTTCAACTCTTGCAGTATTTTCAGCTCAGTGGTATGTGGTAGCTGGGCAATGACATCAGATAACATTGATTTTAGAAAGGGAAATTAAGAGTAGTATGTCCAGTGGGGACTCAACAGAGAAAAAAATGACAGTGAGAAGTAGCCAATTTATAACTAGGATCAAGAGGTAGAGTTCCAAACTTTACTTTCTAATGAGACAGTAAAAATACTTGAAACAAAAATAAATGAATGAAATGAACACATAACCCCCAGTGCTTTAGATAATAAAAGTGAGTTAAAACCTTGTAAGAACATTATATCTGCTGGAGAGCATTTCTGGCTTAAACTGACCCATAAATTGCAGAATGCCAAAGTCTGATCTACTTACACGTACATCAGTCATACTGGACAGCTATCATAGTTCCTCTCCTCCTGCCTCTCTGTAGATTCCTACCATTGAAAGCACTATCTGAGGTCACGGATGATGACTACATGGAAGACAAGCCCAGACCACCAACTATCTATTAACCTCTCCTCACTACTGAACCCAGGTATGGCCTCAGCATCCCTATCAGCTCAGCATCCTCTACCCCACTACCAGTCTTTTGCAATTAATACAGGAGATGAGACCTACTTGTCACCCTTGGATCAGAGAATGAAAACAGGCATTAACTTTTAAAAGGCTATAGTTAAATGAAAACATGTTTCTTGGCTAGGAAGTGATTGCCTTGACTAAGAGTAAGAGCTTCTCTCTTAGGAGTTTAATACCTGGTCCTAAAGAATTCAGCAGAAACAGTTTGAGTAAGAGGAAGACAAGGATGGTAGTGAGCAGGTCTGGCAGCCTGAGGGGCAGGCAGGCCAGGGAGGCAGCACAAAGGACAGGGTGGAAATGAGAGAAAAGTCAAAATGGTTTATTTTAAAATTCCCTGGGGTCATGATGTTCTGGCTTAGTCTTTTTCTTAGCACCATCCTGAGGAGTTTGGTGGGGAATGACTCAGAATGAAGGCCACTAACAGTGAGTCACTAGCTGCTTCCTGCATTACCTGGTCTTTTTGGGAAGTCTCTCACCAAATACTAGTTAGAGCACCCCAGCCACATCCACTTTGTGACAATTGATAACATCGTGTTTTGAGGCAAATCTGAGTAAGTAAAGTCCAACATCCCTGTGAAACTAGAAATAAAACTTTTTGTGACCTCAGGGGTTTGTGGCTTTATAATGAATGGCCCGAAGTCATGCAAGTGCAGCCAAATCTGGGAACTTCACTGATAAAGTAAATTAATGATGGGGATTTTTTTAAGACATTATTTTTATTTATTTTTAGAGAGAGGGGAAGGGAGAGAGAAAGACAGGGAGAGAAACATCAGTGCATGGTTGCCTCTCATATACCCCCTACTGGGGACCTGGCATGTGCCCTGACTGGGAATCTAACAGGTGACCCTTTGGTTCGCAGTCTGGTGCTCAATCCACTGAGCTATACCAGCCAGGGCTATTGGCCCATTTAATAAAATGACTAAAACCATGAAGCAACCTTGCAAAGTGCCACTTTCTCCTTTACTAACTGTGTGACCTTGGGCAAGTCTTGTTATCTTTCAGTGTTCTTTTCTATTAACTAGGATAATCCCCTTTGTAAAAAGAAAAATGATAGCAAAATATATTGAGTGTACACTGTCTGCAGAACATTGGGTTGGCCCTGGGCAGTAATCAAAGCTGGAGTAAGCACAGACAGTGTTCTCAAGGAATTTAAGACTTAACAAAGGAGAACACAGACAAGTAGAACAGTAACAACACAAGGCAGTCATTGAGATGGGTCTTAAGAGAAATGGAAGAATTGAAATGTTGGAGGATAGGCCACTGGCGATATCCCAGTCATCTGACTTATTCTGGTTTGAAAGGTGTTACCCAAGGGCTGGTATAGGGTTTTTTTCATTTTCATTTTTGTTTTTGGTGGTGGAGAAATAAGAAGCTGGTACCATTTGTTTTATTCTGTAATGCATTATTCATGAAAGAAAAGAATAGTGTGTTGGTAAACAGTTTGAAATTAATACATGCGAGGTTGAGGTATATGTTTTAAAATTGTAAAGAGCTCAACAACCACACATTAACACTGGGAAAGGTAACACTTCCTCTGAGAGAAGCTAGGGGCTTGGGAACTCGTTGGGGTGTGCAACAAGGAAGAGAACACACCTGGTGCCTTCAAATCAAACTCTCAGTTCATTAGAACAAAGCTGCCAGTGTGAAAGAAGCGTTAACCTTTTGTTACTTTAAAAAGCATTTACTCTTCTTTTGACTCCAATCTGAAAGAAGCACAGGAGAATTTTATAGCAACTACCTAAAAATAAACTAATCTTCTACAGTCCTCCTTTTAGCAATAGGATTCTAATCCAATCAACAAACTGATTTAAATGAAAAAAAAAAATGTGATCAGTTTGGTTGCTTTCTCCTTCCTGCTGTTGAGTTCTACAGTAATCAGTATTTTTATTTTTTAATATCTAAGTTCAGTTAAGAAAACAAAATTGAGCCCTGGCTGGTGTGCCTTAGTGGACTGAATGCCAGCCAAAGGTCACTGGTTTGATTCTCAGGGCACACGCCTGGGTTGTGGGTCAGAGGCAACCAATCAATGTATCTCTTTCACCTCGATGTGAATTTAATTGAAATGTTTCTCTTCCCCTCTTTTTCCCTCCCTTCCCCTCTTCCTAAAAATAAATACAATCTTTAAAAAAATCTAAAAATAAATAAAAAACAAAACAAAACAAAGTTGAGGATGTAGGTAATTTCCTAGAGCTTTAATTTTGTTCTTTTAAATTAAAAAAAAATATTGATTTTAGAGAGAGAGAGGAAGAGAGAGAGAGAGAAACATCAATTCCTTGTCCCACTCACTGATGCATTCATTCATTGCTCCTTGTATGTGCCCTGACCCAGGACCAAACTGCAACCTTGGTGTATCTGGATGCCGCTCTAAACAACTGAGCTACCTGGCCAGGACCAATAATTTTGTTCTTGATTAACAACCCCAACCCTATTCAATGGTCTTCATATTTTCTCACAGTTTTTTTCCTAGAATATGAGGAATAACCCCAAGAGAAGAACACATTTGCAAGAATTCTCTATCTACATCTCTTATTCATCTTAAATATGGAGCAAGCCACCATATCTGAAAGATACATATTCAACCTCAACTTACCTTAGGTACTTTGAAAACAAACTTAGTCAAATGAAATGGAAAATCATGGCACTATTTCATTTAAACTGCTTTTCTAAATTGAGTTTCAAATGGACTATATAGCTTAATTGTGGTTGTATCACCATTTCTGATGCATTAAAAGATTTCAAATAATTTATTATAAACCACATTGGAACTTAAATAGCAGGGCTGAAACAGAGCCCAGAACTGGTGATTTCTAACTAGAAGGGACACCTCTGACTTTCTACATATGACGTCACATTACATTGCTTGTCTAATTGTCCACATCCATAAGCCTGCAGACTCTGTTCCCAGTTCCTACTAAGTGATGCATTTTGTTACCAATGAAACCACTTCCTGCTCTCATTTGCAGGACTAGACTTGTTCTCTCATCATCAGACCTGCAGAATATATACCTGAATTTTAATATACATGATAAATATATAAACCATGTGTTTTTGTCTCAGTAAAGTATTTCATTTATTTTTATCTTTAAAGTATATGATGAACATCTTTATGTATTTATCTGTTTAATTTATTTTTGAAATATTTTCCTATTGGAACATGGATGTTTATGGCTATATTCTTTTGCCTGAGTTTTAAGCTCTTTTGTTTTCTTCTTCCTTTCTTCTCTGCCCCCTCCTCCTTCCCTCCCTCTTTCCCTCCTTTCTTTACTTTCCTATGTGAGATTGTATCACTTGATAAAAATAAAGTTACAAAATTAGAAATTTAATAAGGGTCTTAGATACCTAAATATTATTTACTAAAATGTGACCTCGATTCATACTGTGTTCAAGCTCAAGGGTCAAGTTCAGACTAAATTATTTGGTATCAAAGACAAAAGCAATAACAAAAGTCTATTTACCAAATGTCAGAACAACAAATCAGTGGGTGAGATACCCTTTCTCTCTCTCTCAATCTCTCTCTCTTACATACACACTGCTAGCTCACTTGATAAATGGTTGGCAATTTTTGTGGTGAGTACTCTAGGGTGTGCTATTTAAAACAGACCTTATTTAAAGCTTCTTTGCTTAAAGTAGGTCATTCTATATTTTCCAACATTCCAATACACTATTCTCTACAAAATCTAGGACTTTTAAGTCTAGAAATTAAATTCATTTTATCAAATAATGTGTTGACCAGTTTCTTATTATAAAGCTCTTTAAATATTTATAGGGGTGAAAGAAATATACCTTTATCAAGTTCCTCTTCTATTTCAGTCGACTTACTTTGAGTCTAGGCCCTGAAGATATATTGAAATCTGGATGCTGCCACACGTGACCAGAACGGTTGTTCTGGTTACGTGTGCAGATATGTTAGGGGCGTCTCCTTGCCAGATGTGTCTACCTTGACTTAGGTAGTTTCCTTCTTGAATTGAAGTGTCATGGCTGCCTGGGAGCCATCTTAGTTGACATGAGTGACTCTACTTTGTTTTATATACTTTATGCTATCTTGACCAGACCAATGCCATTTTATTGGTCCTGCTCTCCACAGTGATGTACACCAGAGCATCACTTGCCTTTTCAGAATGGACTGTGCTCGTCTACACGTAGAGAACTTGTCAACTCCCTCCCTTGATCTCTTTGTTCTGTTCCCCTCTCCTTCTTATAAAAACTTCTGCCTTCACTGAGATGGTAGAGATGGGCTTTTGAGATGTGAGCCCCTCATCTCCTAGATGGCTGGCACCTTCAAATAAACCACTTTCCTTTATATCAGCACCTGCCTCTCAAGTATTGACTTTTGTAGTGGCAAGCAGCTGGACCTGCATTTAATGACACCTTCAGTCCTTATTATTACTTTATGAGATAGGCATTATTGCATCTTTTTAATAGATGAGTAAACTCATAACCAGTGAAGTTTAGTAACTCATCCCAACTCATAGAACTTTTCACCAGCAGAGCTGGTATTTAAGCTTCATTTCTCTAATTCCAAAGCTTATGCATTACACTGCACTGACTTCTTTCTCTGCATATAAATTATTATAGGACATTTTCTGTATAGTTGTTGACTTTTAGGATAAATCAATAAATTTAAATATATCATATATTCAACAACCAATCAATTCCATAACAGGAATATTTGTAGATGCTCAAGTTTTTATTTTATGAGAAAGAGACAGATAATAAAAAAGTTAATTTAGCCCTAGCTAGTGTGGTTTAGTAGATTAAGGTCTGGCCTACAAACTGGAAGGTTGCAGGTTCAATTTCCTGTCAGGGCATATGCTTGGGTTGCAGGCCAAGTCCCCAGTTGGGAGTGTGCGAGAGGCAACTGGTCAATGTTCTCTCTGTCTCTTTCTCCCTCCCTTCCCCTCTCTCTAAAAAAAAAAAATTAAAAATTAAAAAATTAAAAAAATAAATACTCTTTTTTTAAAAAGTTAATTTATAGGAAATTTTAGCTGAATAAGAATGAGGAAGAGAAAGAAGAAGGAGGATGAGGAAAAATGCACACACATAAACATATACACACAAGTCTCAAGGTGTATTTCCAGTATGAGACAGATTCAAACCAATCTCTTACCCTATTTACATTATGAAAAAATTATTTTGGAGGTATCACAATGTGACTTGAAGAACACAGGCTTTGGAGTCAGAGTTCAGTTATTTGAATCCCAGCTCTGCTGACTTTGAGAACCTGAGCTTATTTTCTTATCTCTAAAATCGGAGCATTGGTATATTTGTTAAGAAGATCAAATGAGACCTTGTTTGTGAAATGCCTGAAATAGCACTTAGGACAGACACGAGGCCCAGTGAATGGCAGGCTATCATTATATAGGTAGTTTTCAGAACAATTTTTGAGGTTGTATAAGTCTCTTTAATAATATTAAAGAATGTTCAATATTAGTATAATCACAACATTGCAGAATTTTAGAGATGGATGGTAAATTAGAGAGCTTTTTATTTCAATTACTTCATTTTATGTTGAGGGCATAAATTGAGGGCCAAAGAGATAAAGGGAATTGACCAAAATTGCACAGCTAATTATGATTAGAGTTGGGATTAGAACATGGCTTGTTAATTAATGGTTCCCCTAATATTTTTAAAGTCGTGAGTGAATGATTACACCACCTGAGCAATAAATTATGAAATGAGTGTGAACAGAGTTTAGAATTCCAGTCAAATAACACCTATAATGAAGTTAGACATATATTTAATGATAGCCATAATTATTATTGTGCATTATGATAACAGGGCATAAATAGTAAGTAGCACATATTAAGGGTCATTGTAATTATTTTGTACAACCAAGCCACAAAAGGGAAAAATAAATGAAGAAGAGCAGGAAACTCTTTAAAGGGTCTCTTTAAAGGGTCTTGAATCTGTTACCCAAGGGCCTTGGAAGCTGTGTTTTTCTAGAAAGGGGTTGGAGGCTGAGAAATGGTTTTGGAAGGAGGTGGGATAAGAATTTCCCCTGAACTCCTTCCTCTTTCCTTGGGAGGAGGGACAAAAACTCACTTCCTTTCCTATCGATGGAAGAACCAACCAGTATTTTCCTTCTTTTTCTGCATCAGCTTCTAGTTTGGATCTGGAAGTTTTAGCTACCAGAATCCAACCCTTAGTAATAATGCTGAAGTCAACATCCAGAGCACAGTGATGGAATCACTGATTTTAGCAAAACTATCATCTGCTTTCTATTATCACTGTGCTCTGATTCTTAACACTTTGTAGTCATTGCACTGAAGGCCTCAAAGAACACCTGGGTCACAGAACACTCCCACCTCAGCCAACTGAGAAGATTTGGCTGCATAATTACCCCTGCAGTCCTTGGAGAAACTCTAGGTTTTCCAATTCCTTCTTCTCTTACTCCCAACAGGAGAGGATGAGACCTGTCTGGAGTCTCAAAGATGTGCTTGCAGGAAAGGCTCTTGGCTCAAAGATATTTTCTCCACAATGCTCACTTGGTTTCTGTCAGGCATCTATCTAGAGGGTTCCCTGAAGTAGGATACCTTTCATGTACACCTGGAATAGGGAGTTTAATCAGATTGCTTTTCTAATACTGTGCTTAAATGGAGGGAAAGGGACTTCTGAGGGAGGTGGGGAAGTGAGAGAAGATATACAGAGAGGTACATTTTTGAGTCATGGGAGTTTTAGGGGAGAAGAAACTTTTATTGGGGGCCCTGGAGGGGAACTTTGGTCAGCCAAATAGCAGGGATAAAGAGAAAGTATTCCTAGAGAAAGGGAGGCTCAAATGCACAGAGAGGAAGGTGACATTCTAGAGACAAATGTCATGCACACTACAAAATCTTCCTGGAGACTCTCTTTCCCTCACATCTCTTCCTACTGGTATTTAAATCTGATGAAGTCCCTGACAGACATCATTCCTGGAGGGGTTGGGTGTGAGAAGGAACAAATTGCTCACTCAGGGTTGATTCGTACAAAGATCTTTGCAGGGACAGGCCCAGGGTGACCTTTGGGCAGTGGGTGAATGTATTTCTTCAAAAGTATGAGGATATGCTCTGCCTCTGTCTGGGTGCCATGTAGCTGGCTCTGTCACCAAGTGACATTTCCCCAGCACCTTGCTATTTGGGCCTAATTGGCACTTATGCTCATTCTTTATTCAGGTCAGTGTGTGTCTCTAACTGGGGCACGGGGAGGGCCTGGGTTGGCATTCACTACAGCTTTGTACCCTGAGCCTTCTCTGAGCTGCGTTACCTAGGCCTGCTGACAACTGCGGTTTTCTCATAGCTACTGTTCCAGTCCTGGCCACCTTGCTCTTGCTTTTGTTACTCAAGTCACCATTTTTATTGTTCTTGCTCCAGTCCCCGTTTTCCTGCCACCACCAGCAATGCCGTCAGCTCTAATGCGCTGGCTCATTGTTGCTGCTCTTGCTCAGCTGACCCTGGAGTTGGAAGAGAGATTTGCTCCCAGATAGTGAGGGCTCTTTCTATTAATCTTGTCCAACTTTAAGTGGAGGATGGAGTGGGTATAGGAGTTGAGAAAACCTTAGGTTTTTCACCTAGTAACCCAGTGACCTTGGGAAAATTCTTTAAGATTTGGGACTTGTTACTGTGCTCATTAATTGGACACGATAAGATGATGCGTTTTCACAGTATTGTTATGAGAAATAGGGGTATTTTATGAATGATACCCAGTATATAGTAGGCACTTAATTTTTCTTCCTTCCTTCCTTCCTTCCTTCCTTCCTACCTTCCTTCCTACCTTCCTTCCTTCCTTCCTTTTACTGTTCTTCAATTACAGTTGTCCCAATATCCCGCCCTTCATTCTCCCCCTGCCCTACCCACCCCCACCTCCCACATTTAATCCTTCCCTCCCCCATTGTCTTTGTCCTTGGGTCTTCTATACATGTTCCTTGATGACCCTTCCCCTTCTTTCTCTCATTATCCCCCTCCCCCCTCCCCTCTGGTTATTGTCAGTTTGTTCTTTATTTCCATGTCTCTGCCTCTATTTTGCTCACTTGTTTGTTTTGTTGATTAGGTTCCACTTACAGGTGAGATTATATGGTACATCTCTTTCACTGCCTGGCTTATTTCACTCAGCATAATGCTCTCCAGTTCTATCCATGCTGCTGCAAAGGGTAGGAGCTCCTTCTCTCTTTCTGTTGTGTAGTATTCCATTGTGTAAATGTACCATAGTTTTTCGATCCACTCATTTACTAATGGGCACTTAGGTTACTTCCAGCACTTGGCTATTGTAAATAACACTGCTATGAACATTGGGGTGCATAGATTCTTTTGAATTGGTGTTTCAGGATTCTTAGGGTATAATCCCAGCAGTGGAATTGCCAGGTCAAAAGGCAGTTCCATTTTTAGTTTTCTGAGGAAATTCCATACTGTTTTCTACAGTGGCCACACCAGTCTGCATTCCCACCAACAGTGCACTAGGGCTCGCTTTTCTCCACAACCTTGCCAGCACTTGTTGATTTGTTTATGATGGCCATTCTGACCGGTATGAAGTGGTATCTCACTATGGTTTTAATTTACATCTCTCTGATGGCCAGTGATACTGAGCATCCTTTCATCTGTCTCTGGGCTCTCTGTATGTCCTCCTTGGAGACGTATCTATTCAGGTCCCTTAGTAGGCACATAATTAATGGTGACTGAGATCATTATTTAAACGGGATACATTTCTTTTGGTCAGTATGAGGTAGCTCAGAATTCCTGAGGTGGGCATGGAAGCTAGGACACTCCTCATGACCTCGTTATAGTTGATTGGTGATTTATAGTTTATAGTTTCCAGGGTAATCTCTGTTCCCAGGGAATATAGCTAACGTCAGGATATTATTTCTAGACATTCTGGGTAATGGGGTTTTATGGGAAATATTTTCCACAACTAACATATTACTAAATCATTGGGTTATTGAATTTTCTCCTAATGAATCCAGCTTAAGCACAGAAATAGCTGGTTCTTTCATAACTGGGCTGGTGGCTATATTATTATCTCAGGTATATTTCATTCCTTGCCAGTAAGGTATTGATATTACTGAGGAAGAACTGCATTATTAGGACTGCATGGCCCTCTTGCCTGAACCCAAAAACAGTGGGACTAGGTCTGTGGCCATGGCTATACACAGCTTTGTAATTGTTGATTTGAAGTCCATTTCTAAGATATGCTTAAGGAAAGATAGTGGGTCCCAGCCCTTGTCTTTTTTGAGGCAAAGCAGGAAAGTTCCTCAGAGCAACAGCATCTTGAGGAGAAGTTCCTCATTGTGGCATGCAATCCAGGATAACACGATACTGTTAACCTGGAATAACAAACCAATACCAATGCCCATACTAACAGAAATACTCTATTAATTGTAATATCAGCACTAGTTCCAATATTATTAAATGCCAATTCTAACAACACTTCTACTACCATTTATTGAGCATTATGTATATGCTAGCCACTATGCCAAGAACTTTGTAGGTAATGTCACATTTAATTCTCACAAGAATTTTTTGATGATAAAAGTATATAGTGCCTAGATATACCAAGCACTGTTCTAGGTGCCTTACAGTTATTTACTTACTTAATTCTCACCAGAAGTCTAAAAGACAGGTGTAATATTATTCTTGTGGATGAGAAGACTGAGGATCATAGAAGCTAAGTAACTTCCCCATGCTCACACAATAAAATGTGGCAGAGTAAACATCTACAATAGATTTCTCTGACTCTTAATCTGGTATTGTGTGGTGCATGTGTGTGTTTAGAATCGCCAGGTCACATTTATAAATTTTATGTATGACTTCTGCATCTATTAATGAAATTCGTGGTGCATTTTCTCAGAAGAATGTAGCTTTTAAAAATTGAATCTATTGGGATTTACACTGGTTAATAAAATAATATAAGTTTAAGGCACACAATTCTATAATACATCATCTATATTGTATTGAGTGTTCCCCACCCCACATCAAGCCTCCTCCCATCACCATTTATCCCCCCTTTACCCTCTCCTACCTCCCCACCTCCATTTCCCTCTGGTAATGACCACACTGTTGTTTGTCTATGAAATTTTTTTTCTTAACCCCTTAACCTTTTTCACCTAGCCCCCCTACCACCTCTTCTCTGACAGCTATGAGTCTATTTCTATTTTGTTTACTTATTTTGTTCATTTGATTCCACATATAAGTGAAATCATTTGGTATTTGTCTTTCTCTGACTTGCTTATTTCCCTTAACATAATATTTAACATAAGACTTTCCAGTTCTGTCCATGCTGTCGTAAAAAGTAAGATTTCCTTCTTTTTTATGATTGAGTAGTATTCCATTTTGTAAATGTACCACAGCTTTTTTAAAAAAGATTTTATTTATTTCCTTTTAGAGAGAGGGTAAGAGAGGGAAGAGAGGGTGTGTGTGAGAAATACATACATAATTCAGTTGCTTCTTACACACCTCCAACCTGGGACCTGTCCTGCAATCCAGGCATGTGCCCTGATTGGGAATCAAATAGATGACTTTTTGGTTCATAGACCGGTGCTCAATCCACTGAGTCACACCAGCCAGGGCTGTACCACAGGTTTTTATCTACTCATCTGATGGACACTTGGGCTGCTTCCAGATCTTGGTGACATTATAAATAATGCTGCAAGAAATATAGGGGTGCATATATTATTTCTAATTAATGTTTTGGATTTCTTCAGATAAATTCCCAGAAGTGGAATTGCTGGCTTATAAGGCAGTTCCATTTTTAATTTTCTGAGGTAACTTCATGCTGCTTTCCACAGTGCTTATACCAATTTGCATTCCTACCAATAGTGCATGAGTGTTCTCTTCTTTTAGTTAAAAGTTAATTTTACCCTCAAATTTTGTGCCACTTGAAACTATCTAGTAAATCAGAAATATTTTCTCTTGATTATTCTTAATTTCACTGAACTGATTTGAATATAGGCTTCAAAAACTATTCCAAGGCTGGGTTATAGTCTGCTTGTATCGGTAACACTGAGGCCATCTTTTAAAATCTCCTATGGTTTTGATTAATATTTTAAAACATATTCTTTGCAATGAGCACTTCATCATATTTTACTTGTGTATGTCTCTCCATATAGTAGACAAAGACAATTCCCCTAAATTGTTCTCACAGGCACTACTTAGTTGCAGAAATTTCTTTTACTGAATTAGATTTGGGAGAGAGCTTAGAGCTTAACATTTATGGGGAATTTTCAAAGGAACTTGATTTTTATTTTTTTAGTTCTATATTTGATTTTAGTGTTCAAAGGACATCCCAAATAAGGACTTTGAGACTGAGGCCTTGTATGTGCAAATCTCTAACATAATCTGTGCAGGGTAGATGCATAGTCTCTTTCCTGGGTCTCAGCCCTCCACTAAAGAGATCTTCTGGGGTTAGCTGGTAGCTCATTTTTCCTTTAATCTACAAATTGGCCTATAGCTGCAATCCAATGTCATTTGTCATTTGCAGTGGAATTAACATTTTACAACCTAGGCCTTTTTGGATGACAGGCACTAGAATTAGACATCCATGCATTAGAGCTTTTATAAGGTTCTTGAACTGTGAAAGGTGCTAAAATCCAGAACCAATCCCATCACACATTAATCATATCACAAACCAGAACTCTTACGTGATCGCTGCTGCAGAATGCAGAAATTGTAAGAATTCTTTCATGATTTAAAGTAGTGTTCGTTACCTGGGAATCATAGGCTCCCTAGGCATCTGTGTTCGGAATTAAGGGGTCCATGAATCTGATAGGAAAAAATCCACATATTTATTTTTACTAATCTGTAGCTATAATTTAGTTATTTTCTCCCCCTATAAATGTTGGCCACAAACCACAATCATTTTACCTATTGATAATGCCATGATTCTGACTCTAATAGAAATTATAGAGATTTTTCTTTTATATTACAGTTGTGACTGATAACACAAAAGATCATTTAGCCTCCTCTCTACTTCAAAGTCATGGTAATAATTAGACATACTGCAACACCTTGAAATTTAATGCTTTAATAAAGAAGTACATATATCATAATATCAAATTCAAAATATATATGGTGCTAGCTATATTTAAATATAATTGGCTTACAATCCTAGTAAGGGTACATGGCACAAACTAGGTTAAGAACCTATAGAGAGTTGGTATGAAGGTATATGAACTGAGGGTACTGTGGTCAAAAGTGGCCTCCAAACCAAACCTCCTGTGAGATATCCAGAGAATCTTATGGAGATGAAGAGAGCCTCATTGCCTTTCCAGCTTTCAGCAAGGATCACTGATCCTCAATGTAACAGATCTGAGAGTCCGTCCTAGGTGCTAATGGCTAAGGGTGCTTCTATCCACAGCACATTAGGTATGACCCAAGTGCACTGTGATGTTTCTATGCACCATGCTAAGTAACTAGCCATGTATGCAAGGTTACATAAGTACTCCTATACTTAACTTGAGGGATATACATAATATGTAAAACACATCAACTCAACCCAAGTCCTTATTCTTAAAGATACACACAGGGGAATCTAGCTTTTATACTTGAAAATTTAATATGATCTAACAGTGTCTCCAGAGGTTGACTCTGTAACTTGGGACAACTATTATCTTGAGATAATCACTCCTTTCTCTTATTACTCGTTGGTGAAAGCTTTTATTTAAAAGAACATTAGCTTAAAATAGAAATAATTGGGGAAAATTATGTGTATCAGTTAAGATTAAGATCTGCTGCATATAATTGGAAACCCCAAATCACAGTAGCTTAAATAAGGTAGATATTTATTTTTTGGTAAAAAGAAAAACAGTCCAGAGGTAAGTAGTCCAGGAGCAGCACACCTCTGTAAAGTTAGAGGGACCCAGATTGCCTCTAACTTTCTGCTACCCCATCCTTAGAAAATGACATCTAGTCTTATGATTCAATATGGCTGATCGAGTCCTTGCCATCACACCTGGATTCAAGTAGCAGAAAAAATCTGAGAAGAAAGATGTTCAATTTAAGATACCCTGGATTTGAGGTGCCTGAAGGCATCCAAGGGAAAGTGCCAGGGAAATGATCAGAAATGCTGGTTCAGAGCTCAGAGGGATTAATTGCCTGGTGGGAGGTACAGGATCAAGAACTGACTGTGTATAAAGTGATGAGCACTAAACTAAAACCAGGGATGTGCACAAGATGACCCAGAGTGAGTGAGTGCCATTAAAACAGGGCCCAGGAAAGAACATTGGACACGTTTACAAAATTAAGGTGTTTTTTCCCAAAAAGAAGGTTAAAAAAGTTCTTTTCCCAATTGAGTTAGCTTCTTTTTAGCAGTCATTTCTGTAAGTAAGACATTTGCACTTCTGCTAACGTATCATTGACCAGAACTTGGTCACACAGCTCTACCTAGGTTAAGGGAAAATGGGAAATGTAGTCTCATAATTAGGTGCATTTTTGTCTGCAGTCAAACTGGGGCTCATTTTCTGAAGGAGAAAAGGGAATGGCTATTAATCAGTAGTTATGGTCCCCATGACAGTATGTACATGTTTTACAAAGGTATGCAGGAGAGAGCACTGGATGGGCAGACAGATGCACTGGATCCTTGTTCTGCCTATATCTTTTATCTAGAACACCTTAAGCAAATTACTTGAGTTCCTTTAAGGTTTAGTTTTTTCATTTTTAATGTGGATGTGGCTATTCTTTGCCTGTCTGCTTTTCAGTTGTTGTGAATTTTATCTGAGGCAGTGCATGTGAAAACACTTTTACAACATACAGGCATTGCATAGATTCAAAGTATGTTGCACCTTCAGGATGCCTGAGAGCTAGAATTATAGATGAGTAGGCTCAGCAGACCTACCAGTAAACTAATCACACCTAAAAACCAAGAAACAATCCCATCTCTATGTTGACTTAACTTCTGATAATATATTTTCTAAGTTTAGGTGGAAATTAAACTATTTTGACATCAGACCACTCAATGAGGCCAGCTACATGTACTATAATTATGATATGGGTTAAAAAAGTAATTTTCAAGGGTAGTACAATATCACATCTGATGAACAATGTCTTAAGATTTTTAAAAAATGTAGTTTCTCTCTCTTTTTCTTTTTAAAGATTTTATTTATTTATTTATGGAGAGGGAAAGGGAGGGAGAAAGAGAGGGAGAGAAATATCAGTGTGTGGTTGCCTCTCAGGTGCCCCCTACCAGGGGCCTGGCCTGCAACCCAGGCAGGTGTCCTAGACTGGTCATCGAACTGGCAACCCTTTGTGTCATAGGCCGGTGCTCAATCCACTGAGCTACACTAGTCAGGGCTTTTTTTTTAGATTAAAAAAATATTTTATTGATTATTACAGTTGTCCTAGTTTTTCCCCCTTTCCCCAATCCACGCAGCACCCCCCACTCCCTCAGGTAAAACCCCCACCATTGTTCATGTCCGTGGGTCATGCACATAAGCTCTTTGGCTATTCCCTTTCCTATATTGTACTTTACATCCTCATGGCTATCCTGTAACTACCTATTTGTACTTCTTAATCCCCTCATGTCTTCACCCATTCCTTCACACCTCTTCCCATCTGGCAATCATTAAAACACTCTCTGTATCCATGATTCTGTCTCTGTTCTTCTTGTTTGCTTAGTTTGTGTTTTATATTCAATTGTTGATAGATATGTATTTTTGCCATTTTATTGTTCATAGTTTTGATCTTCTTTTTTTAAATAAGTCCCTTTAACATTTCATATAGTAATGGTTTGGTGATGATGAACTTCTTTAGTCTTTTCTTGTCTGGGAAGCTCTTTATCAGCCCTTTGATTCTAAATGATAGCTTGCTTGGGTAGAGCAATCTTGGCTGTAGGTCTCTGCTTTTCATGACTTTGAATATTTCTCACCAGTCCCTTCTAGCCTGCAACGTTTCTTTTGAGAAATCAGCACAGTATTATGGGAACTCCCCTGTAGGTAACTAACTACTTTTTTCTTGCTGCTTTTAAGATTCTCTCTTTATCTTTCACCTTAGATATTTTGATTATGATTGTCTTGGAGTGGGCCTTTTTGTATCTATCTTGTTTGGAATTCTCTGCTTCCTGGTCTTACATGTCTATTTTCCTTCACCAAATTAGGGAAGTTTTCTTTCACTACTTTTTCAGATAGATTTCCAATTTCTTGCTCTTTCTCTTCTTTCTGGCACCACTATGATTCAAATGTTGGACCTGTTGAAGTTGTTCCAGAGGCTGCTCACACTATCCTCATTTTGGGGGATTCTTTTTTTCTTGTTGTTCTGACTCTTTTTGCTTCCTTATATTCAAAGTCATTGATTTAATTCTTGGCTTCATCCACTCTACTGTTGTTTCCCTGTAAATTGTTCTTAATTTCAATCAGTGCATCCTCTGTTTCTGACTGGATCTTTTCTGTGCTATTGAGGTCCTCACTAAGGTTTTTGAGCATTCTTATAACAAATGTTTTGAACTCTGCACTTGATAGATTGCTAATCTCCATTTTGTTTAGCTTTTTTTCTGGAGTTTTGATCTATTCTTTCATTTGGGCCATGTGTCTTTGTCTCCTCGTTTTGGCAGTCTCCTTGTGTTTGTTTCTATGTATGAGGTAGAGCTTCTTAGACTCCATGTTTTGGTAGTGTTTCCTAATGTAGTAGGTGTCCTATAGAGTCCAGTGGTACAGCCTCCTCTATCACCTAATCTGGGTATTTGAGGTGTGCCCTTTATGTGGGCTGAGTACACCCTCTTCTTGTAGTTGAGCCTTGATTGCTGTTAGCAGGTAAATGGGAGGATTTACCCAGGCCAGTCAGCTGCAAGGACTGGCTGTGACTACTTACCACCAAGCTCCGCCCTCTGTGGAGAATCAGCTGTGCAAGGACATGGTTGGTGGTATTCTGCTGTGGTGTGTAGCTGTCTACTGTGTGTGCAGGCTTTAGGGTTTTCCTGGTGGTGCAGGCTAAGGTCAGTCCTCATTTATGTTCTGCCTGGGGCCACCCTGACTGAAGTGTAAAGCAATCTGAGATGGTGTTACTTGTGCTGGGCTTGGAGATTCCTAGGTGAAGTCAAGCTGTGTATCTAAGCTGGCTGCTGCTAGTACTGGTCCTGGGGCCACTTAGCAAGAGGTATGGTGGCTGGGGGCTCACTGAGGCCGGCCTTTGCTTGTTTGATAGGGTTTAGGAAGTTGTGAAGCATGAGCCAAGACCAGCCAATCATATGGAGCCAAGACCAGCCAATCATATGTTAACAGTTTAGGTGGGCCCATAAGTTGGGTACAGTGGAGTCTCAGGGGATCTCCAGGGCAGGGCAAATAGTGTTAGCCAGGTTGATGGAATCTCAGCACTTGACTTCTGGTTCTGTGGCTGTGTGTCGGGAGGGCTCAGAAAAGGGACAATGACCTCTGCCCACCTTTCTGTCTGAGAGAAACTGTCCTCCAACTCCCACCTTGATGCCAGACACTTTAGTTCTACCCTGTATGTCACTGGTGTCTTTCAAGCTGCTACACAAGTGCTGGAGCTCAAATGGGGTGAGTCTGAGTAAGTCTGTGTGTGGGGGGGATTCTTTAAGGGCAACTGCTGAGACTCCAGAAGTTTCTTCCACTGACTCAATCCCTGCTGGGTTTTGCAGTCAGAAGTTATGGGGACTTACCTTCCTGGCACCAGAATCCTGGGCTGGTGGGCCTGGTGTGGGGCTGGGACTCCTCGCTCCTGAGATATCCCTTCTGAATTTTTATCTACTGCACATGGATGTGGTACCAGCCTGTTCTGCATCTCTGCCCCTCCTACCAGTATGGATGGTTGTGGTTTCTTTAATTCTATAGTTGTCAGACTTCCATTCAACTCAATTTTCTGATGATTCTGAGTGATTGTTGTTCTAAATTTTATTTATAATTTTAATGTGGTTGTGAGAGGAGATGAACCAAGTTTACCTATGCTGCCATCTTGAATGGAAGTCCTTGAACAATGTCTTAAATGGAAGTCATGGTCACTATTGAGAGAACAGCATTAACTTTAGCTAGCAGAAGCAGAATGGGATGTTTTGCAAGATTTAAAATGGTTTCAGGATCATTGGGGTTGGGTAGCTAAAGAAACAGCCCCTAGGCTGAGCTTTCTTGGACAACTCTCAAAGCCCCACAGAATTGTACTTCTGCTCCTGCCGTGATCAAACACCAACTGTTACATCAAGAATCTTGTTTGAGGTCCTGGCTCCAGACTCACACTGCTGCAGCCTCAATCAGATCCAGTTTGATCCACACCAAAATGATGCCTCATGCTCTTTTTGCGTACTTAACTCCATTCTGAAACCAGTTTCCACATGGTTGCCTCTGGTTGGCGGATCCTCAATATACCCAGAACACTTAAGAGAGTCTAAGAAATTGGTTTTTGCCTTTACAACCTCTGCTAGCATGTTGGAATATATGTTTACATGTGTCAATTGTCCATCCACAGTATCTGTTACGGTAAATTTTATGTGTACCTATGAAATGGAAATTGTTATTTGATGCCCCAAAACTCTGTCTACATGTCTATTAATTAAGTGATTTCAATGCAACACAATTTATTTAGGGCAGAGGAAATTCATTTAACTCAAATATGGGTTGAATGAAGATGCAGAAAGCATAGGAAACATTCATGTACATATATTCGTAGCATGTTATTAAGTTAAAACATTTGTATCAGCATTAAATCCAAGTTAGGCATGTGGATATTTCATTAAGAGTATTATTTGTTCATAAATATAAATTTCTTGTTACTCCCATTAATTAAGACCAGAATAACTTACTCATTTTAATGTATTTACACATCATCATAAAACCACAATAATTAAAGTTCAACATATGCATAGAGATGATCTAATGAAATTGTATTGAGTAGGAGAGTTCTCAAATAACTATCTTTCTGCTTGAACAGCTTAGCTAATAAAACACAAGCATTCAAAACTAAGAATGGGCTAGAGTCATATAAAAATGACCTGAGTTCTTAATGCTTCTAAAAATATTATGGGAAAAATATGTATTCATTAGAGTGAGAAGATATTTTTGTTGTTGCAGCACAAACCAGCTTCGGAGAAGGGCAGATTCTCAGTTTAGCAAAGTAGAACTTACTCTGCAATAAACCCATGACCTGTCACTGAATGGTGTGTTGAAGAAGCAGACAAAGATGGTCAATGGATGGAAGAAGTAGAATGACATTTCTAAATACTACTCAGGCAGGGCTTATGGGGAAGGTAAGAGAGAAGGGCAATGGGGCTGTGAGAATATCCTTTCTAAAACCTGTTTTGTTTTTCCCCGACAGAATGGTTCTCAAACTTTTGGTGTTAAGGTCCTTTTAAATTCTTAAAAATTATTGAGGCTCCTAAAGAGCTTTTGTTTATGTAGCTTATATCTATTAATATTTACTATGTTCAAAATAAAAACAGAAATTTAAAACTATTTAAAATAACAATAATAGACATATTGCATGTTAACATAGTGGTTAGTTGCAATATGAACCCATATCAATGGTCTTTTTGTACTCTGTTACATTAAAATGCATTGGTTTATCTTGTACTTTGAATGAAACTTTTGCAAGTTTGATTTTGTAGCATCATTCACTGGTCATCTGGAAAATACTAGTTCATTGAATTATGTAAATATCCCAAAGGTTGCCACAATATATTATACAGTATTTTAAAAATACATTTGTTAATGTCACTGGAAAAGTCTTTAAGCACTGGGAAGCTGTCAAGCTTAATGTGGTGAATATAAATTTTCTATAACTCTGATTTTCATTTTGACCTTGAATTCTATCATTGCCAACAAATACTATTAGGAGTTTTCCTTGAGGTGACAGGCTCACTTCATTCATTTTCTGAGAAAATGTGTCAAATACTCAGGTCTAAATAATCATGGTTTTTCTGTCAGTTGTTCTTTTAAACAAAAATGTGGTGCATGAAAAAAAGTGGCTCATTTAGCTTTGCAACTCATACAATTGTACAAGTGCTTTTTCTAGAGACACTCATTGGAATTTGGTATACAGAAGTGCTTTAAGTATATTTTCCATTTCATCACACTAAATGTCCCCAGAGGTCGAGATGTAAGAAATGAATACTTTTTTACTGCTTCTTTGGAATATTCATAAGGGACAGCAGTATTAGGCTTTTTTTTCCTGTAAATGTACAGTGGTGAAAAAACCCACAACTACTAGTATAGTTAGCGCCATTTCCTTGATTAGCACTAAGGTGCCAGTAGTTTTGTCCAGTGTCATTGCAAATATCAATAATGTGAAGAACACAAGTAATACCTTGGTTTTATCATGAAAATAAATTCAGTCTCATGGACACCCTGAGATACTTCTGCAGTGGTATTTGAATTGCTGGTTCCTAGGTAGGTCTTGTATTGGGATCTGGGGTAATTGTTATTGACAGGGACATTTGGGGTTGCAATGAGAAAGTCAACATCTTATGTGAGCCCTGATGCATGAGATGTTAAAAGAAACTTTGATTATTGTTTGGATATTATTAAGATTAATCATGAATTGCTGCCTGAGGAGCACTGCTCCAAAGAAAACCTCTTAGTTTGAAAAAAAACCCCTAAATTTTGTTAGTGTTTCCAAGGTTCTCTCCTTGGCCCTCTCCTAATGCCATCTTGTCTGTACCCTTGGATTGGTGTTTCCAAGGTTCTCTCCTTGGCCCTCTTCTAATGCCATCTTGTCTGTACCCTTGGCTTGCATTTTGTACACAGTTGATCCCTAGTCCCGTACCTTCCACCGGGCAGCTCCTCTGAGCCGGCATTCTAACCATTTCCCTGGCACCTTCCCCTGCTTGTCTTCGCGTACCTTGAATCCAAAGTATCTTGAAGTGAACATCTTTTGACTCAGATCTACTGCCCCTAGTCCTCTCTTAAGTGTCCAAGTCAGAAACTTGGAAGCAAATCCTGGATTGTCCTATTCCCAACTCAATAATTAACTGATCCTTAGATCTTGTTGACTTCATTTTGTCTTTTGAATCATCCTGCTAAGCTGTAGCTCCATTGTAAGTCCCTGGATGAGTAACTGCTTCTGGTATCCTAACTGATCTTTCTGCTTTAGATTTACTCCGCTACAATCCATTCCTTCTTACGGATATTCTTCTTGCTAGTATTTCTCTTTACTGACGTCAAAAATGACTCTGTAGCTCCTTTGCTGGAAATCCTTCACTGGCACCTTTTGGATCAAAGAAAAAGGCCTCAGCATGACATATAGTATCTTTCAGTACCACCCTTTCTCTTTTCAGCCTTGTTTTCCACGAAGCCCTCTGTGCTCCCAGTCACAAAATTCTGCTTCCTTCAAAGTACGATACTCTTTCCTACTGTGGAGATTTTGCTCATGTAGTTCCCTCTGCATAGAAATTTTTCCCCTTTCATTTGCCTAGGTGTATCACTTATTTTTTAGTATTCAGGTTATATACCCAGGGGACATACCCTGATGCTTTAATGTATGCCATCCAGTATATTCCCACAACTCCTTCAACATATCTCTAGCATAGTGCTTGCTACACTGTATGGTTATCACTGATTTTCTTGCCTCTCTCCTCTGGGACATGATCTCAGCAGACAATTTTTTTTTTTCAGCACACAGTTTGTTATGTAATGTAATGTTCATTTCTTCCCCAAGTGCCTGTTGTGGTGTTGGACACCTGGAAAAATTTTTATAAGTGAACTAATTAAATTGGGATAATTTTTAGAAAAAGAATAAAAATTTTTATGTGTTCACATTTTTTTTAGAAGGGGTAGCTATATAATTGTACATCAGCATAATTAAAGAATTGTGACAGAATAATGCTACACTTTTATACAATATAACTTCACAGTTTTGTTTTTTTTGTTTTTTGTTTTTTACATTTAATTGCATTTCAGTTGGTTTCATCCACCTACCTGCTTTGTGGAAGCAGCATCATGAAACGAAGGGTCCTTGAGTTGGGATGGGGTCAATAAAAAAAATCACTTGTTTTTTCATGAATGTTACCCTTTTCAATTGGGATGAGCCAAAGTAATCCTGTGCAGTAGTTTTCAGCTGCTTGAGATGGGTGGGATAGGGCTGGGTTTGGGGTAGGCAAATCTTAGCATTAAGCTGAAGCCTAGAGAGAGAGAGAGAGGAAAACCTAGAAGGTGAAGAGGATCCTTTGCTCTTCTGTATCTGGGAAGGCCTGTTGATAGCATTCTTCTGGAGATCAAGGCACTCGTGATTGCCATGAATCAGGCTTTAGGATGATTTTCATCCTAGATTTTCTTAATTATGGCTGAACTGTAGCTGTCAAGAGGCAGAATTAGGAATTCCACTGGGAATTGATTGGTGTTTGAAAGTCATATTTGGGAAAGCTCCTTAGAGACTCATGAAATAAAGTTTGTATACATCTGGGAGAGTATCATTAGAAGAATCTCATAATGTTATATTTTCTTCTGTGAATTCTTAGAAACACAGAGAATGTGAAGTCTTCAATATTTCACAGTTCAATGGTTAGAATTTACTTTAGCAGGCTAGATTTATCCATTGCAGAATCCTACTCAAAATTAAAGGTCTCTCATGTGAAGCAGAAATGAATTTGGTTTCAAAAAACAATGTTTCTTACTTATCACTGGGAGGGCCCTGGTTGTGTTGACTACAGAAATCTTTTGATATTTCAGAAAACTTATCACAATTTTTTCTTTGGCCTATTTTCTTCCCTTCTCTTTCTTTAAAAAAAAAAAATCTCATTCAGGTCAGTCCCTCTTTTCTTTATCCTTATGGTTACAGGATGACTAAAATATGTTTTGCTCATATCTGTATTCAGTTGATGCAATATCTTACTCAAAGCTAGATATTTTCTGTAATAAATGCTTAATTTTATTCCAGAAGTTTTGAAAACAGGTTTATTTTATTTTCAAGGATAATCAAAAAAAGATTACTCTTTAAAAAAAGATTTTGTTTATTTTTTTTTGCAGGTGGGGGGGAAGGGAGGGAGAAAGAGAAGGTAAGAAGCATCAGTGTGTGGTTGCCTCGCAAGCACCCCATATTAGGGACCTGGCCAGCAACCTATGCATGTGCCCTGATTGGGAATTGAACTGGCAACCATTTGGTTCACAGGCTGGTGCTGAATCCACTGACTCACATCAGTGAGGGCTTAAATTTGCTCTTTATCTTGTGGTTTTCTATGCAATAATATGTTCACTTCTGTTTACGTATGGGAGTGGTTGGATGTACATTCTTTTACTCCTCTTTTTAAAAGAGTCTCTAGTGAGTCTCCATTTTATTAAATGTGTTTTCTATGATGTTTTTGTGGTTGGTGTGGACACTAAATACAGAATAACACCTTACCTGCCAGTACCTCTGTTAAATCACCTCAACATTATTTTCATAATTTTACAGAAAATTTTTTTTATTTTAATCTAATTCCTAAATTTAGGTTTTGATTCTCCAATATAATTTGTTTTCTGTGCTTATGTATCTCAATTTGTTTAGTTTCTGTATGGTGAATGATTTATATGACTTTAAACAATGTGATCATAAAATGTCAATGTCACAAGAGGAAAATTCATAGAACTAGAGTCTCCCTGCATTTTATTGTGTTATTGATTTAACAGTCATCTCATTAAGTGTGCTGCTTTCCAAAGTGACCACAAACACCACTTTATATTGCTAAGCAGAGAAACTGTCCTTTGAAAATGAGCACAGATAATTTTCAAAAAGTACACAGTCGATGTAAGGCATGTTGTAGCTAGAAGCTAAAGCAAATACAAGCTGCAAATGAACCAATAAAATAAAAAAGAAAAGCATTTGCAAAACAAATCTTATGATGCACTTAGGGAAAAGCTGCATGACATTTTCTTTTGCTGTTATAATGGTATACTATTTGGTTGACCAGCTGGCTGGCCAACCCCTAAAGACTTCATTTCCTATTTTCCAATTATAGGACTACAAATGAATGCATCTCCAGTGTTGAGCGATGACATTTTAGATCATTTAACTAACTCCTTTGATAGGTTACCTTTCTTTATTAACACCATAAAAATGAGACTGACGGCAGCATTTATGGTCACTGGGAAGAGTAGCCTAACAAGCTGGTGAGTCATGAACTCATTCTTTCCTGTTGCCTAGCATTTCATATGGAGAAAAATGAACCATACATTCTGTAAACAGACAAAGAAATGTGGCAATAAGTTAACTCTGACAGTATTAAAGCTAGGATGAGGAATCATTTGTTCCCCATATTTTAAAATTAAGAAATCCACTGCATAATAATGGGGCTCAAGTTTATGCAATCAGGTAAATCACGATATGCATCTGGCAAATATAGTACCTATCATCTGGAGCCATAAAAATTTGTAGAGTTTTTTCCTCTTAGAATATTGCCTCAGAGGCACTTTATTTTAAGTGGTCTTACAGAGTATTTTAATAATTTAAGAAAGATGATGCCAGGTCATTAGAATTTTTTTGTGTTATAACTGTTGTACCACTTGATGAGTGAATAATATGTATGTGCTTCTGTGTTCTGCTGTCGATATGACTGGGGTGGTAAAGCCTTTCTGTTTTGTTTTCAGGGCTTAAACTGTTGGGTTTGATAGTATGGGAGAAATAACTGTGTGCTTAATACATTCTTCCTAATGGGATGACGCTTTCAAAGGAACTCAGACTCTAGCTCCCTTTTTCTGAGATTTACATGGTCAAAGTAGAGTCTAAATCTACCTTTTTCATCTTTGTTCTAGAAGAAAGCACACTGACAAACATTTCCTTGTGGAATAAGATCTGACCTTGGCTGGGAATAGTCATATTCACAAATGACATTAGCTTTGGGTTTTGATGTGTCCTCTCCAAATGTAGTCATATGTAGAGTCTCAGCAACAGGACCCATTCTTCAACTTGGAAAGTGCATCTTATCACTGGATTCCATCACTGTGAAGTAATACCCTAGAATATATCCTGAAGTTATCTCGAGACTCTCACATCGTTTTCTGAGGACTAGAGTGGGAAGAGTGTTCAAAGCATTACTTTGCCGAATTTTAACATTTATGTAATTTTTGTAAGCTTGTTCAGGTATTTCTTCATTTTAATGAGACAGACTCAAAAGGAAAGAAAGAAAGAAATTTGCTCTTTCTGGCTTGAACTCCGCAAGACTTTGAAAGTAAATACAAAAAAAAGATTGATGACCTAAATAATTTTTCCTAGAAATAATTGTATGTTTTTTGAAGGAGTGAAGTAAGATTCAATGAAAGACTGTACACAGCAATTAGGGAGGAGAAGTAGGAACTAAAAAATATATATAAAGGGTGAGGTTGAAGTAGGTTTACTATTGTGAGTCCTCAAAACAGAGTTTATTCTTATTTTATTTATTATTATATTATTTCCATACAAACAACTGTAAACTTACCTTTCCCCCACCCTGTATGTAAAAGAAAAGAAAAAAAATAAAGGACTAAAAATATCACATTATATACATTAGCTAGCCATGATTTCAAGAAGAGTCATTCACCTTTGGATCATCTAAGCATCAGCTGGGACACACTTGCATATTTTACTCTTTTCTGTTTACCCTGGGAATGCCCTCTTTCAGCAAAGCACAGGCGTGTTTAATATTTGGCCCCTAAACAGTGTTACTATTCTTAAGTTTGACACCAAGGAAGCTATTTTTTCTTTTTTTAATTTTTAATTATATTTTACTGATTATGCTATTAAAATTTTCCCAATTTTGTCTCTTTTGTCCGCCTCTATCCAGCCCTCCCTACTCCCTCAGGCAGTCCTCACACTGTTGTCAATGTCCATGGGTCGGTCATACACATACGTTCTTTGGCTCCTCTATGTCCTATGCTGTACTTTACATCTCCATGACTATTTTGTAACTAGCAATTTGTACTTCTTAATCCCTTCACCTTTTTTGCCTATCTCCACAACCTTTCTTCAATCTGGCAACCATCAAAAGGTTCTCTGTATCTATGATTCTGTTTCTGTTCTGCGTGTTTATTGTCTTTTAGATTCGATTGTTGATAGATAATGATTTATTGCCATTTAATTGTTCAGTTTTGATCTTCTTAAAGACAGTTTAACATTTCACATAATATTGGTTTGGTGGTGATGAACTCTTTTAGCTTTTTCTTGTCTGGGAAGCTCTTCATTTGTCCTTTGATTCTAAATGAAAGCTTTGCTGGGTAAAGTAATCTTGGTTGTAGGTCCTTGCTTTTCATCACTTTGAAAGTGATAATATTGGCAATATTTCTTGCCAATCCCTCCTAGCCTGCAAAGTTTATTTTGAATAATCAGCTGACAGAATTGTGGGAGCACCCATATGGGCAACTAACTTCTTTTCTCTTTCTACTTTTAGGATCCTTTCTTTGTTTTTAACCTGTGGCATTTTAATTATAATGTGTCTTGCTGCGGTCCTCTACAGGTTCATCTTGTTTGGGACTGTCTGTGGGAAGCTTTTTTTCCTTCTTGTAAACTGCTTCATCAAGTATCCAAATTCTAAATTGGAAGCGGGGATATTTTTCTCAGAAGCATTTTCTCCCATTATGCCTTCAGTGCTTCTTTTCTTTTTTATGACTTCCTATTTATTTTTATGCCCACCCTCTCCAGGATGCTTTGCTGCTTGGAACCTTGTGTCTAGCCCTGTGCATGCTGGCAGTCCCAGGCTCTGGCCTTTATTTCCCCCAATGGAACCAGCTGTGGAATCTCCCCAGACCTACAGAACTAATATGTGCTACGTTCTCAAAGTGTGGTCCTTGGATGACAAGCGTCAGTATTACCTGGGAACTTAAATTTTTGGTCCCACGAATTTGGGATTTTCTTATTCCTAAGAATAAGAAGCTCTGGGCATGAGGCCCAGAAAACTGTCTTTTAATAGATTAAAGCCCTCCAGTGATTCCAATGCATGATAAAAAGTGAATATTTATGTTTTAATAAGGGGTAATAACTTAACAAGTGGTAATAATAAAATAAAAAGTGAATAGTTATGTTTTAATAAGGGGTAATATCTTCACCCAAAGAAATGCATTTTTTTTTGGTAGCGGAATTCAGGTTATCAAGGGCAAAAGGAAGTTTTTCTACTGTCCTCTGATTATAGTAGTACTAAGTAACTCCACTTGTGCATAAAATGGATGTTGCTTTGGGTCCAAATGTTAAAAGAAATCATTTAAAGCTGCAACAAATCAACTGGCAGGCAAGTAAGAGTCCATATAGTTGTGCAGAAATAGGCTGAAAAAGGCTTGGTTTTAGTTTGTTGCAGTAGAAAAAAGATTGAAAGGAAATTTGCCACTTTTTTTTTGCATACATGGGCAAGCTTTGTTCTTTTTTGCTATGTCTTTTTGCATTTGACCTTGAATGATTACAAGAATGGCTACAAAGCCTCTAAAAATTAAAGCTCATTTCACTACAAAGGAATTTTTATGCAGTAGCTTTAATATTGAACTTAAATTGAACTAGATTTCAGACTGCATACTGTTATTAACTTGCTTAGTGGTTTTATGTAAATGAATTAAATTTTCTCCCTCAATTTCTCTTTCAGTTGTAGATACTTTCAATTTATGAGTATAGTATGGAAATAGAGACTGTTAATAAAAGGTATTGGAAAATGTTTTTATAATACTTTACTCTTTCTAACATATGATCATAGTATCAGTGTGCATATCGTACTGGTAAAACTAAAGCATGTTTTTCTTTCATGTTTCTTCACTGATACCACTGCTAACTGAAGTTAGATTACCTGGGGAAACATAAGGGGTTATATAAATTATATACTTGTGAAACTGTCACTGTGGTTGAGAGTTTAAGCACTATTTTCAGCTCTGGTTGTGTATTGCAATGTTATGTAGATCAGACATGTATAAATGCCCAATCTTGTCAATAAGAACAAAATGCATAAGCAACCCAGTGGTTGATTGTTTCGTGGGAACCAATCCCCTCTCCTTTTTGAGAAAACATGGGGCTGACACAGAGTAGTAGGCTTCAGAATTGAGTAATTGGATACTTTATTAAATAGAAATGATTTAGTTAATCTTTAGTTAAAAATGTGAGTGACATTTAGCCTGGGAAGACATGCTGGAGGCAGCAGAAAAAACTGGTCACTTAAGTGCTCAAGTATATGAGGATCAGTGAGGGTTTCACATAGACTTTGCAAAGTCCAATTGGATAGGTATTTGATTGCATTTTCACCTGCCTCTGAAAGGGTCTTCAGAATTTATGAGTAGTTTGAGGCACAGGGAAGAATGAGGAGAACACCAAGTTTCTTAGAAGCTGGAAGGGTCGTGATTGTGGCTCTGTAATGTCTCACATGGTGCTTTAACTCAGCTGTTTCACGCAGGGTCCAAACTACTGACAACATGTGGGTAACTCAGCAGTCAAACTGGTTGAAGTCTAGGTCTGGTCTATCTTGTGGCATAAGTAATTTTTTTAAAGTCCACATTTGCCTTCCAATTCTTTCAAAGCACCATGCAAATTATTGATCTTCCCAACATACGACAGAGAGGATACCAAAAAAAAGTGTTTTATAAATTGCTTGTGAGTGGATGGGTGTGCTAAGAAGCAAGCCTTCAGTTCTAACTACCCTATTGTGTTATCTCTATAATATAGTGACTGTGTGATAAGAGTTTGACTCTCCAGTTAGAGAGATCTGGGTCTGCATCCAAGAACAACGGCATTGGACATGTTACTTAACCTTCCGAACCTCAGTTTCTTCACCTGTAAAATGGGCATACAATGTTAGCTTAAGTGTAAACATTAAAAATGCTATGTTTAAAATGTCTGGTGCTCAGAAGGATCTCAATATTTACTAAAACTTATAATAGTTCTTTTATCTTTAATTTTCATCTATGATGTCACGTAAAGAGACAATGCCCACATATTATGGCCTGGGTCATTGGACATTTGCTGTTTTCAGTAGAATTTCTCAGTTGTGCATAGATCATAGTCCTGAGCTGACTTTTGAAGCTCCTATGACAAGCCATCACAATGAAAAAATTCCCATTTTATCTAGGATGTTGTCGTTAGTCTGTGGTCAACCTCTTATCCATATTTTTTGTAAGATCCCTTTGAAAATCCTGAATGAAAAAATTCATTTAATGTTCACAGTTGATCACTTACATTTTGTATTATGTATTTTAGGAGTAAGCAACATCTGGAATAAACATCTATTTATACAGTTTATTTTTAAAAATAAAGCCAATAGATGATTCCTGCTGGCATTCTTCTGATGGGATTTGGTCTGAGCCTGTGGGTAATTTCCCTAGGACCCACCACTCCCTCCCGACAGCCTCCTCTGGTGGCGCAGGCCTAGCTGACCTCTGCCAGGCTCCCTGGAGTCGGGCCACTGCCTGGCCTTCTCCTGCTCTCTGTGGGCTGTCCCTTCTGCCTGGTCCACTCCAGCTGCTTCCCATTCATTTCCTGGTTTCATTGCTTGCAGAGGGCTTTGGAATTCTCCAGTGAGGCAGTGATCAGCATTCTTCACAGCTGGCAGTTTTCCAGCCAAATGGGAGTCTTCCTCTTGCAGCTCCCACCTGCCTGCAGCTGAATTGCTTCTGGATACATCCAGGGCAGCCAGAGCATGTGACACAACCTGTGCTGAATTCCTGCCCTAGGCTGTAGGGGAGGCCACCAACTGCATACTTCATTCAGAGACGTGGAAATTCCCCCTGCCCTTCCTCCCAAGCCATCCTGAGATGAAGCACCATCTAAATAGATTTCTCTATGTTTCTGTTCTACCCTTCTACCATTTCCCCAAAGGAGAGCTCTGAGGAAGGTCAGCAGAGCTTGGAATCAGCTAACCAGGGTTAAATCATGGAAAACACCAGAGGTCCAGATAGGAAAGAGGGGCCAAGCATTAGATAGTTGACAAAACAGGACTGGTTGAGCATTCATCCCTGTGGACACGTGGAGCTGGCTGCTGCCTGACACGATTCCTGTGTCTCTGCGGTGGCCCTCTGTGTTCAGTGCCTGGAGTTCTAGTTCCTACCCCAACTTCCTCTTTCCAGTAAAGCAGGGTATGGTGTAGCATTTTCCAGAGTGTTCTGTGAAACAATAATCCCCAGACATGCTCCTTGAGGAAAGGTTTCCATGGTGAATAACACTGTACAATGCCATGTACTGTAGCACACTCAAGAAATTTCAGAGTGTGTTCAGTTCATATGGTACAGGCCCTTGAATGCCCTGCTTTCTCCAGAGGTTCCAAAAGTTATTGGACTGCAGAATGTTTCTTTCAAGCAACACCTAACAACAAACAGTGAAGCTAATGGTCAGTGGACATACTGTTCCTTAAGCCCGCCAAAAACACACCCACCTCAGGGCCTTTGCCCTTGCTGTTCCCTTGGCGTGGAATGCTGTTTCTCTGGATATTCACATGACTCATTTTATTCGGGTCTCTGTTCAGGAGCTCCCTTCCCTGACTGTCCTATCCAAAAGAGCCTCTCCTTTATCCCCATTCAGTTACTTCACTTTCTATTTAGCCCTTGCCCTGCTTCATTATTTTTTCATATCACTTATAACCCTTGGTATTATAAATCATGTAATTGTTATTATGTTCTAATTAATTTATTTTTGACAAGTCTCTTGTACTTAAAATGGAAGCTCCATGAGGGCAGAGACATGGCCTTGTTCTCTGATGGATCTTCAGTTCCGGAGTGGTGCCTGCTACAAAGCTGGCTCTCAACAAACCGTTGAATGAACCGATGAACAGTGGAGAAGAGCAAGGGATCTCAAGGCATCCAACCTCAGTTCTACCTGTTTCTCTCTTGATGTGACCTTGAACAAACCCGCTCATTGCTTGGACCCTTAATTTCTTTATATAAAGTCAGGAGAACAAATAATACCCATCCTGCCTGTCTTATAGATACATGAGGAGGATGAAATGGGAGCTTGGCTGTGATAGGGCTTCACAAACTGTCATAGGATTCCTTAGTCTGTTCCGGCTGCTAGAACAAAAATACTGCTGACTGGGTGGCTTATATAAACAACAGAAATTTATTTCTCACAGTTCTGGAGGCTGGGACGTCCAGGATCAAGGTGCCAGCACATTCAGTCTTTGGTAAGGGCCTGCTTCTTGGTTCATAGGCAGTTGTGTTTTTGCTCTGAACTCACAGGGTGGAAAGGATGAAGACACTTTCTTGGGGTTTCTTTTATAAGAGCACTAATCCCATTCATTGGGGCCCCACCCTACTTCCAAATGCTATTGCATTGGAGATTAGGTTTTAACATGAATTTTGGGGTGATATAACTATTCAGACTGTAGCGGAGGCTAAGCAAATATAAGTTCCTATCAAAGGTAAAATGCAGAAAAGAAAAGGGAGGTAACTCCCAAGGTTACTTCTGTTTCTCTGAGAGCATGAGGATAAGTCCTTTTGATAGTAGGGAGGGACAGAGTAGGAAAAATTGAGAAAAGGTGGTGTGATCTAAAGAGGGAAGATCCCTTAATATTGTCCTTAAATGCAGAGAACTGGGAGAAGCACTTAAGACGGGGAAGAAAGATGCATAAATAGAGGCTGGTGAGTGCTACTATGCCTCTGACACGTTTTTTATACAAAGTTTAATCAGTATGAAAACCTTACAGGGTTAAGTGTTGTCTAGGTTCTATAGGTTTTATTTGCAAGGAAATTGAAGCAATGGGAATTTCAGTACTGTACCCAACGTCATATAGGAAGAAAGATTTCAGATCCAAGTACTATTCTGAGGCTATGCAACAACGCAGTCTTGGCTCTCACAGAGCCTAATGGGGTCTGCTCCTCACCCTGTGTGAAGGTGGCACTGTAAGAGCAAGGGCAAGGTCAACCAGGGAAGTTTAGGCTGTCAATCTACAAACATTGCTGAGACATAGGACCACCCACTGGGGTTGCTTTTTAGTGGAGGGAGCAGGGGAAAGAAAAAAAGAAGTAGGAAGTAGTTAAGATGGCTTTAACTTTGTTATTGGAGGACATGTGTATGTTCAGAAAATGGGGATTGTTGAGTCTGGGGTGCATGGACCCTGCTGCTTGCCTTGTTTACTTGTATTATTTTCTGCTGGTAGGGCTTATTCTTTCTCCTATCTTGTTTCTCTTTATTTTTCAATCATGTGTTGATATTACTGTTTCTGTTAGCTAGTTAGCTGTGTGTCTCCACCTAAGTCAACCTAAACATCATAAATGACTTCGGTAACAAAGTGGGGAATTGAATCAATTGGATGAGATCTAATATTCTTCTCTGTGTAACCAATGTTTTTGACTCACAACGACTAAAATCAGCTTCAAAAAACCTTGACTGATTGGGTGTTAAATTCAGTAAAGGCCTCCCATCAATCCAGCTGTTAGACCTGATGTGTGAAACTTGCCCCCTCTGAAGACGCTTGGGACTTTGCCCATGGAATAGGAAACTATGGTTGGAAATCAAATCTTGACAACTTTAGAATATGAGGTAGTCAAATCTCTAGACTAAAATGAGCATGATTACTGTCATTTCTACTCCACAGAGCTCTTCTTCCTTACAAAAGTTGTCAGAGTGAGTCCAGGCGGAAGCTTTGACTACACGTGTAAAGCAGCACATCTAAGCAATGATTAGGACAAGGTAGCCCCCAAGAGCTTTCACTTGAAATAAAACTGATATTTAGAGTTGAGGATGGGAATGGGGAAATGTTTTCTTCATATTCTTTGAATAATGCTTTTAGTTTTCTCAGTTCAAATGAATGGACACTGTGTGTGTGTGTGTGTGAGAGAGAGAGGGAGAGAGAGAGAAAAGAAGAGAGATAAAGAGAATATTCCAGGCTTTTCAAATGTTTTCTCTTTGCTCTTTTAATGCATCTGCTCCCTACGGCCTGTCAGGCCACACGCACATTTCTGTCTCAGCATCGTGATTACAGGTGCAGTCAGTCTAGTATAATACAATGACTAGGGGTGGAAATGCTGGCAGCAGGCTTGGAATTAGAATCTTGGCCTCACCATTTTCTCCTGTCCTTGGCACATTTTTAAAACGGTTTCCTCATATGCAAATGGAGATATTAACAGTCCTTATATCTCACCGTTGTGTTAAAAGAAGTTTCTAGGCCCAACATGGAGCTGTTCCTGTCTGGGTGTCACATCAGCAAACTGAAATGTAGGTAACATTCCTGTCCCTGTAAATGCTCTGCCTGACCTGAAACACAGTATATTCAGTCAGCCAGTCCCTAAATGCTAAGCCACCTCTGCACTTCTCATCCCAAACAAGGTTGACTGTGTGGTCCTAGCCAATCAGATACTTTCTGTCTCTTCCTTGTTCTTTATTCTTTACCCAATAAAGCCTCTTGTATTCTGAGTGATTTTGCGCTTCTCTGAAAAAAGCCTGTCAACTTCTGAGTATTAAATACAGTTTGTATTACCTAAATTGTCTTCTTCAATAATTGTTTGAGATAAAGTTGATATATAACATCATGTCAATTTCAGGTGTACAACTAACTATTTTTTTTGAACAGTTATGAAGATCATATAAGATAATGGATGTGGGACATTTGGCACATGGTAAACACTCAGCAAATGTTAGTGAGGATTATTTTTGCTACTAACACCCCCTCGGTTCACTGTGAGGATATACCTTTCTTGAGGGAAAGAACTTTTACTCATCTCGTGATCCTCATGTTAACTTGTATATGTAGGTGTGTAATAACCATCTCTTTAATGGACTAGAATCCACATTTTAATAAATCTCAGTGTGTTGCAATTGGCCCCCAAACTTCTCAAATGTGACTGTTATAATCAGCATGTTCTCCTTGCAGGTATTGTCAGGTGTTAGGCTGAGTGAAGCTCCACTGCCCTAAAAATAAATTCATGCTGTGTTTCTCGAAAGCGTATCCTACACATCTAAATGTCACCTTATATTTGAACATGCACTAGTTAGATTGGATCCTACTGTTCTGTGCCCTTCCCTGGGAGTTTGATTTTTATGGAGCTGGTAGATGCTTTGGGTACATGAAGAGATTCACAGTTGTAGAAATCAGATACTTGAAGTTCTGAACAGCTTCGCTGAGAAAGTTGTCATTTTTGTTTTCTCTGGGCTATATTCTTGTTACCTACTTTTTCATCAGATGATCAGATGCAGAGAGGAAACTGATATGGTGAGTCGTCACTAATATTGTGTTATTAATACCTTTGAAAGGCCTTGCAAATTGGGCATTTGTTAAGGAGAACTGCTTTCAGAACATTCGGTGTCCATTTGGGACAAACAGCTCTGTGGTACTGACTGCAGAAATCACTTAGGTCGTGCAGATCAAGCTTCATGAACAGCATTTCATTGCTGCAAGATGGCAAGAACTGATTGTCTTATTAAGAATCACTGTGATGATGAAATGTGATTAAAGTGAATCAGAAGAAATTACCAAGCAGGGGGTCAAGAAAGGATTGAGCAGGGGCCTGGTCATGGAAATACAGGCCCAGATGAATTAATTCCATGGGTGTTTGTTTATAATAATTATGCATAAGTGTTTGAATAATAATCATACTCCCAAATTATGTGAAAATTATACTGCTCTCAATTGCATAAAACAGTTTACATGCCCATTATCAACCGAGCCAAGGAATATGTAATGATGTGAAACCTAAGATCTCCGTGAAATGTTTCTATTAAAAAAGACTTATATTTACTTGTCAATTTCAAAAGAATCAAATTTCATTGTATTATATAAATAAGTATCTGGAAGGTACTAGCTCCTGCTGTTTCAGTAAGCTACCCTATATTTAGAAAATTTCTGTGGTTTTCAGTTAAATATATTTCCTTCAGAAAAGCAATTCTTATAACCTGACCTAAGTAAAATAGAGGCTGTTTCTAATGAAACTAAGGAATTTGTGATGTCATCTTGTGTGTGGCAATCCCTCAATTAGAACGGGGAGGCTCAGAAAATGCAAAAGCCTATAGTTATATAGAGCAACTTAACTATATCAGAAGCTCATTACACATGTCACAGTTTGCAGCAAAATACAGTCCTATAGCAAGTGAGAAGGTCTGAACTTGATGTAACTTAGCTTTGGAAGCCGGCAGTGAGTGACAAACCACACAGATCAACAACCTCCCCTCTGAGCAAATGTGGAAAACCACTTGTCAGTTCCTCCCCTTGAAACACTCCTCCCTGTGGCTCCACTTTGTTCTTAAACTATTTTATTTTTGGTAAAAGTTATGCTTACCAAGCTCTAAAATATACAAAACCTCCTGCAGTCTATTCGATCAGAGGACGGGTCCCCAGTATGAAAATTGGTGTACCATGTGAAATTAAGAGGAACGTTATTTTATTAACAGTTGGCATCAGAATTCCTCTCAGGAGGAGAAACGTACAGGTATTGACTCTGAAAAATACTCTGATAAGAGCTGCGGAGTAGAAGAGAGCTCCGGAGGGGCCAGGGTGTGGGCGGAATGTTTCTGAGACAAAGGGAGCACTTTCCCAGGAACCTTCCAGCTGCAGCGGCTGTCCGGACAGGCAGGGGAGGGGCTGCAGCCAATGACAGGGCTGATAGCGCCCTGCCTCTACTCCACGTGACTCTTCCTCTCCTCCCTCCAGCACAAATTTTTGCTGGAATTACTGAATTGATTAAATATTTGGTGCAGTCAGGGTTTTTGTTTTTGCTTTTTTGGATAGAAACTTGTGTAAAGGGCTGGGCTTGTGTCTAGATCAAAGGAGAACAGAGTTCATTTGTGTGGATCCGAAAGTGGAGGCAGAGAAATGCAGCTGAGAATAAGTGTTTAGGAATTTTTTAGAGATTATGGCGAAGCCTCTAGACATTCACAGATCTAGATGGGTTTACTGAAGTCTTTCAGGGGGCGAGAGAGCCCCTCGTGGCATCTTGGTTAAATCGCTGCTTTCTGGGCAGAGTCACTACTTTGTGAACTGTCATTATCACCGGGAAGCTACTGTGTCTTGTGAGACTTCATAAAGGTACTTGGAAACACGGCTCTATAAAAAACACCAGGCATCGCAGTTGATTTTGCATTCTTTGAACTGACTAGACTTCAAAAATAATGTTAATTTAAGAGGCTGGCTGATGGAAAATAATGAGCTTTAGCAGAATAACAAAGAACTTTAAGATCCTAGCCTTACCTTTCATAAACATTCAATAACACCAGTGTTTCAAAATCAATTCAGAATCCTTGAGAATAAGGGATAAATTAAGAACCAGGAAAATTGAGTATCCAATATTCCCAGGGGATTTTTCATTAGCCAAGGTTGCTAAGGTGCAAATGAATGATTAACATATTGGACCCTTTTCACATAATCGCATCTATTCTAGGATCCAATCTAGAGGACCACGATGTAAATCGATGGGCAAAAACACATTGGACCACAATTCACAATGTCTATAGGGATTTGAGGGTTTGAAAGTGATAATGGTATATCACATAAAGAAATGTTTCAATGTCATCAGGTATCTCCAACAATTGAACGGCTCTGACCCAGAATTTCAGATGCATCGCCTTCCCTAACCACTTCTGACAAAGATTTCCCCAGCACATCACCCTTTGAATTTTCTTCACAACACCTATTACCATCTGAAGTGATTCTGTGCATTTATATTTCACCTGTTTTGGTCTGTCTGCCAGCAATTGCTATATGAGGACTAGGAAAGCCGGTAACTGATGCCCCTTGCTCATTGCTGCCTCTCAAGCTCTAGGATAATGCCTAGCACCTAATCAGAGCTCAGTAAATATTTGTTGAATCATTTAATAAATTTCACTCAGCATCTAACACGCAGAGATTATCAAAATCCTTACATGCTACTACAAATTGTGAGGTTCTTATTATAAAGGAACCACATACCGAAGGATTCTATGGCTGGTATTTTGATCTAATTCCTTTTTATTGGCATTCTAATCTTGGATCATGTAAATGATGATCACATTATACCCATCAGGATACTTTACAAGAAAAAAAGATTGAGAATTATAGCCTCTCTGCACTTAAAGAGAATCTAGAGATTCAATTAAATGATATAACAGTAGAGTTCAGTTTTTCATATGGAGGAATGTTTTGATGTTCAATTTTAGCTTTAGGTTAATAGCATTATTAGATTGCATTCTAATAGAAGGAGAGGTCATTAGAAGAATAGATTCACTTTTTTTTATTTAAGAAGAAAATTCAGTGGTGGAAGCTAAATAGTAATACCCATTTTTAAGAGTTAGCAAGATTTAATACTATTTTTAATTAATTTTTTTAAAAACGTAATTATGAGGAGAGAATGTATAAATGTCTTGAAAATGTGAACACCAAAAATATTCTTTAGCTCCATATTGTAGATAATTAAAATAAAATATTTCAGAATATAAATCCATTGTTTTGAGAGTATAGAATTCTTTTTCTACTTTATACCTTTTTGCTTTGATATTTTTGGATGATCTTATTGCCGATATGTTGTCATAGGGGCCTGTTTTATGATGTAACTAGACTTGTTAGACATAATAGTTATTAATTGTATGTACATTCTATGTACATTATTCTATGTACATTATTTTCTCCATCCTCATAAGAGAAAAATAACAGAAAGACTGCTGAATTAAGCTAAGTGCATAAAAGAAAGTTCTAGAAATTTTATAAAATTTCCTTTCTGAAATTAGTATGTGTATTTGTTACTGGTAAAGGAGGAACTGTTTTCAGGTGTTTATGCACAAATTGTTTTGGTTTTGTCTCCAAAATGTACAGAAATAGTTATCTACTTCTGCATAACAAATTACCACAAAATTTAGTGGTTTAAAACAATAATAGACTCTGACAGTTTCTGTGAAGAATTAGGGAGCGGCTTAGTTAGATGTTCTGGCTGGGAGGTGTTTCATGAAGTTGCAGTAGTCCAAAGGCTTGACTGGCATTGGAGGAACTGCTTCCAAGGTGGCGCACTCACTTGGCTGGCACCTCTGGGATGGTTGTTGACAGGAGACCTTGGTTCGTCATGGTGTGTAATTTTCTGTAGGGCTGGTCGAGTGTCTTTACAGTATGGTGTTGACTTCCCCCAGGGCAATAGATTCAAGTGAACCACGTAGAAGTTGCTCTGCTTTTTTCTGACCTAACTTTAGTCACATGTCATACCTTCCACCATGTTCAACTAGTCACACAAACCAATCCTCAGACAATGTAGGTAGGGACTATGCAAGGGCATAAATATGAGGAGGTAAGAATCACTGGGGATCAGCATATCTCTCATCACAGTGAGAAATAACAGGGTTTTAACTTAAAACATACCACTGTTATGAATTTTTAATTGATTACCAATATTCACTAAAAAGTGCTTTGCAAATTGTGGAGCAGTGAAGATGGTGTAAAAATGGAAATAGCATTTAATAAAAAAGCCTGAGAAGTGTATAAATAATATTTTCTCCTCCAAATTATGAACAATGCATATCATCACTTTGGATAAAGCAAGTAAGTAAATACTGTCAAATCTGCTTCATAAGATTATAAACATATTTTGCTTTGGGTGGGGAATAAGATCAGATAATTGAAAAGAAGAGATGAAAGAAGGGAAAGATTAGAAAATAATAGGGTCTAGAGAAAGAAAAAGTAGTAGAAGAAGAGAATGGAAAAGAAAAGTGATAAAGGGGATGAGGGAAAGCAAATGGGAGTGATAACGGCAGAAGATATAGAAGTCAAGTATATGGAAATAAGCAAAAGAAGTATAGGACAAAGAGATCATGGACACAAAAGAGAAGGAAAGGGAGAAAAGATCATGAGAAGGGGAGAAAAAGTAAAAAAAAAAAAAAAAAAGGGGGATTAGCTTTCTCATACCAGTTTTTAGGTCTTTTTCCACCTCAGAACAGGGCCAGGGACTTGCATCTTCTTTCTCGGTTTTCTCACTGTGTTTTCCTGTCCTCTCTGGAGTTCCCTTTAATGCCTGGTTCTCAGAATCCTGTGTTCAGTCTGGGTTGGATAGAGGTTTCTAGAGAGGAGAGTAGAGTGGCCACTTATTTAGTATCCAGCTTGTTCTTCTTAAGCACACACTATCTTGTTGGATAATATTTTTCTAAAAGTATTGAAAAAGTGTAATTTATCAGAAAGAAAAAAAACAGAAATAAGTAAATGATTTTCTAAGAGTTTTGGTTCTATAAAGTTATTAGCATATGTGTTATGTTCCCCTCGTGTTTCTGCAGATTAGTATATTTCATTCTGGGTTTTTGATTCAGAATTCACTTTAGTTCAGGTTCCTGATTCAATTAACATTTCTGTGATTGAAGCAAAATTCTAGTTAAAAAAGTTCTCAGTAGGCTAGTTTCCTTAGCTCAGGGTGTAAAACTCATTTTCACCGGGGTCCACATCAGCCTGGTGGTTGCCTTCAAAGGGTCGAAGGTAATTTTAGGACTGTATAAATGTAACCTCCTTAACTAGGGGCAAAAAGCTCAGTGCTGCCACCAGGTAGAAACAAGGTGGAGGGCCAGAATTGGCCCGTAGGCCTTATATTTGATACCTGTGCCTTAGCCAATACTATTATTTTTTTTTTATGAGAACATTGTATAATTTGTGCTTACATAAATGTAGGGGAAATTTGGATTTAAGGGAAATTTGAATAAGCAGTTTTCATATCATGAAATATTAAATGAATAAATCGATATCTGTTTTTTCCTTATATTTTCAGTGTACTTTCTGGTATACAGTTAACTCACAAAGATAAATTTAATCAGAGCTGCTCACACAATATGCACCTTTTTTTTTAGACTATCTCCTGAACCCCTCTTCCCAAACTGGTTTATTTTTCAAAAACTATTTAAATTAAAAAATTTCATACATAATACATTCACAGAGCTGGCAATTCATCCCTCTGAAAATTTATTGGGCTTCTTAAATTTGTAATTGGGATCATTCACTTGGGAAACTCTCAGCTATTTTCTCTTCAAATATTGCCTAATTCTCACTCTTTTTTCTATCTGGAACTCTGATTAGAGGTATGTTACTTTCTTGATCTCTTCCATGTGTTTTAATCTTTCTTTCATGTTTTACATCTCTGCCTATTTGTGCTTCTTTCTGAAGAAGTTCTTCTGGTCTGTCCCTCATGCATAATTCTTTCTTCAGCTAGGCCTAATATGTTGTTAAAACCGTTCATTTAGTTTTTACTTATAATTATTATAGTTGTCAGTTTTTGAGGTGTCATTTAATTCTTTTTAAAAATCTGCTTGGTCATTCTATATAATTCTTATTATCTGGACTTATTTTCAAATTTGACTTTGATTTAATACATTTTGTAACGTGTCTGACAGTTGTCTGAAAACATTGTCAAATGCTTTACAGTTCTGTTGTTGCTTTCTATAATTTCACCTGGTTTTTCCTTCAGTGCTTTGTCTCCTTAATGTCTGTGAACTGCTCATTTTCTTTAGAAAATTATTTATGAGCATTTTTTTGAGACCTTGGATGATGGTGGGTTCTTCCGGTGGGGATTTATTTTTGCTTTGGCGGCATGTCTGGGAACACTTCCAGTCCTTGACTTTTCCTTGGATCATCCAGGTTGTGTGTGAATTTGGCTTGTAAATTCCCATGAGGCCTAGCTTCAAGGGGATTTCCTCTCCTTTATTATTGCCTTCCTTAGGGCCAGAGCTGTGGGGTTTGTTTTTTATTCATCCTTACACCAAGGATTCATTCATTCTTAAACGAGTGCTTTGGGATCTGAGTAGATTATTAGATCCCCTACAGGGGCTGTAGGCTTCGTTTTCTGTTCGCATACATCTCCTGAGGCCATGGCAACCAAGGTTGAGAGTGGCCAGGTTTGCCAAATGCCTTTAGGGTGTTGTTCACTTCTGGGTTCCCATCTTCCCTAAGATTTTGGCTTAATAATTTCTTCCTAACATTCCTGTGATGCTTTAAAGACTTCACTAAGAGTTTATCTAGTATTTTTAGTTGTGTTCAGCTGGGAAGTTTTTCCAGTTATTTAGCCCATACTATTTTTGGAAATGAAAGTCTTGGTTCAAATTCAACAGGGACAAAAGGGTTTATAGGAATAAATTTCCTTGTTATCCCCTGTCTTCCTGATCACCATATGATCGTCTTGGTAGGTCCAGAGAGTTCGTTTGATAAATTTCAAAACTCATTCACACACTCACCCATGTAAATACAGACTCTTAGAAAACTGTGAATAGAAAGGACACTTTCAAAGCCTGATAATGATTTACCCCATACTTTAGTGGTGAAAATCTGGAGGCATTCTTATTACAATCAAGAGCAAAACTAAGAGGCCTCTGGCAGCACTTCAATTCAATATGGTATTGGCAGTCCTAGCAAAGGCAGTAAGATTTAAAAAAAGAAATAAGGCATTGAAGAGGAAGATAAAATCTTTTTCTTCTTTGCAAAGGATATAATTATCTATAGAGGCTCTGAAGATCATCTATTATAACCAATGAGAATTCAACAGCCCTGGCCAGGTAGCTCATTTGGTTAGAGCACCATCCTGATACAACAAAGTTGTATCTATCCCCCTTCAGGGCAAGAAGCAAGCAATAAATGCATAAATAAGTTGAACAACAAACTGATGTTTCTTTGATTTAGAAAAACAAGTCAATCTCTCTCTCCCTCTCTCTCTCTCTCTCTCTCTCTCTCTCTCTCTCTCTCTCTCTGCCACCCTTCCTTTCTCTCCTTCCTCTTTCTCTCTCTTTAAATATCAATAAAATTTTACTTCTGGTAAAGGTGGTGGCATAGGCAAACATGGCTTGTCTCTTCACACAACCACATCAAAATTACAACTCAAATATAGAACAACCATCACTCAGAACCATCAGAAATCAAGTTGAATGGAAATCTGACAACTACGGAATTAAAGAAACCACACCCATCTAGTAGTCTAGATGGAAGGGCACAGATGTGGACCAGGCTGGTCCCTCACCCACGTCTGGTAGATAAAAATTTGGGAAGGATATCTCGGGAGTGAGGAGTTCCAACCCCACACCAGGATCCCCAGTCCAATGTTCCACTGCCAGGAGGTTAAGTACCCATAACTCCTGGCTGCAAAAACCAGCAGGGATGGAGTCAGTGGAAGAAACTGTTAGAGTCGCAAGCAATTCCTCTTGAAGAACTCACATGGACTCACCTACTCAGACTCATTCTCTCTGAGCTCCAGCACCAGGATAGCAGCTTGAAAGGCACCAATGGTATATAGGCAGAAACTGAAGTGGTTGGCCACAAGGCGAGCAGAGGCTATTGTCCCTTTGCTAAACCAACCACCCCTGCCACCCCCCCACCCCTGAGCTGGCAAGCTGGTGCCACCAACCTGACCCACCTTGGAGATCTCTAGAGACTCTGCCCACCCAACTTACAGGCCCACTCAAGCTGCTTTTCCATATGAATGGCTGGTCTTGATTCACATTTCACAACTTCCTATATCCTCTCAAAAAGCAACAGCTGGCCCCAGTGAGCCCAAGTACCAGAACTAGTAGCAGCCAGTCTAGATTCACAGCTTGGCTTCACCTGGGAATCTCTAAGCCCAGAACAAGTAGCAGGCATCTCAGGTTGCTTTATAGCTCAGGAAGGGTGGCCCTGGGCAGAACACAGGAAGGGGCTGATCTTGGCCTGCACCACCCAGGAAACCCCAGGGCCAGTGCACCAATGGACAGCTACAGGCCATGTTAGAGCACCACTTCCCTGCCCCTGCACAGCTGATCCTCCATGGAAGTCAAAGGTTGGTGGTCAGTGGTCACAGACAATCCTTGCAGCTGACTGGCCTGGGTAAATCCCTCCCATTGACCTGCCAACAGCAACCACAGCTTAACTAGAAGGGGAGGGGTGTATTCAGCCCACAACAAAGGGCATACCTCAAGCACCCAGCTTGTGTGATAGGGGAGGCTGTAGTAAGTATCCTAGAGGACACTTACAACATTAGGACATACTACCAAGACACGGAGTAAAAGCAGCTCTAATACATAGAAACAAATGCAGTGAGGCAGTCAAAATAAAGAAACAAAGAAACATGGCCCAAAAGAACAGATCAAAACTTCAGAAAAAGAGCTAAACAAAATGGAGATAAGCAATCTATTAAGTGCAGAGTTCAAACACTGTTTATAAGGATGCTTAAGGAACTTAGTGAGGACCTCAGCAGCATAAAAAAGATCTAGTCAGAAATGAAGATTAAACTGATTGATGTAAAGAACAATTTATAGGGAAATAACAGTAGAATGTATGAAGCTGAGAACCAAATTAATGATTTGGAACTTAAGAAATGAAAAAACAAACAATCAGAACAATAAGAAGAAAAAAGAATCCAAAAAAATGAGGATAGTATAAGCAGCCTCTAAGACAACTTCAAGCATTCCAACATTCATATCGCAGAGGTGCCAGAAGGGGAAGAGAAAGAGCAAGAAAGGAAATATATTTGAAAAATTAATGAAAGAGAACTTCCTTAATTTGGTGAAGGAAATAGACATACAAGTCCAGGAAGCACAGAGAATCCCAAACAAGATGGATGCAATGAGACCCACTCCAAGACACATCATAATTAAAAGGTTAAAGATAAGGAGAGAATCTTAAAAGCAACAAGAGAAAAGCAGTTGGGTACCTACAGGGGAGTTCCCATGAAACTGTCAGTTGATTTCTCAAAAGAAACTTTGCAGGCTAGAAGGGACTGGTGAGAAATATTCAAAGTCATGAAAAGCAGAGACCTACAGCCAAGATTGCTCTATCTGGAAAAGCTATCATTTAGAATGCAAGGGCAGATAAAGTGCTTCCCAGACAAGAAAAAATGAAAGGAGTTCATCATCACCAAACCGTTATTATATGAAATGTTAAAGGGACTTATTTAAGAAAAAGAACAAGATCAAGACTATGAACAATAAAATGGCAAAAATACATATCTAGCAACAATTGAATCTGAAAAACAAGCTAAGAAACAAGAAAAATAGAGACAGAATTATGGATACAGAGGCACTTTTTGGGCCATATACATATCTCAGATATGCAGATGCATATACAGGAGACAGCTGTGATGAGCTCTTGACTTGTTGGTGAACTGGACTTCAAATCTCAGCTCTAGTACTTCACTCTTTTATAAAGTTGGAAAATTTGCTTAAATATATACAAACTTAATGTTACAGGGTTCTGTGAGGATCAAATAAGATAATGCATGTGAAATTACCTGGCATATGGTAGGCATTCAATATGTTTTTCTCTCTTAATTATTTTCCCTATGAAATGATGGATCTTTTTTGAGAATGCTGCAAGCCTGAGTGGGTACATAAATATGGAATACATTCGATTCAGCTTTTTAGTAAAAGATGAAGCATGTCTTTTATACCTTTTTCAAAGAAGCATTTAAAAATCTTCATAACTCTAAACATCATCCAGTTTTCTGGAAACAGGTCTGGATAGTAAAAAGCTTACTCAGAACTGATCACAAAAATTGGTCTTTTTACTACACAGAGAAAATATTCACAGAAAATAGTTTTTTTGGCCCTCACAGAACTTGGATTATTATAGAAAAATCGGAAAATCCAGATATAAAGAGCATCCATAATTACACTAGCCAGAGAAAACCATTTTGGTGTATTTTCTTCCAATCTCTTTTATGTGACATATACCTAAATTGGAATCAACCATACATATCTTTTGTAACCTATTTTCTTTATCTTACACTATATAGAAAGCATATTCTTATGCCATTACATATAATACTTTTTTGAAGACAAAGTTTTGAATGGCTATGTGGCTCTACCACTAATTTAATTATTTTCTTATTTTAAGCTATTTTTAATATTTGCCATAGTACATATCACTGCAGTGATCATCTGTGTACATAAATCCTTGGTGATTTTTAAGAAATAGATTTCAAGTAATGGAATTATTACATCAAAAGGTATAAAACCCTTGAAGCCTCACATATATTGAAAAATGATCCTGTGGAAAGATTGTACCAATTTTATACCCCTGTCAGCGGTGTATGCGACTCAGTATTTTCCAGAACCCTTGAAGCAAAGCATTTCTATTAAGTCTTCCTTCACATGTGATTGCCACACCCACCTGTGCTGATTAATTTCTTGAAACCTTTGTTAATGGTCATTTACCAATAATCATTGCCATTGTACCTAAGGCTTTGCATTTCTCGTTATCTCTGTTGTGATTTACATGATTCTTTTAAAAGTGTTTTATGAAAAAGAGCAAACAGTAAACGTGCTGATAATACTAAAACTGAGATTTAATTGCTTAGATAAAATCAAGACAGGCTGACAAACTCAGACTTGTGGGAAGACTGGATGGATGGTTGCCTGGGGAATATTACATGAGTCATTGTTTTTAAAACCTCCAGAGTCAGGAAGAAGGAAGGGGCTGATTAGCTGGTGTTGCCTATCATATTCCCATTTCATATATTTCTAAAAACAGCACAGTTTTGTGAATGTGTTAAATGGTCCAGAATTAATAAATAACGATAAAAGCAGGGAATGAAGCTCTTCAGGCAAATTTAGCTCCTGACCTGGTCATGAATGAACATCTGTCCTCGAGCGGTCAGTGTCGGGCATTTGTATTTATCTGTGTGTATGTTCGTCTCCCTCCCTGGCTAGTGGAGCTCCTTGAGACAGAGAAGGAATGTTTCCATCGTTGTTTCACTGCGAGGACAAGAGCAATGCCTGTAATAGAATCATGCAGATGAACAGTTAATTACCTGATGGCTGGCTGGAAAAGAACTTTTTGAGCATAATAGCAATGGAAGAAACCTTAAAGGAAATTAGTGAAAGATTTGAATGTACAATATAAACATGTAAAATGTTTGTATCCTATCCTCCTCCTCCATAAATGTTTTACTAAATATGATAGCAAGAGATTTGATTCCTTTAGTATATAAAGAACTCATAAAAATCAAGAAGAAAAATATGAACCCAATTTGAATGGGCAAAGGATATGGATAAATAATTCACAAAGAAAAAATAGATATAACTAATATTAAAAATTTCACTTTTTTCAAAAATTTTTTATTGAGGTAACATACACATAACTTAAAATTACCATTTTAACCATTTTTAAGTGTACAGTTTAGTGGCCAATTATGCTTGTAATTAAGTGCAGAACAAAACAATCAAATACCATTTTGATCATTAGATGAAAAAATTATTTTTTTAAAAAAATGAAAATAAACCTGAAAGTGGCTGAGTGAATAGGAATGTATTTTGGTGCAACCTTTCTGGAAAGCGATTTGGGAATATGTATTAAAAACATCAAAGATGTTTATGCTCTTGGATGCAAGAGTCCCACTTTTAGAAATTTATCCTCTGTAAACAACCTGAATGTGAGTAAAGACGTTTATAATATGCAATGCTATTTATTTTAACAAAATACTAGGAAAATTCAGTAAGAGAAAATTAAATAACTTTTGGTATAGCCAGAAAGTAGACCACTCACACATCTTTTAAATAGATGTTAATGGCAAGCAATTTTTTTTAAAAAAGACAAAACCATTGTCTCTTTCAGATAGTCTTCCCATATGGGTGCATCTCTTGCTTTTCCACCAAGCACATGCGCACCCCTCTCTTCATCATGGCACTTACCAGGTTGTATTAGAAGCATTTGTTCATTTGCTGCTTCATTTTCTTTCCTAAACTGTGAGCTCCTTAAAGGGCACAAAGAATTCCTTACGTCTCTGACTCCTTGATCCGCAGCATAGTATCTGTATGCAGTAGGAACTTGGAAAACGTCCATTGAATAAATGGAGGTATGAGAGAACGTGGTATGTTATAGGAGGGACATACCATGTCCTCCTATATAGATGGGGACAGAAAATAGAGGGTATGTGCAAAACCTGAATAGGTAGATTGAACAGATTATGAAGACAACAGTCTATACTGGGTTTAGGAATTTTCAGTCACAAAATCCTTTTTTCCTTTTCACATTCATGATATCATACTTTCCAATGCTGTAAATTCTGTAATGGGAGACTTGAACCAGTGCTATGCTAGTGCATTTTTAACAGATGCCTCCTGTCCAAAAACCTTGGTTTGATGTGTTTGTTTTTTTAAATTTCCATGGCATATATGCTCTCATCACGGACAATTTCAAGCTACCAACATGACATTACTAAACATGGATGTGGGAAGAGATACACAGTATCATGCCATTAATTGTGAAGTATTTCTCCACCACACAGTTACAAGAGATGGAAATGACCTGAAGAGTGAAATGTAGTGAAATAATTAAGAAGTGATGACTTTTGAGTGTCTATTATCATTGTTTTTAATGTCTTTAATGGATACCACCAATCTTGTAGAGACTGTTCTGTGCCCTGAATATTAGTTTCCCTCTGATGCTTGCTTGAATGAGAGTTGACTGAGTTGTACAAGTTCCGCACTGTATGAGGGGACACCACTCACACACGGATATCTGCTTGGACCATCACAGGCTCCACTGCTTTCTGCTGCTCACCTGTCTCACTACAGCTTGAATATGTGCCCTGGTGTTTGGACTTGCTTTGGCTCCATCGCATGGTCCTTCTACCCTGCACGTCTTCTTATCTTTGGATTTCTCTTTGGACTCAAGATTCTTATTCTTTTTGCTCTAATAACTGACAACTGGCCTCATTCCATGATCTGATTACAGGGTTGTCTGGCTTCCTGGCTTTGGCTTAGCCAAACACAACTGAAATCCAAGTGCTGATAAATAGCAATATGAGAAAATGGCTGATTTAAGCAGATATTAATATTTTAGTGTTATCAATATCCACCAATACTTGCAAAGACCATGGTTGCTTTATTTCTAAACAGTTCCTAGGGATTCAAGACTGCTGAGTTTTGAAGGGTTCCTAGGTTAAAAAATGGAGCAAATGAATTAAACAAATGGCAGCTCTTCCCAAGCTGTCAGTTTGAAGAGGGTTCAGAAGAGAGTGAGTGAACATAAGAGTCTTTTATAGAATGAATTTATCCTTGTTAGCCCCTGGGAAGGACATATGGAATAAATCTAGGCTAAATACTAGATGCTTTTGAAATAAAAGATACTATACTTATGTGTAGTCTCATACTTATTTGCTATTTGAACCTAATAAAATCAAGGCTCCTTCATTAAGAAAGGAGGCTTGGCATTTTTCTTAATGTTCAGTAGATGTTAACACTGGTAACCTAATATTGTTAATAGGTTTCAGCCTTAAATGTTCTTGAGTGATGTAGGAAACAACTCGAGATAAATCACAAAGGAAAAAAGCACACTAAAAATTTACCTAGTTCTCTCAGTGGCAATAAAAGCCTTTAGTTGCTAGTTTAGGACTCACGCTGGTGGTTGGAGACAAAGAATTGCCCCTGCGCTTCAGCCTTCACTGATGCTCTGCCTGTAGAGAGGTGATTGGCCAGTTCCCAGGCCAGAAAAAGGTTTCTGAGCTTATCGCTGAACAGAATGGATCCTTATTAATGTAAAGATTGATTTTTGCCCCTCACTTCAAGGTAGTAGTTGTGTTTAAAGACATAGTGAAAACCTGCCTGGGAACAAGAAGTTGGTTTTCTGAAGAACATTTTCTATCTCAGACTCTTTCCATAGAAGAATTACGTTAAATCCTTCTTTGGACAAGGTAGGGTTAGAAACAAATATTCTAAAAAATAAGTAAACAACCAAATAAAGTTAGCTCTCTGAGTCTCACTTTCTCTTCAAAGGAAGTGATGCCAAGCAGGGCGGGCTGCAGGGGCACGTGCTCTGTGTCACTGCAGAGTCCTGCACTCAGAGGTGCTTCGCTCTGGGCGTCATACTCCGCATCTAGCTTAATGCTGTTGCCAGTGTGGAATTCTTAATAATTTTTGCATTAGGGGCCCGGCATTGTCACTGGGACCTGGAAATTATACAGTCGGTCCTGGTGGCAAGAGAGGTAGAAAGGCTTCCATAGATGGTCTTGGTGCCCACCCCGCCCCGCCCCCCACAAGAATGCTCCAGGACAATGAAAACCATGCCTTTAACAAAAGTTATAATTTTTATTTACCCAGCCAGGCAAGCGTAAACTGAGAACACCGATAACACAAATGGTATTATAAGCATCCAAGTGTGTATAACAGCTAACATTTATATAGTGCTTATTATGTGCCAGGTTTTGCATGCATTAACTCATTTAATCACCATTTGCCCATTTTACAGTTGAAAATATGAGCCACAGAGGGGAGAAGAAAATCAAACATCACACAGGTGAGTTAAATGGCAGAGCCTAGATTTAAACCAAGGCAGTATGACTTTACAATCTTTTTTATAAATGTAATATTTCTCTTTTCTAGTAAATGGAGCAATGACATTGGTTTGCAAAAAGATGCTTTGTAGTATTTCTGGTTATTCTAGTTTTTGCTTTTGAATTCAGAGAAAACTGATAAGCTAGGTGCCTTTATAGACCTAAACCAATGTGCACTTGGAAGCCAAATAGCAAATTGCACCAGAAAACAAACACATTCTTTGAACATCAACTACCTTTGGAACATCAACTACCGAGTATTTTGTAAAAGGGAAAGTACTAAACATATCACACTTTAGTGTCTCATGACTGGCATTCAATTTTGACTCAAAAGATTTTAATTATACTATTAGGCATGTATGCTATAGGCAACATGTTCACCCTTGGAAATATATAGTATACTTTATTCCTTTCAGGGAATTGGGGACTTGGCTTATACTTGCTGGATATGTTACATGATCCTGTAAAGCCATTTTCAAATTAGTCTTCCCTCGACTTTAAAAACACTCCTCATGTGGCTGCTGTGAGACTAAGAAGTACCTGGCACTTCCTGGAACGCAACTGACACTCTATTTGTGAATAATTTTTGATTTGTGAACACTGGTTTAGAGCAGGACAGTTGTATCTTGGGAATATAACTTCTCTGAGCCTCACTCCTTTCAACATAAAATGAGGTTAATAACACTCATATCACAGGGTGTTATAATGATTAAATAAAATAATATATATGAAGTGCTTATCACAGGGCCTGGCACTGTAAGTTCCTCAAAACTTTCTGCAAAGTGGACATCATTGCAATTTTCTATGAGCAAACCCAAACACAAATATGCTTGGGTCTTTTCCACTTTACAAACAAGAAACAAAACAAACAATTTTCCCCTCAAACTTGTTACTTCCTTGAAGTACTGTTCATCTTTTCCTTTTCTTTAACAGTTAAACTTCTGCTAAAAGTGGTCTTTACTTCCTTAACATCTTAACATCTATAGTAAGTTCCTACTAAATGAGAACTTCTATATTTTTATCTGAATTTTCCCTTTGTAATGTAGGTTTAAATAATTTCAAAGTGAAATGTGGGATGCACTATAAAATAATATTATTTTTAACATCATTTTTTCATTTATTTCTTCTTTGTACGTTATGTTCTATTAGGAGAATGAGATAAATATTGGTTTTAACTGTACAATGACACTTTTCTGTAGCAATTATGCATTTTTAAAAGTTTTAAAAAAGATTTTATTTATTTTTAGAGAGGGGGAAGGGAGGAAGAAAGAGAGGAAGAGAAACATCCATGTGAGAGAGAAACATCGATTGACCCTCTCTCACACTTGCCCCCCCAACCAGGGACCAAAATGGCAACCTCTTGCTTTGCAAGGTGATGCCCAACGAACTGAGCCACACAGGTCCAGAAAGTAATTATGCATTTTAAAAATAAACTTTAAAAAGGCCTTTTGGTATTTTTCCAATAGTTCTTTTATAAAGGGCTATTAAAATACTGTATAAAAGAAATAACACTCATTCATTATTAATACCTTGTATCAGTGATTACATCAGCTTAGTCTGGTCTTCGATCAGAGCCCTCAGTTCGGCTGGAGCTCAGGGAGCAGGCAACAGAGGGATGGCAAAGAGCACATCTTCTCCTGTGGCCTCTGGATCTTGCTCCCTCAGTGAGGCCTCCTCCTATACCTTTGCCTCATCTCCATTTGCCCTGTTTCCTACGCCCACCAATATGCTTGGGTCTTTTCCACCTTACAAACAAGAAACAAAACAATTTTCCCAAGAACTTGTTGCTTCCTTGAGGTACTGTTCATCTTTTCCTTTTCTTTAACAGTTAAACTTCTGCTGAAAGTGGTCTTTACTTCCTTAACATCTCCCACTGTTTACTCCCTTCTTTCACTCCTAGGACTTTGCAGAAACTGTTCCCTTGAAAGCATTAAGAACCCCCTAATCAAGGCATTTGACCTTTTCTTAGTCTGCATTCTTCTTGACCTGCCTGAACATGTGATACTGTCAAAATCTTGGCAATCTCTTATAGTATGGGGCATTGTTTGTACTTTTCTTGACATTTGTGTTTTGGTTTGCTCATAGAAAATGGCAATGATGTCCACTTTGCAGAAGGTTTTGAGGTCTCAGTAAGGTGTCATTATTAACATGTGCAACAATCAGTTTTTACCTCATTTACTCCCAGGGCTGTGTGTTTCACATTCCACGGATGACTCCTGTATCTGTATTTTTATCTTGATCTTCCTCTGGATGTTCAGTATTCCTTTTTAACAAACAGCTATACATCTATTTCTACCTGTAGTACTAAAATTTTGGGTGTTTATAGGTGGAAGAGTTCTTAGAGAGACCATATCAATTTACAGGGTAGGAAACGGTGGTATGGAGAGTAAACTTGGACTAAGTCTTCTGGGAAAGTAAGGATGGCTTTAGCTTCAAATAACAGAAGTTCCAATGTAACTGATTTGAATGTATACTCTTCCATAACAAGAAGAACAGGAGTACGTCATGCCAAAGGTAGGTTACTGTAGCAGTTCAATGGCAGCATCCGGTGTCCATATTCTTTCTACCTACTGACTCTGCCATCCTCAGCATGTTGGTCTGTCCACAGCCCTGCCCCTGATGGTTAGATAGCTGACCCAGAGTTCCATTCAGACCTGACAATGTTCACTGAAAAAAAGGACCATATCTTTAGAGTGAGTGTTCACTACCCTGAAGCACACAGCCAACTTTCCTCATGCCTCATTGGTCAGACTTGTGATGTAGCCTAGCAATGGGGCATGTAATTGGCTTAGACCAATCAGAATTTACCTTTTGAGGCTGAGTCCAGCCTCCTTTGAAGCATATGACACTACCAAGTTGAGCAGATGCAGAAACTAAATCTGGTTTCTCTTACATTCGAAAAGAGGAAGGTACAGTGGGAAATGAATGTTGGGCAGGCTCCAACAGCATCTGCTACTGTCTCTAGTGCTACAGCTGGAATGCAGTTTTCCTGACCACTACCCAACCGTCTTTCAATACTTCTCACTGCCTCTCAACATTTGAACCAGATTCAACATGTTCACCATCTAACTGATTACTTTTCCAGATTTGCCCTTTCTGTTCTTTTATGTACTGAACATTTTCTTCTAAAGGTGTGCCACCATTTTCTCCACTAATTTGCCATCTTTGACTTTCTTCCCTTTCTTGTTCTCCACAATTCACTCTCAAAATTTTGTTTAATCTCTCTATTCAAAAATCTTTTTTTTTCATGTTTCTTTCCTTTATCACTATCATATCTTTATTACATATGAATTGGATGAAAAAAATTTTACTTTTCATTTATTTTTGGAGAGAGGAGAAGGAAGGGAGAAAGAGAGAGATACATCAATCAGTTGCCTCTTGTGCGCCCCCAGCTGAGGACCTGGCAGGCAATCTAGGTATGTGCCTTGACCAGGAATTGAACTGGTGACTTTTTGGTTTGCAGGCTAGCACTCAATTCATTGAACCACACCAGCCAGGGCAGAATTGTATTTTTATAATAGTCTAGTTACTGATTTTCCTGACTCAACTCGTTTTCTAACTCTCATTTACTCTTCAAATCACGATTATATTCATTTTCCTAAAACATTCCTCTTACTTTCAGAAAACCTTCTGTAAAGGAGTGCCCAGTGAGACTAACTTGTAATAGTTTTTAAAATTAGGGTAAATTATTTCAGTAGTTTCCATTTCTAGTGTTAGAATTTACAAACTTCCTTGAGTCAGGTATCCTTGTATCTGAGAAGAAACTCTCAAATGGTCTCCTTTAAATTGGTATATGGCCAATAGATATTATTGTTTAAGGGAAAGCATGTAACAGGACTTATGTTTTACATTGACAAACACTGCCCTCCTGGAAGGTTAAAAAAAAAGGATGGGTATAGTTGCATAAAGAAGTAGTGGATGAAAGTCTGATACTTTTTGTTTACAAGTTTAATATTATTGGAAGAATATTAAACTTTTAAAAATGGACCCAAATGAGATTATTCAGCAGAGACATAAAATGCTTTTGAGGAGAAATTCACTGTAAGAAAAAGGAGGACCCGGAGTGATGGCCAAGGACATATACCTATAGTGATAAGAATGGGATTGTGAGGGCTGTTTCTTGAATGGGCTACCTGAATTTAGTGGGGAGTCTTTGGAAGAGCACTATGTGCATGTGGATGTGTGAGTGTATATACACTACAGACCGAATCATGGAAAGGCTCATGTAAGGGTTCAGTACTGAAGATTTGGGTCTTTGCAGCAGGTCTACTCCTGAAGCAGAGCTGTCTCCACGTGCACTTAAGGAATTCTTGCAGTGGTGGCAACAGTAAGTCAGGTCCCTCAGGTTTTTTATGGGGACTCTGGGAACTCGGAATCATAATTTTCTCACAATAAGACAAGAGAAAAGATATAAAGGCATCCAGATTGGCAAGAAAGAAGTAAAAGTCTCTTTATTCACAGATAATAATAATTTATTTAGAAAATCCTATGTGTTCTACAAAAAAGCTCCTAGAACTAAGTGGCTTTGGCAAGATTATAGGATACAAGATCAAATATAAAAATCAATGGTATTTTAATATACTAATAATGAATCATCAGACATTGAAATAAAAAGCATTTAAAGTAACATAAAAATGAAATATTTAAGGATTAATTTGAGAAATGATATGAAAGACCTATAAATGGAAAACTATAAAATACTGCTGAGAAAAATTAAAGAAGACCAAAAATAGAGAGATATTTTGTATTTCCAGATTGGAAGACTCAGCATGGTTAAGTTCTTTCTCAATTAATATAGAGATTCAACACAATCCCAATGAAAATACTAGCAAGTGTTTTTTTTTTGGTAGAAATGGATAAGCTGATTCTAAAATTTATATGGAAATGCAGGGGACTCAGAATAGCTTAAGCAATTTAAAATAAGACTACAAATTTGAAGAACTTACACTACCTGACTTCAAGATTTATTATAACACTGTAGTAATCAAGACAGTGTGGTATTGGCATCAATTTAGACAAATAGATCAATGGAACAGAATAGAGTGCAGAAATAGACATATACATAATGGTCGATTGTTTTTGACAAGGGTATAAAGACAAATCAGAATTATAAAGAGAAAAAGGGCATTTTTTTCAACAAATAATGCTGGAGTAATTAGACATTCATTTGCGAACAACGATAACAACAACAACAAAACTACAAACAAGAAATGCCCAAACAAAAACTTCAATCCATACTTTGCACCATTTACAAGAAAATGAACTCAAAATGGATTTTAGTTCTAATGTAAAACTATAGGGGAAAATCTTTATGACCTTGAGTTAGGCAAAGATTTCTTAGACACACCATCAAAAACACAATCCATTACAAAATGAATACATTAGCTGGCATCGAAATGAAGAACTTCTACTCTTTGAAAGATAAGCCAAAGACTGAAAGAAAATATTTGCAAATCATATATCCAATGAAGGGTTTATATCCTGAATAAATTTAAAAAATACTCTAAAATATCAACAATAATAATTTAAAATGGGCAAAAGATTTGAACAGTTCCTTAATCAAAGAAACTATAAAAGTGGCAAATAAAAACATGAACAGTCATTAGTCATTGGGAAAATGCAAATTAAAACAATAATAAAATATCACTACATACCTATTAGAATGTCCAAAATTAAAAAGCAGTAACCATACCAAGTGATTGCAAGGATGTGGAACCACTGGAATTCTCATATATTGCTGGTGGAATGTAAAGTGGTAAATCACTTTGGCCAATAGTTTGGCAGTTATTTAAAAAGTATAACATAAACCTACTGGGTGATTCAGCCAATTCATGGCTAGGTATTAATGCCCAAGGGAAATGAAAGCATATGTCCATAAATGACTTACATAAGAATATTCATAGCAGCTTTATTTGTAGTAGCCCCAAACTAGAGACCACATAAATGCCCATCAAAAAGGTGATGGAATAAACAATGGTATATCCATGCAGTAGAATACTACTTATTAGTAAAAGGAACAGAACATTGATACACCCAGCAATATGCATGAATCTCAAAAATTTGTGCTGACTGAAAAAAGTCAGACTGGGGTCCATACTATGTGATTCTATTTATATAAAAAGTTTGAAAGTGCAAATTAATCTAGAGTAAGCAGAAAGGAGATTGGCAGTTGCCTGGGGATGAGTCAGGAGGAAGAGGTTACAGAGAGGCGCAAGGAGACTCTGGGGAGTGACTGATATATGTATTATCTTGATTGCAGTGGTGGTTTCATGCGCGTATACCTGTGTGAAAACTTACCAAATTTTATACTTTACAGTTACAGTTAATTGTATGCCAATTATTTTAAAGTTATTTAAAAAGATATTGTAAATAGATAAAAATAGGTACAGTGCTAACTGGTTATGAATCTGCGTTTCTCCAATAATACCCTCCGAACCCTTGGGTCTGGCATTTGCTGTCCACAGTCTGGTTTCAGGCTGACATTCCTACTGTGTCGCCCATTGACATCTTGGAATCCAGTCATAGGAGACTCTTTCCTGAACAGGTATTACCTTTTCTCATGTGTTTCATTAGTGTGGAATGGTCTGCCCACCATCTTCTGATGCCCTCACTTGGAGATGATCTCCCCCCACGCTGCCCCCTGCTTTCTCTGAACTCCTATAATGCTTTGAACCTTTCTTTATAGCCCTCATCACACACTACTTTATATTATACCTTGCCAACACATTTCTTACCTGTCCTGCAAGACTGAAAGATTCTTGAAGGTAGTGACTCATGTATTTATTATATATCTTAGTACTCCAATGGCATCTTAGAAAACATCTTGTAAATATTAGCTATATAGATATACAGTATGTATGTTTAACTGATTTTTTAAAAACTATACTGGGCCCAGTATATTTAAAAAAATAAACTCGATTTAAAACATTTTATTGTTTTTTAAAAATATAAGACTTTCCCTAATTATGGTATATGCAATCTTCATTCACATAATATTGGGAAAATATTTTCCATATATGTAGATGGCTTAACCACTTAACCTATCATAAATACCTTCTGTTTATGATCCTGGAGGTATTTCTCATTGCTTAAGTGTCAGGGACTATTGTTTACACTAGATGTGTAATTCTTTAATGATTTCCCTTATGATGTGTGCACTCACATCTCGAGCAAAAATGGCATAAAGATTCAATGATTATATTATGAAGAAGATAACAAAAGGCTGTTTCTGGAACATTTTTTTTTGTGTATTTTGACTGCATGTTTAAATAATGAAACCTTAGCCCTGTCCAAGAAACAGGCTCATGATGAAACCTAAGAATGGTTTTGTTGCAGAGTTAAGGTGAACTCGGAACTGGGCTAACAGGAGAGCTTTGTTTCAGTTTCAAACATCCGGCAAAGTCGGGAAATTGGATAAAAGGAGTTTAGGAAATTGTACCCGATGAGAAGGTACTGATGTTTTGTATTTGTTCCGATGTGAAACATCTATTTCTCTCACATAGAGATGGATATGTAATGGTCTCAAATATAATGGAAGTGCTCCTTTCTGGGGCTATTGTAATTTTGAAATGGGTTTGTTTGAGGATTCTAGGTCTGATTTCATATTATTAAACTCTGAAACGACAGAAGGCTTTCCAAAGTAATCCTCGAGCCTCCGAATGGCCTCATGGTGCACCGTGAGTTTGCTGCGTACGAAGTTTGAAGGGCTTGTGTGCAATACAATCATCCTTTCTGTAACAACTGCCTATACCTTAGCTCTTGCCTTTCCCATGAACCAGGTTTCTTCTGTGCTCGGGTCAGGACACAGCCTGGGTGCCAGAGTGGTAGCCACTGAAGGTTTCTAAAACAGATACTGGGGCAGAGGTGCTGAGCTTGGGGTTTGGAGGCAGACCTGGCCTGGAATCCTAATTCCATCACATAGGAGCTCTGTGGCCATGATCCAGGTGCCTAGCTTTTTGAGCCTTAATTTCCTCATCTGCCAAGTGTCCCATGAATGTCAAGAGCTTAGTATGGGCCTGGCACAGAGAGCATACACTCAACATGTACTCTGAGTATTTTAGCAACCAGAAATGATCTTAGTTTAATGTCAAGAAAAATAACTTTACTGTGCTAAGGATAATGTTTTTAAGTGACAGTGTGGATGTGGATATTTTTCTTAGAAACATTGTTACAGGAAATTTGGCCCGGTTGTATATCTAGCGTTAAAAGGCATGCCCAACCTTGCCCAGAAGATACACAGTATCGGTGCCTCTAAATAGATACACAAATGTGTTATGCAAGCCCAGATACTGTCCACTCAATTCACTGTGGGCAGGAAGAGGATCTATTTTTAAGTGGGGGAAAGAAGACCATGATTGATTAAAAATAGGATCCTCCTCTGTCTTCTCTTTGCCACATTCACCCTCTATTTTTCTGTCCATCTCCATTTTTCCTGAAGTTCTCTTGTTATCCCTGTTCATTCCACCCTCTTCTTTCTCTGCTTTAGAAATGGTGCATATTATGAAAGAGAAAATACTTGACACCATCCCCAGAAAGGCAATGGTGGGGGTAATGTATTATTAATCCCGAACACCTGGCCTCCTTTTATTTGACTGTCAGAATGACGGGATTTTTTTGATTATTCAAAAAAGTCCTCATGCCGGTGCTCACAAATGACTAAAAAGGTTAATAAATTTCAGAATCTGCCTGGTAATCCAGGGAGATGGAACTCTGCAAACACAGACTTTTCTTTTTCCATTGAATCTGACATTATGAAAAGCTACCCCTCTCTTCCTACACTCAAAGTATTTATCCAGGCTTTAAACACAGAGTAGCAAGAGTGTGGCAAAAGAGCTAACATTCACTGCGGGGCTGCTCTGCTGAGGGAATCTCACACACACCGTCTTAGTGGGCTCTCTCAACTGGCCTGTGGGGAAAGCAGCACAGTTGCTATATTTCATGAGTGAGGGTACAAGGGGACTTCAGTGTGCCCCATCAGAGAGGGACTCACACCAGTGCAGTTTCCCTGAGCACGAGTGACACCTTGCAAGATTTAGCCATCCTCTCCACTGGCCCCCCCATCCCTGGGGTGGCATCATGCTGCAATACCTTGATGTGAGTGCCCCCTCTTTGCCCACCATGCTGTGCCAATCATGGCAAGATGTACCTTCCAGTGCCAACTGTCCTCTGTGGCTAGCCAATTCTTAGGACCGTGGTCAAGTACAGAATCTGTCTTTCTAGGAAAGGCGGCTGCAGAACTGACATCCCCTTCTTCAGGAGCACAACCACAACATCCATCTCCCCACATCTCTTTTCTTGGCTCTGATAACGTAGAGGCAACTCTGTGAGTCTCTTTATATTGGCCGTGGGAGGGGGGTGGAAGTTGGGGTGTCATAATAGTGGGTGGTTAGCCCAGTTCCCTGAACTGGTACCTCCCAGCAAACTCTGTAGGGCTGTGGTGGAGATACCTGTGGTTTTGGTCTTCATTTACAACTCTGAGACAGCAAAAGCATCCTTTACACATAGATTATCAAAGTTAATCCTTGGGGGTCAGGGGAGGTAGGAGAGGGCAAAGGGGGATAAATTGTGATGGAAGGAGACTTGACTTGGGGTGGTGAACACACAGTACAATATACAGATGATGTATTATAGAATCATATACCTGAAACCTATATAATTTTATTAACCAATATCACCCCAGTCAATTCAATAAAAAAAGAAAACAATTTAATCCTTATAACAACTCTACGAGGAGGGTTCATTTGAGATCCTAGTAGTGTAGTGACTATAAACACACATGGGCCTGGGTTTGAATCACAGTTCTTACACTGTTAGTGTGACATTCGAACTACTTCTCTGTGTGATTTTTCACTTTCCCGTGCCTCAGTTTCCTCTCTGTGTGACAGGAAGAGTAAAAGTACCTAACTTCTACCATTGTGGAAAGCAAATAAGATAGGCTACATGATAGGACTCTGTAAGTGTTCACCATCGTTATCTCTATTTTCCAGATGAGGAAACTGACACCTCAGTGGGTTAGATAACTGCCCAGTGTCACACAGATAGAAGTGCTTCCAAACCGGTACCACTCTTCATGCTCCTAAGCCTTTTTTACATCCTGGCACACAAGGAAGAGGACATTGGGGAGAATGAATGAGACAGCTCAAAGCTTGAGGTGTTTGGTCTGGGGGGCTCTGGCTACCCCCAGACCCTTCTGGTCACCTGGGCTGCACTGAAAAGGAGAACGGGAGCTGCCTAGCCAGGCCAGGGATGCGGGTGGGTCTTCCTGGAGGAAATGATGCCTTAGGTGTAGCTTGAGGAGTTAGTAAAGTTTAGTAATGAAGGGAGGCAGTAATAATGGGTGAGAGGGACTGCTTAATTTTCCCTTCTGAAAAACGGAGACCACAATGATATCTACTTCACAGGATACTTAAAAACTCAATGATCTAATGTGTATGGAAAAGGCTTTGTAAAATGTGGTATCAATTTTAGCTGTTACTCTACCTCAGGAAAATGGACAAAATATTTGAAGTCATGAGAGTGATCTAGGCGTAGGGGTCACAGAGAGGGAACACTTCTATCAAACTTTCACTTGGGGAAAGTTACAGCTTCAAATAGGACGTTCTTTCCCTCCTCCCCTCCTTCCTTCCCGCCCTTCCTTCCTTTTTATCTTCTTTAAATAAAAACAGACATTAGCTTCCTCCAAGATTTGTTATGAGGCTTAAGCTATTTTCATCAAGTAACTAAAGCCAGTAGGAAGAATATCAAAAAGCCTATAATCCCAAACAGTTGTATCTCTGAATTTTGTGCTGTTGGGCCTTATCTGAGGAAGGGGCCTGCCAGGCTGTCTCTGTGTCCCGGTCCCAGGCCTTCTTCCTTGGTGAGGATTTGTTCTGACAGACAAGGCAGCCAGCCACAAGCTGGACCCAGAAACAAAACTTTGGTCACCAGAGGGGAGACTTTAGGGATGTCTGTGAGGTTGTCTCCTGCCAGGGCCTGACATCCGAGTCCTGTGGAAAGGGGGATGGGAACCTTGAAAGGGCCACTGCACTGAAAATGTTGTCTATCTCTGGGGCCCAGGGATGTGTTCCTTGCCCTTTTTCTCTCAAAGAGGGTAAGCCAGGAAGGCATTCTTCCCGGTTGTGCAACACACGCTAATAGCCTTGTCATCCTGACCTCAGCTGTGGCATGAGATGGCTATGTCTTGTGGGCGTGAAAGGATGGAGGCGATGGAAAAGGGGAGTAGCGGATGTCGTGTGGGTGGGACTAGACTTATTTGTCAGCCTGTCAAATATGTTCATGGGGAGACTGATTAGAAGCAAAAAATAGGGAAACATGGGTTACACACATAACAAGTCAAAAATAATTAAATCTTGGAAATTTTGATCCAGTCTTCATTGCCGTTTAATTTCTTCATCCTTGAGCTACTTTACTTTGAGATCTAGGATGAGTGCCGTAGACTAATTTATCTCAAAATATTACCTGTTATAAGAAGTTTTGTTTTTAAACCCTCACCCAAGGATATTTTTTTTCACTGCTTTTAGAGGGTGAGGAAAGGAGAGAGTGAGAGAGTGATAGAGAGAGAGACAGAAACATTGATGTGAGAGAGAAATATCAGTTGGTTGCCTTCTTGCATGTGCCCCAACTGGGGATCAAACCTGAAACCTGGGTATGTTCCCTGACTGGGAGTTGAATCCACAACCTTTTGTTTTACTGGGCTACACTCCAACCAACTGCACCAAGGTGAAGCTTTTTTTGGGGGGGAGAGAGAATTTATTTAAAATTTGTTCAACTTTGACATTTTCTTTCCTGAGTTTACTGTAAAATTCAAGTCAAGTAACTTGCATACATGCATCAATATTTTAAAAGCTACCTATCTTACACATGAAAAAAGAAGGCTTACAATCTTCAATAATCTTTAATGTAACAACATTCATTATACATGAGTCCTCAAAGGAGAAACTTGCATTGTCCAGAATGCTAAGTGCTACACAATGGTGGCTTTGGGATAAATACCACACATTTGCTTTATAAAACCATCACTGAATGACTTTAGCAGACTAACCCTGAAAGTCATCACAACTGTTCTGTCTTAATAATCTGGACCAACAAAAGGAGAGAATTTTTTTCTAATGTGACATTCTCATGGTCATACTTTTAAAAGGATTTCTTCTTTGAAATTCGACTCTGATGTTGCAGTGCTCATCTGTTCTTGGAGAAGCCGACTCATTCTTCGTGGCTGAACTCAGATGTCACCTGCCCTGTAAACTAGTCCCCAACACCTTAAGCAGGATTAATCTATGCCGTGGAACTAGGTGCATGTGCCTCTATCATGGCATCGTCGCTACACAGTGTCATAGCTATTCTCATGTTTGTTTACCCAATCAGCTGTGAGTTCTTTGAAGGTAGGGATGGTTTTCAGTACAGGAGGCACTTAATAGGTACTTGTGGCATTAAAGACAGCGTCTGTCATCATAGATACTATGTTTAAAATATAGATAAATTTGTGCACTTGTACAAATAAATTTGGAAAAAAATGTTCAAGGGCTGTTGCCATCCACATTTGACAGAAAAGATTTTTTTAAAGGAAATTGTCATCTTAAAATCTCCTTAACTGAAGAGATTCAAGAAAGGTCAACAATATTTCAAGGTGAATGGCTGAGTTGATGAATTAATAAAGATTGTTCTGTTATCTAGTGTGTGTTTGACTCATTCCTATACCTATATTTAAAGCTAGAGCTCAGGAGAAGGGAGGGAGATGGGTTCAATGTTTGTTGAATCGTTCTATCCACTAGGTTCTGTATTAGGAGGTTTCCACATTAAGTACAATGTACTTTGATTCCAGTTTAGGTACAGCACCTTCTGTTGTGTCCTATCAGTTCTTTTAATCAAATGCAGAAATTACCTTTTGAAAGTCCGGTAGTGTGAATAGAGTCATCTCACCTAGTAAGTGGCTGAATTAGAACACAAGTCTGAAAAAAATTTTAGTGTATGTATATATGTATTAAGAAAAAGAAAGAATTGAACAGTCATTAAGCAATTCAGAGCAGCCCTCACCTTATAGCCCACATTTCCCCCCTTAAATTATTATTTAAGGAAAAAGGCCTGGGAGGAGGGCCTTTAAGTGGGAATAGGTGTGTTGGGTTAGCAAGTGAACTCAGGGTCAGAAACCTGGGTAGGGTCTGACTCTGTCAGATTCCAGTGGTGTGATTTTGGGAAAAGTATTTACCCTCCGTGAGCCCCAGTTTCCTTAACTATAAAATGTAAGAATGGTTGGACGGGAATAACCACCATCTGTGTGCTACCGGAGGCTGTGAGAAGGAAACGAGAGAACGCACTGAGCGCTTAGCCGAGGGCTCGGCGCACACGAATGCCAGATTCATTCACGTCGCAATTATCCAAATGCTCTATGCTTGTTGCCCAAAGACAACAGATAATTGCTCATGTTCCCACTTTCTTACTGTTTAGTAGATGAAGTCTTAACGTAGAAGAGAATTCCCCTGAATGACCTTTTCCCTGTGAACTTCATCCAGATTGTGGGGTTTGCAATCATTTGATCCAAGTTTAGTTCCTGGTTCTGTTTTGCGATCTTGGTGAGACTCATTCCTCAGTTTCTCTGAAGTCAGTTTCCTTCTCTGCACAATAGCAAACAAAGCCAGACCTATCTTGCCAGGCTAACTTGAAAAGTGTTCAGATAAGAAGCACCTAAGAGTCAGGAGAGCCTTCTGGAAGGGAGTGAAGTTCAAGTGGACACCTGAAAAAGAAAAGGGCCTTGTAAACTCCGATGCACACTTATGTCATAAATAATTACTCTATCATTTTAATAACATTAGTATATGTAGCTGACATTTAAGTTTATTACAAGCTACATTTCCTATTCTATGGCTTTTACTTTTTAAAAAAATTTAAAAAGATTTTTATTTCTTTATTTTTAGAGAGAGGGGAAGGCAGGGAGAAAGAGAGTGACAGAAACATTGACGTGCAAGAGAAACATTAATTGGTTGCCTCTCACACCCCCCAGCTGGGAACCTGGCCCACAACCCAGGCATATGCTGTGAAATGAACCGGCCCGCAACCCTTGTTCGCAGGCTGGTGCTCAACCCACTGAGCCACACCTGCCAGGACCTGTGGGTTTCACTTTCTGATGTCACATTTGAATTTCAAGTTGTTAAGGAAAGAAATTCTGTGATTTTTTTTCCTGTGGACTGTAATTAACCACAAAATTGGTCTATCATTTTCCTGGAGGTGTTTCTAGCAGAACTTCAGCCTTCTGCAATGTCTTCAATCGTCAGTTGTGTCATGTGAGAACCCAAATAAGCATAGACTGTGCAGCTTTTTCTAGCTTTCATACTGAATGGGATAAACCCATGAGCTTCTGCTGAGTTCGTGCACACATGTTTATGTGTGTGAGAAAACAAACATATACATCTTGGATTTGATCCTGACGTATTCCTTGCGTTTAAACAAGACACTGAAGGGCACATTAACTTTCCCAGGTCACTAGGGTTTTCATTAGAATGCTGGACTATAGATAGTTCCCTAGTGGTGGAGTGAGAATAATGTACCATTCTTCCCCGCTCACCCCACAAGTTTAGCATACCAGAGAATGACACTGACTTGCAAATATCTGGCTCATTGTGTGCTGGTGTTATTTATAAGGTCAAATTCTAGCTTAACTTTTTTTGGTGAAGAAAAATTAGCAAGGATATCTATGTGAACATTTTGTTTCTTAGAGAAAATTATGTTATATGGAGTCTACTTAGTTCACCACATAAAAATTCTTAGCACAGAATATCTAGCACAGTGTAAGAATTATAAAAATTTATTTCCCTTGAGTTGCTTAAATGTCATGGCGTTTGGTAGGAAATAGGAAATATATCATTTTGCAAATACTCTTGCCAGTGCTTCTCTGTTCTGGTCTCATATATAACCCGGCCATCTACATAGAAAATGGTATTTGAGTAATTTCCAGGTGAATACAAACAACAGAGCTAGGCACAGAGATAATTCAGAAAGTCTTTATTTTATTTTATCTTTTAGAGCAAGATTATCTGTTCAAAAAATCTAGAAAATTATCTCTACTGTTTCCAGTTGATTTTGTCTGAACTAGTTCTGTGAGATCCACAGGACAGACCACGCTGGGATGAAGCAGATTTGTTAGAATAGTAAAATCTGCTACGTGGCTGATCTTACCAATTTTTCCTAGACTTTAAGTTGCTTGAGGGCACAAACTGTATTGTATTTATATTTGAATCTCTGCAGTGTCTTGAATTTATTTAAATTCAGTTTAGTGTAAAATCATTTCCAGGCCTCCTAAGAATCAGACGGTGTTTGAAAAATATATTCCTCAATGCTATTTTTTATTATATCTGGTTTAGTGTCCATGGGGCTCCATGTCTATTGTGGAAACATGGGCATAGATTTGTGACAGGACATTACAGACTATGACAAGGAAAGCAGCAGCAAAAATTGTGTGACATTTGGTAGATATGGGTAAAATAAATGCAGAACTGTGTAACCTAACAGAATTAATATAGACTGAGTTTTTGAAAATGTTTTCATGGCCTATATTACATTATACAGTTTGTCTTACTTTTATCTTTTGACAGTTTTATTGTTAACTAAGCCTAAAAATCAGATAAGGAGATGCTTATGTGTTTGTGTGTGTGTGTGTGTGTGTAAACAAGAGATAAATAAAATGTTACCGCAATGGGTCCTGCTTAGAATAAGGATAATGGCTATTAATTAAAAGCTTAGTATGTGTCAGGTAATCCTCCCTCTCTCCCTTCCTTCCTTCCTTCCTTCTTTCCATCCTTCTTTGTTATCCTTACCTGAGGACATTGTTTTATTCATTGCTTTTAGAGAGAGAGGAAGGGAGAGAAACACTGATGAGAGAGAGAGAGAAACATCGATCAGTTTCATCCTACATGCACTTGGACCAAGTACCAGCACCTGGGACTGGGTATTGTACATGTCCATGGCAGGGGAAGGGGGGTTGGGGAGCAGTGCCCATGCCTATGCCCTGGCTAGGAATCAAACCTGCGACTTTTCGGTTACAGGAGAACACTCCAACCAACTGAGGCATACCTGCCAGGACTGTGTTAGACAATCTTTAAATGCAATATCATATTTAATGTATACAACAACCTGATGAATTAAATGTTATTTCCATTTTTATAAGATTAATAAGCTGATATTCAGGGGTGTTTAATAACTTGCTCAAGTGCACATAGTAAGTGGCAGACTGAGAGTCAAAACCCAAAGTCTTTGACTAGTAAATTGGTATTCTTTCCACTATTTTGCTTGACACAGGAGACACCTACACATGGTGATTTCTTAACAGTGTCAAAACACCTTTTTCTTTTGGGATACCACTTGTCTGTAATTATTACCTGTAGAGTCTTTCTTTGAGCCTTAAGGACAGATTAAGGCTTTATTTATGCAGAGCAATAAAATAGAGCAATCTCAGCTTCCAGTACTGGCAATAGTTACTGGGAAGTCAGTAACTGGACAAAAGCGAGTCACTCTGAATAAAAGAAAAAAAGTGAAGTGAGAGGGTGTTTGAAGTTTTGTCTTTTTTTAAAGCAACTAATTAAGCAACTTGGATTCTGAGTAGAAAGAAACAAATGAAAATGTTATTTCAATTTTCCAACTATGTTGAATTATCACTCTAGGATTTTCACCTCCGGGCGGTAACGAACAAGCACCATGGGAGAGCTGCAGGTGGGAGAGGCTGAGAAGGATCCCGGGTTTTCTCAGGTGATGTGGGCGCCAAGGTGGTATTTTGACTGGGGAGGGCGGTGGTGATATAAAGTAATTTGTCTATCTGACCTTTTGGCTCCAGTGTTGTGCAGACGAGGGAATCTGAGTCTGCTGAGATGGGCATCTACACACCTAACTTGCTCTGCTGTGTGTACTGTGGGCCAGGTAGAGTGGTGAACCAAAGCAGCATGGTTCTTGCCCTCATGGAGCTTATATTCTAGTCTTAAAAATACATAGTACTTTCATAAAACAGCATGTGAGGACTTTTTAAAGAGACATTATAGTCAAAGAAAGTTCAGCAACTCAGAAAAAGAAAAATTGTCTCTGAAAGGCCCCTGAAGCCAGCCTAAGGCTGGGAGTGTTCAGAGGGACTGTGGGAAGACAAGATAATGGGGAGGAAATATAAGGGCTCAAATGCAGTTTTTGACTAAAAGTCATCACATCAGTGGGAAATTGCACTGTTCCTGATTGTGGCTATGCCCACTATTAAACAGTAGTGGCATTAAAAGCTCTGACTGCAATGGGTGTGTAGGGGAACTCACTGAGATGCAATATGGCTTCAGCAGCAAAGGCATCTGGGAGAGGTTGGACACCTGGCTCTCTGTAGCCTCTCATGTCTTCATGAACATACAGAGTGTGATAACTGCCTGATGTTAATCTGTTAACTTAGGAATGCATAGTTCTTTCTATGTGGTGGTCTATCTGACTACCCACCATATGATTTTGCTATTAACCCCCTGTAAAAAGGGACCCTGCCCTAGGACGGGTGTGGATTTTTCCCAGCCAGCCACCACTGGGAGTAGCTACTTTGCCTGTGTATGTAAGTTTCTCCTATTAAAGCTCTTATGAATTTGAATAAGACTATGTGTCAGTTCTTTGGAATTGATCCTGAATTTAGACTTTTGGGACTTTCCCTAACAGGTACCATAGTGGTTTAATACAGACTGCTTTTAATTCATTGGTAACTTGAGGCAGATATTTATGGGCTCTACCAGCAAACCAGGTCCTCTTTCTGTGAAGAGGTTTCCTAAATATTAAAAAATATATTATTTATTTTATTGAGGTGAAATTAACACAACATAAAATTAACCATTTAAAAGTAAACATTTCAGGAGGCTTCTGGTGTAGATGGCAATGTAGACAGACATGGCTCACGTCTTCACACAAACACATCAAAATTACAACTAAAATATAGAACAATCATCACTCAGAACCATCAGAAATTGAGTTGATTAGAAGTCTGAGAACTATAGAATCAAAGAGACCACATCCATCCAGAGTGGTAGGAAGGGTGCAGAGATGTGAAACGGGCCAGTCCCTCACCCACATGTTGCACATAAAAATTCAGAAGGGATATCTCAGGCATGAGGAGTGCCAGCCCCACACCAGGCCCCCCAGCCCAGGGTTCCAGTGCCAGGAAGGTAAGTTTCCACAACTTCTGGCTGAAAAAAACAGGGGGATTGAGTTGGTGGAAGAAAATTCTGGAGCCCCAAGCAGTTCCTCTTAAAGAACATGCACATGGACTGACCTACTCAGACTTACTCCCTCTGAGCTCCAGCACTGGGGTAGCAGCTTGAAAGACTCTGGTGGTATACAGGGAGACCCTGAAGTGTCTGGCATTAAGGCGAGTAGAGGCCATCATCACTTTTCTAAACACTCCCCCCACAGACACATACAGCGTGTAAGTTGGTGCAATATCTGAGACTCCATGTTAACTTGGCTAACACTGTTTGACCCACCATGGAGATCTCCAGAGACACTGTTCCACACAACTTACGGGCCCACCAAAGCAGCTTTTCCATATGAATGGCTGGGCTTGGCTCATACTTCACAGCTTCCTAAATCCTCTCAAACAAGCAACAGCTGGCTTCAGTGAGCCCTAACATAAGCCAGATTAGAGTCACAGCTTGGCTTCACCTGGGAATCTCCAAGCCCTGCACAAGTAGCAGCCAACTCAGATTGCTTTATAGCATGGGCAGGGTGGCCTGGGCAAAACACAGGTGGAGGCTGACCTTGGCCTTTCCCCTGTAGGGAAATGCCAGGGCCAGCGCACCCAGTGGACAGCTACAGACCATGTCAGAGCACCACTACCTGCCCCTGAATGGCTGATCCTCTACAGAGGGCAGAGGTTTGTGGTCAGTGGTCACGGACAATCATTGCAGCTGACTGGCCTGGGCAAATCTCTCCCATTGATCTGCCAACATCAACCAAGTCTCAACTAAAAGAGGACAGTGTACTCAGCTCACACAAAGGGCATACCTTGAGTACCCAGTTTGGTTGATAGGGGAGGCTGTGCCACTGGACCTACAGGACACCTACTACATTAGGCCATGCTACAAAGACATGGAATTGAAGCAGCTTTATCTAATACATAGAAACAAACATAGGGAGGCTGCCAAAATGAGGAGACAAAAAAAAATGGCCCAAATGAAAGAAAGATCAAAACTCCAGAAAAAGAGCTAAATGGAATGGAGATAAGCAATCTATCAGAGGCAGAGTTCAAAACACTGGTTATAAGGATGCTCAAGGAACTTAATGAGGACCTCAACAGTGAGGACCACAATTAGTATATCCTTGGTGAAAAACGAAGAATACACTAATTGAAATAAAGAACAATTTACAGGGAAACAACAGTAGAGTGGATGAAGCCGAGAATCAAATCAATGATTTGGAACATAAGGAAGCAAAAAACAACCAAACAAAACAACAAGAAAAACCCTTCCCCCTACAAATGATGACAGTATAAGCAGCCTCTGGGACAACTTCAATCTTGCCAACATGTGTATCATAGGGTTGCCAGAAGGAGAAGAGCAAGAGCAAGAGCAAAAGATTGGAAATCTGTTTGAAAAAACAGTGAAAGAAACTTCCTTAATTTGGTGAAGGAAATAGACATGCAAATCCAGGAAGCACAGAGAGTCTCAAACAAGATGGATGCAAAGAGGCCCACTCCAAGACACATCATTAAAAATGCCAATGGTTAAAGGTAAAGAGAGAATCTTAAAAGCAGCAAGAGAAAATAAGTTAATTACCTTCAGGGAAGTTCCCATAAGACTGTCAACTGATTTCTCAAAATAAACTTTGCAGGCTAAAGAGATTGGCAAGAAATATTCAAAGTCATGAAAAGCAGGGACCTACAGCCAAAATTGCTCTGCCCAGCAAAGCTATCATTTAGAATCAAGGACAGATAAAGAACTTCGAAGACAAGAAAAAACAAAAGGATTTCATCATCACCAAACCATTATCATATGAAATGTTAAAGGGACTTAAGAAAAAGAAGAAGATCAAAACTATGAATGATAAAATGGCAAAAATATACATCTATCAACAACTGAGTCTAAAAAACAAAGTAAGCAAATAAGAAGAATAGAGACAGAATCAAAGATATGGAGAATGTTTCGATGGTTGCCAGTTGGGAGCAGGTTTTGGGGAATGGTTTACAGGAATGGGTTAAGAGGTGAGGGGATTAAGAAGTACAAATAGGAGGTTACAGAATAGCCATGGGGATGTAAAGTACAGAATAGGAAATGGAGTAGCCAAAGAAGTTATACGTATGACCCATGGACCTGAACAATGCCTAAGGAAGTTGGGGAGGTTACTAGAGGGGGGCAAATGCAGAAAAATCAGGGCAACTGTAATAGTATAATCAATAAATATAATAAAAAATAAAGATAAAATAGAAAACATGGGTTCTAATTTCTAAAAAGTGACCTTAAACAAATAACTTACTTGATTACATGAGGAATCTCAATATATCAGGTGCACATACAACATACAAAAATACAACTAAGAAAGTTTTGCATTAATATTAAAATAATATTTTAAGTATATGTTTCCTTCTTCATATGCAAAAGAACTTCTAAGGAATGAGTTATTTTGTTAAAGGAGGTATCCAAATAAATTTTAATTGATGTCCTTCCTGTTAGTAAACTTCCTGCAATAAATTATTCAAAACCAAAACAAAAGTGACTATTCAGTGTCACTGAGTATATTCACAATGTTGTGCAACCATTACTTTTACTTAGTCTCATAACATTTTCTTTCTTTTTTTAAACACTTTTTATTGTTGAAGTACAGTTTTCTGCCTTTTTCTCCCACCCCTCCCAACAACCCTAGTCTCATAACATCTTCAACACCCCAAAACAAAACCCCATATGAACTAAGTAATTACTCCTCATACTTTCTCTCCCCTGTCCCTGGTAACTACCAATCTTTGTTCTGACTGTATGTATTTACCTATGCTGGATATTATACGTAGAATCACACAATATATAGTGTTTTGTACTGGCTTATTTCACTTAGAATAATGTTTGCAAGTCTCATCCATGTTGTAGCTTATAACAGTACTTCATTTCTTTTTATGGATGAGTAATATTCCATTCTATGTATATACCACATTTTATTATTCTTTCATTAATAGCCATTTGGGTTGTTTCCACCTTTTAATTATTATAATAGTGCTCCTATAATCATGTCTCATCTTAGTCCATTTGGGCTGCTACAACAAAATACCACAGACTGGGTACCTTATAAACAACAGAAATTCATTGCTCTCAGTTGTGACAGCTGGAAGTCTCAGGTCAGGGTGCCAGCACCATTGGGTAAGGTTCCTTTTTTGGATCATGGACTTCTTGTTGTATCCTTGAATGGTGGGAGGGTCTAGGGAACTCTGTGGAATCTTTCTTATAAAAACATTAATACCATCCTCATGGCCTAATCACTTCCTAAAGGCTCCATCTCCTAATACTTTGGGTGTTAGGATTCCAACTCATGATTTTGGGTGAACACAAACATTGAGACCATACCATGATTGTACCTGTACTTGTTTGTACACATGTTTTCTATTCTTTTGAGTATATATCTAGGAGTTGAGTTACTGGGAGTAGAATTACCATATGATAATTTTGTGTTTAACTTTTTGAGAAACCACTAAACTGTTTTCTGCAGTGGCTGAACCATTTTAAATTCCCACCAGCAATGTACTAGGATTCCAATTTTTCCACATCCTTGCCAACATTTATTTTGCATTTTTGGGATTATAGCTATCCTAACGGGTAGGAAGAGGTACCTCAGTGTGGTTTTGGTTCACATTTCCCTAATGATAAGCATCTTTTCATGTGCTTGTTGGCCATCTGTACATCTCCTTTGGAGAAATGAGAAATATATATTCAAGTCCTTTGTCCATTAAAATTTGTTGTTGTTGTTGCTACTGAGTTGGCATATTAATTTCTGAGCCATAGTTCGTCTGTGTCATGATGCATATCCAACACCCACAGCAGTCTTAAAGGTGGGTGTGGGTGGAGAGTGAACAAAGAGCACAGAAGAGGTGGAACTTGGGGTGTGACTGAAAGGGTGCTAAAACACAGCTTTATCTTCCTCAATAACTTAGACATCAAGATTTATCTTCCGTAATAACTACAAAGAGGAAGTGATAGCTTTGACATGGAGCTTTGATGGATATGCTTTTCTAGCAATCTGAGCTCAACTTTATTCTCACTGCCATTGCCTAGCACAGTAAAGAAGAATATCGTTTTTAGTGCATTTCATACATGTTATCTTCCTTAAACTTAATAGCCATGTGAGGTTAGTGCTGTTATCCTAATTTTAGAGATCAGAATAATCAAAGTTTGGGGAGATTTAATAACTGGTTCAAGGTCAAAAGTAGAAGGAAGCTAAATGAGTAAGGATTCCATCCTCAGAGATTGATGCCCCTTTCCTATTATTCCCTGGATGGTTCATCCCTTGTTTGTATTATTGCTTTAGTCTCCTAGCCTTCCTCCCTTTCTTCATCATTACCTTCCTCAATCAATCCTTTATACTGCTGACATTGGTGGTTTTGCTAAAATGTAAATCTTATTATGCCACATCCTTGCTTAAAGTCTTTTAATAACTTGTCATCCTTAAGATCCCCTGTCTTCCCTTTCAAGTTATCATCTTTTGCTTTCTTCATTTGTACCTGTCTTGTATCATGTCAAACTACTCCCAGTTTCTAGAATCTGTCAAGCTGTTTCATAACCTTGTACTCATAACGTAGAGTTCCTTTTGGCTGGAATGCATTGAAGACTCCCCTCCTCCCTTCCCATGAACTTTTCCCCATGGCATAAAATGCACAAATATTGGCAAATGAGGTAGCCCTAGGAAAGAAAGAGAGGAACCCGTCATTATTTATACACCTCACCTTGGCTATCTAGAATATCCAAGAGACTCAACTGAAAAACTAGTAAGACAGCTTACTAGTCAGATACAGGATTAAAACAAATCAATAGATCCGTAGCAGAAACCAATTAGAAAATGTTATGGGAATACACATCTAATTTGTAGTAGCATAAAAATCTATAAAATACCTTGAAACAAGCAATGAAAGTATGTAAATCCATATTTTAAAATATTTTAAGCTGTTATTGAAGGATAGAAAAGTAATACCCCGCCCATGTTTCTGTACAGAAGGTTTAATGTGGTGGTGTGAGCCCGAGGTCTGCTTCTCTGGGTGTGAATGCCATCTCCACGCTGTGTCTGCCAGTTCCTTTCTGTGTGGGCTCGGGAAAGCTGCTTCCCTCCTTCAAGGCTTCGCTTCTTTGTTTGTGAAATGAGAGTAATAGTATTAGTTAACTTGGGTATCAGTTATGAGAATTAAATAAAATGATCTCTTTAGAACACCCAGCCTAGTGTTAGGCATGTAGTAAATACTTAATAAGTTGTCTATTATACAAATGCTGCCAATTACCTTTAAGATAATCTGTGCATTGAATGCAGTTACAATGGAGCATTCGTTTCTGGATGTGATTCGGAATTTTACTGAGAGCTCATCTTTAGAAGACATTGTGTGTGTGTGTGTGTGTGTGTGTGTGTGTTTTAATGTTTTTGGAATCACGTGTCTTCTGTGTTTTGATTATCTCCCAACAGAAGTATTTTGCTTTTGGTTTTGTCTGCCCCATACATATGCCTCTCTCTCTTTCTCTCCCTCTCTTCATTTTTTTCCTTTCTTCCTTTTTTCTCCCTTATTTTCTGTCTCAAGGTTGCAAAGATATTCTTCTATGTGTTAAATCCCAGAGGTTTTATGTTCTACCTTTCACATTAGACCTGTAACTCATTTGGAAATGATTTTTGAGTATCATGAGAGTTAAGTTTTACTTATTTTTTCCCCATAGATGTCCAACTGACCCAAACTCTTTTATTGAAAAAACTATTCTTTCCCTACTATTCTGCAGTGCCGTCTTAACCATATATCCATGAATCTATTTCTGGATCCTCTACTCTGTTCCATTGGTCAATTTGCTATTATGCCAATTCCATACTCTCTTAACCCTAAATATTGATATCTAGTAGAATAAGTCTTCCTGTCTTATTCTTCTTCAAGAGTGTTTTGGTTATTTCTGAACTTTTTCTTTTCCATAGAATTCTAGAATTGGCTTGTTGATTTCCACATAAAAAAAGATGTTGAGGTTTTGAATTAGAATGGCAAAGAATCTATAGACAGTTTGAGGAAACATGCCATCTTACAATATTGAGTTTTGTAGTCCTTGAACATGGTACACTCCTCCATTTATTTATATTTTCATTATATTGTTTTAATAATGTTTTATAGTTTTCTGAGGGGAAGTTTTTACATTTATGTCTGATGCTGGGTCCCCACATACCTACTATGTCACAGGCTTGAAATTTCAACTTCACAAGATGACAGTTTTTCTTCCAAGAATGGTCCTGGGTTTTGGCAAGTATACTCATGACTCCTTTGAGTGATAGACTACATGTTTCTGATCCTTTTTCACTGACAACCAATAGCTGATCCCAGCTTCTAGCAGTAACTCAGTTCTTGCGCATGCAAGACCTTCTATAGCACTGAGTTCTCATCTTCCACTCCTGCTTGCATGAAAACCTCAGGCTTCAGATTTCTGGGTCTCTAACCGAGACTGATACGCCATTCTAGCTTTGTATTTGTCTGTGTTTCTGGCAACTGTGGATTTTCCTCTCCATCTCTTCAGCTTAGTTATATATTTAAAACATTATTTTGATCATAGTTGGTTGAGAAATTCTGTTGTTCACAGGGAAGAGGGAAGCTTCAAGGCTGACTTAGAATACCATATTTCTGGACGTCTTCTGCAGTATTACTTACAACCTTGGGGAAAAAAGCCACTAATAGAAAAATAGTTTAATAAGAAAATGAGGTAGATTTAAATGTGGAAAGTATGAAAAATTTCTAAGTCATAATACTAAATGAAATAAAATTTTCACAATGATACAAATAATATAATTTAATATATGTAAGTACAAAGCAAAGCAACTCTCCCTTTGAAATATTTATAGCAATAGATTTGGAAATCCACACAAAAACTGTTTGTGCTCGTTACCTCCAACATAACTCATATGAGATTGGGGTGGAGGGTAGATGGAGAAGGAGCCTCTCATGGAGGTTTTCATATTGTTTTGTATCATGTGATTTGTTCAATTTATCATTTGATTATGAGCAACACAACTTACATTACTTGTATTACTTATATATTACTTATATACATTACTTACATTACTTGTAACAGTCAACTTTTCCCCTCCCTCAGCTCAGGCCCCCATCACTTGACAGCCTTCATAGCCTGGCCTGCTCCTCACCGGCTCGTCCTCTCTGCTCCAGCCACCTGGCCGTCTCTCAGACCCTTGAGAGTGCCATTCTCCTTCCTACCTGCGGGCCTTCACATTTCCTGTTCTGTCTGCGAGGTTCTTCCCTCCCCTCTTTGCCTAACTAACCGTAACTCATCCTTCAGCAGCTCTCAGTTTCTACAACATTTCCTCAGAGAAGCCTTCCCTGAACTTTAGACCAGGTAATGTCCCCCGTTGTATTCTCTCCTAATATGTTATATATCTCCTTTGCAACATTTACCACAATTTTAATTAAATAATTACTTTTGAAAGTAGTTGTATAATGCCAGACAATTCCAGTAGAACATGAGCTTCGTTCTATCAGTGACTAGGGCTGTTTCTTTTGCTGATTAACTCCCAGGACCTAGCAGAGCACCTTACACATAACAATAATAGGCCCTTGATAAACACTCATTAAAGGAATCAATGAGTAAGTGAACACAATTTTTTTTTGAATCTTGAACATGGTTTCTGAATTGCCCAAGTCCCTTCATGGACACTTAGGGTCGGAAACTCCCATGTTTGGAAGCACTAATTCCTCTTCTGTTGCTGTTTTGGACTGCACAGGTTTGTGCAGTGTGGGCAGTGTGGCCCCGCAGTCCCTTATACTCGGAGCGCATTTGGGGACTGTCGTTTATAAAATGTCTCCACTAGGATCCCCAGTGCCTGTAAGTCTGTGAAGCCCTTCTGCCCATGAACAAAGTAGGGACTGAACAGACCCCTAAGGGTGTTGGTAGGAAAGGTAATTTTTTCCTGAGCTGAGTGCTGCCTGGCAGACTGCCCCTCAACCCCCAGGAACCGTTTCCTCAATGCTTGTTTCTGGGCTCCCACCTTCCAAAATCAACTTTAGATACTTTCTCAATGGAGTTTCATAGTTGGACAGTTTGCCGTTCTGGGCTCCTTCTGAGATTATGCTGAAATTTTATTCCCAGTATTATCAGGAGTAAAACTAACCAAATCAAACTCTAGAGAAAGCGCTTTCCTACACAGGAACACTTTGAAGTGGTTGCTACACTGAGCAGAGGAGGAAATTAGACTCAGGCTGTAGACAACTCATTTCTAAGCAAGATTATGATGAGACTCATCTAAACAAAATTAAACTTTGATAACATTTTTTCAAAACAACCCGTTCATTCATCAGACATAGAAAAACATTTCAGTTTACTTAACCAAGAGTCCATGCATTTTTGATGCCCCAGCACAGAGGCAATATGTTACTCACGTGCTCGTCAGAACCGAACGGGCGACTTCAGTTATTGAAAAGTTCAGCCGTGTTGAAACTTCTGCTGCATGATTCCTCATGGAAAGTCATCTTGCTATTCACTCTATAATCAGATGTCATAGCTGTTCACCCAGGCCTTTTGAATGATTTCTAAAAAGGACAGGCCACTAGTTCAGATGTGCCATTTATTGCCTATCAAAGATCAGAGCTCTTCCATTCTGAGAGCAGTGATGATGACTGGATTTTACATACGTTTCCCTTTTTGAGATACAGACCACAGAATTTATTTATTACCACCTTTAGCATGAATTGGAAACTTACAATGGAACTCAAATGGAGGGGAATAGAGTCAAAATGTTAATAACACTCATGAGAAATATGTCCCAAATGATCCAGTGGCTTTAAAAAGTCCATTTTTAAAGCATGAGAATGATGCAGTGGATTTTTTTCAGTAGCAGTGAGGGTGTTGCTGTGCCGACCTCACTTCCTGGCCCTGTGACCAGGTGCTAACTAGTTGTCAGGAGAATAGCTGTTGGGACCACAGCTGCAATCTCTGGCTGTGGATAAAGTGTTTCTCTGTGATAAATTTATGAGTTTGTATAAAGGTCAAACCAGAAATGGTGGCTCCTCAGCAGCACCCTACCTCTAACCTTAACCTCAACACTAACTTAGTAAGCAAGATAGTATATATGAGTAATTTGAGCAAATGGCGTTCAAGGACATTCATATCATCCCTTAAGAGGGCACCAAACGCTTTTCACTGCTTTTGTTTCCCCTATGGGTCAGTCTGTACCATAGGGGGTGCCCATCAGTCAGAACAGGTAGCTTATGCTATGACAACAAAACATCTAAAATCATCTGGCATTGGTTTAGGGCTTGCTGGTGGATGGTGAAGCGGGAAGATTGTTTCTCTTTCCCTCTGACCTGGAGACACAACAATTGTCCGTCTGGAGTGAGGCGATGAGCAGCACGGCTCCAGCTGACCTGAAAGGCAAGTAAGGTTTTGTGATTATAAGCCACTGAGATTTAGCAGCATAACCTAATTTATCCTGACTAATACCCTATCTATTGCAGTTTTATAGATGAACAAACAAACACTGTGGCAGATTGAATAGATGCCCCAAGACTCCAGTCAGCCGGCAGGGAAACCAGGCATGAGGTCCGTTAACACGTCAGGGTGACTCTCCTTGGTGTCTGGCAGAGCCATAAAAGACAATCAATTTTCCCACCGACTATGAAGTCTTCAGTCCGATGAGGTCAATCTGACCCCTGTGGGAATGAACTTATCTTTTGCAAAGAGAACAAAATAATCTTTTTTTTTTTTATTTAGCTTCATAGGTAGGTTAACAAGCATCACGTTTTACTGGGACTGGAAGATTTCCCAGGACACGAGACCATCAAGTGTTAAACCCAGGAAAGTCTCAGGCTAACTAGGATGAATTGGTCATCCCGATTCCCTAATTGTTGAGGTTCCATCTCCTAGCTACACTTGGGAATTCTGCAGTGTAGATTCCTATCACACCTTGCCATTCTTTCCATCATAATATTTATTACATTGTGTTGTAAATGACTCAGACTGTTCAGTGTCTACCTGACCACAAACCCTGAACTCCTGAGACCAAGGACTGTTTTATTTTTTTTTTAAATTTTATATTCCTAGTACCTTGTATGGTGCCTGCCACTTCAAAAGAGCACAATAAATATTTATTGTATGGAAGGATGAACGCTCTTTCTCTGTTGTTTTTCCTTCTAAAAATTGGCGTGGTGTGACTAGCTTTTCCTGCTTTGAGAATCAATTTTGCCTTGATATTGGTTTAACTATAAAGTAAGGCAGGGATCTTCCTTGACTGTAGCTACAAGCTCACATAAAGCTTTCAGTGTGACCCATAGTGCAAAATTCCATAAACCCAGCACTGAGTTTCAGCATGAACTCATTCCTTATTAGACTGACTGAATAATTGAATCTCCTTGTTTGGTATTTGTTTAAAGACAGAAGGTCAGGGGACAAATGGTGGGTATTTGAGGCTATGGAAACATATGTTATGAATTTGTTTTAGCTGTTTCTGGTAACTGGGATTATTTTGACTGAAGATGCAGGCTTCCCAAGTCTGCCCTCCACCCTTGGGAATGCATAACAACATGCCCTCCAAAACCAGAGGCAGAAAGAAAATCTCCCTGGGCATGCCTTACTGATGGACCACATTCATGCTCGGTTCAGGACAGTGAGTAGTGGTCTGAGAAATGTGCTCTGGAGAATTAGATCCAGGTGCCATCCAGTTAAATAGTTTTATAACAGGCCTATGAGGTATGCTGAGAGTTTGTTGGTTTTTGACTCCACTTACAGGCTAAATCCTCTGACATCTTTGTTTTCATTAATTACCCACAATGAGTCTCTCCTATGTGACTAAGCTTTTCTGAGAATGACTTAAATTTGATAAAGAGGCCCTGTGGAGTAGTGAGAGGATCACTGAACTTGTATTAAGTGGACTTAAAAAAAAATTCCTATCCTCAGTTTCCTCATCTGTAAAACGGGTTTAATAATATCTACCTTTCTTAACTAATAACATAGCTTGTGAGGTCAAAGGAGATTAAGTCGGTGAAAATGATCTGATGATTGTAAAATGCAGAATGATTATGAAATAATATGTTTTTTACTTCTGTTAATTCACCTAATTCATTTCATTCCATAACAAATTTTTCTTAAGCTTGCCTTCTGCTTTATGATTTCCTTTTATTTATCCAAACTTTTTATTCATTATAGGAAGGAAATAAGCATTTGCTATGCGCCTGGTATGTGCAATTGTACTTGTGACACAGATGCTGTTGAGGCAGAAACAAACTTTCTTCTCCTTTCAAGGCTCTTCTGGCTGGTCTAATGATCAAACAGACGTGAGACAGATTGGCCTGAGAAAATAACCAAATTTAATACATACATGTGTATGAGGACCCCACATACATTAGAGAGTCAGCAACTCCACATGTATGAAAGGTGCAGAGATAGAAGAGGAACAAGGGTATATAAGACTTCGGGAGCTGGGGATGTGGTAAGGTGCCTTGGGGGCTTCAAAGGTCACTGCAGGATAAAAAGAGCAGACTTTTAGTAAATAGAAGTTTGTCCTGCCCTTCAGGTAGGTTAAAAAAAAAAGATCTCTGATAATCTCTTAGGAGCAAGGGAGGCCTCTAATTCAAATTCTTCTAGGTAGTTAAGGGGTGGGTGGCAAGAGTTTTTTTTGTTGCCTTTAGCTCACAACAATCTGCATAACACAGAGACACATCTTGGGGTGACTTGTTTCTCCATAGTACCACTACCTTAATTTACACACAAGTACTAGTTCATAGTAATTCAAGTCCAAGATCATGCAGCTACACCTTAGATTTAAACTCAAGTGTACCTATGGTATTATCCATGTGAAATTTCCATCACACTGTACTACTTTACAAGTTCTGAAGAGTTTCCATCCATTTTTTTGTATCTTCAATTTGCAAGTTCACCTTGGACTTGATCACAACATTATGGTTTTCTAGATTTTGATCACATTTTCTCATCTTTTGTCACTTCAGACTGAAATGTCCAAATCCTTATTGCGGCAGTCCTCTCTGGTTCCTAGGTCTTTGTACTTGCTTGTATTTGGCCCTTTCTTGAGATATAATAGCTAAAGTTGAATGTAATATTTCAGGTGCAGGCTCTCCAGGATTGGGTACCTAGGCAGGAAAATGTTTTTTAGAGGATCATCATGAACTCATCATGATACTTAGATTGAGAATCATTAACTGTTTGGCAGAAGGAGGACAGTTCTGGTAGAATATCCTCCAGCTACTATGTGCTACTATGTGCTACTACATGACCAGCCATTACAGAACACCGTCTTGAGGTCTCTAAAATACTTTTGCTTATTTATTTAACAAGTATTAAAAAGCTCTGACCCTGTCCAAATCTCTGTTATTGTTATTGTGGGTAGGGTAGAAAATAAAACACTCCAAGTCCCTGTCTTCATGGAGCATAGTGAGTAGTGAGGAGAGGTAGATGACAAATATAAACACATATAAGATGTCAGGTTGTAAGTGCTACTCAGAAAAGTAAAGGTGGGAGGGGCATAGAGGAAAACTGGGTAGAAACTTTGCTTTTTCACACAAGATAGGCAGGGATATCTCTGATAGGGTAACATTTGGGCAGAAATTTTAAGTAAAGATTATCTCATGGAAGAATATTCCAGGCAGAGAGAACAATAAGTACATAGGTTGTGAGGGAGCTACTGGCCATGTTTGAGGTATGCCGGTTTAGTTGGAGTTAAGTGGAGTTAAGGAGGGGATTGAGGAGATGAGATAGAGATAAGGCAGAGCTTCAATGTCAAGGAAGGAAAGATCATGCATGGTCTTGTAAACTAAGGTGAAGGACTTGAGGTCTTATTCTGTGTGAAATAGTTAGACATTGGAGTACTAAGAGCAATGAAGTGGCCTGATCAGACTTAATATTTTAAGAAACTCACTCTGCCTACTCTATGGAGAATAGACTGTCGGAAAGGAGTGGTGGAGGCAGAGGCCAATTAGCTATTTATTCTCCAGGTGAGAGATGGTAGTGTCTTGGATCAAGGTGACAGAAGAAGCAAGGGCAAAATGTTATTGGATCCTGGATATAGATTCGATATGAGAGGAAGAGAAGAGTCTGTGATGACACCAAGGTGTTCCACTTGAGAAACTGCACAAATTGGATGAATGGAGATGGCTTTTGGGATGAGGAATACTGTGAGGGGCATGTTTTGGGTGTGTGTTCATGCTTGTATGTGGTGGTAGGGACTTAAAAGATCTGCTTTGTATATTTTAAGTTTGAGATACTTCCTACAAAGGATTTCAAGTAGGCAACTAGATATGAGTACAAAGTGCTCAGAGAAGAAGTTGGGGCTGGAGTTACATGTTTGGGATCTTCAAAGCCCTGGGTTACCTAGATAGATTGATAAATCACCGCATCCTTAATTTGGCCAGCTAGAGGTAGGTCTGTAGTTCCCAAGGGGAAGTAGAGCCAGAGAACAAAGATATCAATTTTTTGGTTAAGTTAGAAAAGTCTTGATTTTTGCATAAGTTAATGAGGTTTAAAAGACTAAGAGATAAAACTTCTTTCAGCTGGGTCACAGAAGGTGAACTGGAAAGAAAATGGGAGGCTGAGACACTAAAAGGGTGCTAATGAGGGGCTCTACCCCACACCCCTACCTACCTCACTATTTTCTATGTTGTGAGGGGAGTAAAATGTTGTGAGTTCTCCAAACATCACATATACTCAAGGCTTCTCTTCTAAGTTTTAGGAGGAACCCAATGTTTTCTTTTACTAAATTTCAGAGGAGGGGCTCTGGGACAGGTCTGTCACTAATGGGATGACCAGGGACCTTCAACTGGGCTATGGTGCTAGGGAGGGAGTGGGGCTTTAGTGGAAAAAAGACAGTGCCTTTGAGTCTCCTCTGTGGAGCAATGTTTTTAGTATGAATGTTCTATTTTCTCCCTTTCCATGTGGCAAGGGAGTAGAATGGGCTGAAGCTGCCCATTTGGAGAGGCCACCCTTGGCAGACCTAGTAGGATCAGCTGCACCACTTTTTGGATGTCTTAATCTTTATCCTTTCATACTTTTTCTTTGGGAGCCTTTGTTGTGCCCACAAATGTAAATTTAATATTGACTTCTTTGTGCTCCAATACTATTTCTATTGTAGTAGCATTTACCTTACTGCACTATTTACTTATCAGTCTACCTTACTAGACTGAGAAACTTCTGAGAACAAAGACCAAATTACAATTGTCTTTATATTTCCCAATGCCCAGGATATAATGGTGGACAAGCAATAATGCCTTGTTATGTTATAAAGGAAAACAAATGCATTTACTCTCTATGCCATTCATGTTCTGTTACTTGGTATGAGTAACTGGAGTAGGTAGAGGAAAGTGACTTGGCCTAAGGAATAAAACACTTTCTGCTCAACAGATGTTAAATAACAATCTGTTACCACTTATAGCATGTCTTCTTATCTTTACTCTATTTCCTTTCCTTCAAATAATAGATTGAGGCCTATTTGCTCTGCAATGCCTTTGCTGATTATCCATGTTAAAATCTGCTAGCCAGGCTTCTTCTTCCTAAGACATTTCCTGTTATCACTTTGACTGTAGCCATAAATACATGTTCCTAGATTTTATAGTCAGGCCCCATACCTCTTTATTTTTTTGAACCTTGTGTTTTTAGAAATCACATCTTTCATAAAATGGAACATTTTCTCCTCTAGTGACAAGGTTGTAATTAGGGCTGACTAAGGACTCAGTAGCAAATAAAGTACAGTTACAATCAATAATGTGTCACAAAGACAAAGTTACAACTGCAATCCTCTAAAATAATTTAGCATAGAAAAAATCATGGTTCAAGTCCTATAAAATTGGTCCTAAGCATATTGATTAAACAAGGATGCCTGGAATTATGTAAATCATAAAACTAAACCCTACCCTATCATAATTTTTTTCATAAAATTAACATATACATTAAAATGAATATTTTCAATACATTATAAACAACAACTTGTTCTGTTTCTAAATTATAAATGATGTATTGGAATCTTATTTAGATAGTTTAAACCATAATGGGGGGAAAAGGAGGAAGGGTTTTCAGGAACAACTATAAGGGGCACATGGACAAAACCAAGGGGAGGTGGAATCAGGGGAGGGAGGGAGGTGGGGATGGCTAGGGTGGGGGGAAAATGCAGACAACTGTACTTGAACAACAATACAAAAAAAGTCAGTCTAAGCAAGTTAGAAATCATGCCTCTTTTGCCCTTCCTGGGTATCCTCTCTGAAGCAGAGCTTTCCAAGTAATTCAATTGATCCTATAGTTGCATCCAAATTAGTAGGCTCCAGAAATGTTTCCTGTAGTTTATGACAAAGGTGATGTTTCTTTCCTCTTCTGAAAAGCTGACCCAATATTTTTAACCTTCCCCTCTTCTTTTCTCTGTATTTATTTAAAGCTAAAGGCATAGCTGTTTAGTAGAGGACCAAAGCAGAGCAGGGAGGAGACAAGAAATGGCCTTAAGTCACTCAAGCTCCACTTCCTTGTGAATGATTCTTCCTTGATTTAATTTTTATTGTAAAAGCAATAAAACAATTGCTGATTATAAGCAAATCTCCCTCCTGCCCCAAATCTTCAAAACTTTGGTGATGTGATTTCTACAATAAGAGGTCTGGCTATCCTTGCTTAAAATTCAATAAACAATTCAATCAACATTTATTGAAGGCCTACAATGCATTAGGTCTGATGTCAGACTCAAGGAAAAGCTAAGATGAAGGTGACACAGATTGGCCTTTAAGGAGCCTGTGGGAGGTGTGGGTGTTACAAAGGCAGAACTTAAGCCTAGTCATGGGATCTTTCTATAGAAGAATAATGGACTTGAGTGACCCCCTCTGGGGGTGTTTTGCTCATGTGACTAATAGGTTTGTGATTAATACTGATCTACAATCACGTCTGGTAAGAGGAAGGACAGTTAGAAACTGTTTGACAAGAAAGCTCTGCTTTCTAGTGAGATTTGAGCTTTGAAATTTGCTTCATGTTTAATTAAGAAAAATCTCAGGGGACTTCCAGTTAAGATGGAGGTGTAGGTGAGGATGGCTCACCTCCTTGCACAACCACATCAAATTTACAATTAAACTATAGAACAACCATCATTCAGAACTATCAGAAATTGAGCTGAATGGGAAGACCTGCAACTATGGAATTAAAGAAGAAACCACATTGAGACTGGTAGGAGGGATAGGGATGTGAAATAGGCAGGTCCCACACCTACTTGTGGTAGATTTAAATCAGGAGGGATTAAGGCCATGGAAGACAGAAACTTCTGGAATCCCAGGCAGTTCCTCTTAAAGGGACCACACACAGGCTTACTTGGACTCACTCCCTCTGAGCTCCAGCACTAAGGCAGCAGATTGAAAGGCCTCAGAGACTTACAGGGAGGAACTGGATGGCCCAGCTTAGGGGGGGGAGCTTTCTTCTAGACAGAAGTGTTGGAAGAGGCCACTGTTCCTCTTCTGAGCCCTTCCCCCAGAGAGACAGCAGATGAATGCCATATCTGAGACTCCATCTACCTGACTCACACTGCTTGCCCCACCCTGGTGACTTCTTGAGGTCCTGCCCCACCCAACTTTCAGGCCTACCAAAGCTGTTTCCAGGGGCTTCTCCATATAAATGGCTTGACTTGGCTTATCCTTCAAATTTTCCTAAAATTTTTCAAAAAGCAGCATCTGTTTTCAGTGATCCTGTACCTCTCACTAAGTTGCCACAGACCTGGCACCAACAGCAGCAGACCTTGGTTCACAGGTTGGCCTCCCCTGGGCACCTCCAAGCACAGCACAAGTAGCAGCCATTGCCACTCATAGCTAATGCTGTGTGCCCCAGATAGGCCACAGGCAGTGACTGACCTTGAATGTGCCAACAGCAATCAAAGATCAACTACAAGAGGAAGGCATACATAACCCGCACAAAGGGCTCACCTTGAGAACCCAGCTTGGGTAATAGGGGAGGCTATGCCACTGGACCCTACAGGAAATATACTACATTAAACAACTCTATCAAGCCTGAGAGAAGTAGTAGCTCTACCTAATACACAGAAACAAACACAGGGAGGCTGCCAAAATGAGGAGACAAAGAAACATGGCCCAAGTGGAAGAATAGAATAAAACTCCAGAAAAAGAACTAAACAAAGTAGAGAAAAATAATCTATCAGATGCAGAGTTCAAAACACTGGTTATAAAGATGCTAAAGGAATTTAAGATCTCAACAGCATAAAAAAGATCTACTTTGAAATGAAGAATACACTAACTGAAATAAAGTACAATTTATAAGGAAACAATGGTAGAGTGGATGAAGCTGAGAATCAAATCACTGATTTGGAATATAAGGAAACAAAAAACAGCCAATCAGAACAGCAAAAAGAAAAAAATTATTAAAAAAACAAGAATACTATAAAGATCCTCTGGGACAGTTTTAAGCATACCAACATTTGCATTACAGGGGTGCTGAAAAGAGAAGAGAAAGTGCAAGAAATTGGAAACCTATTTGAAAAAATAGTGACAGAAAACTTCCCTAACTTGGTAAAAGAAATAGACATACAAGTTCAGGAAGCATATAGAGTCCCAAACAAGATGGAGACACAACATGATTAAAATACCAAAGGTAAAATGCAAAGAGAGAATCTTACAATCAGCAAGAGAAAAGCAATTGATTACTTACAAGGGAGCTTCCATAAGACTGTTAGCATAATTCTCAAAAGAAACTTTGCAGCCTAGAAAGGATTGGCAAGAAACAGTCAAAGTGATGGATAGCAAGGACCTACAACCAAGATTACTCTAGCCAGCAAGGCTATCATTTAGAATCAAAGGACAGATAAAGAGCTTCTCAGACAAGAAAAAGCTAAAGGAGTTCATCACCACAAAACCACTATTGTATAAAATCTTAAAGGGTCTTCTCTAAGAAGAAGATAAAAAATATGAACAACAAAATGGCAATAAACACATATCTATCAACAATTGAATCTAAAAAAAAAATAAACAAGCAGAACAGAAACAGAATCACAGATACAGAGAACATTCTGATGGTTGCCAGATGGGAGGGGTGTCAGTGGGATGGATGAAAGGGGTGAGGGGATTAAGAAGTACAAATTGGTAGTTACAGAATAGTCATGGGGATGTAAAGTACAGCATAGGGAATATAGTATCCAGAGAGCATATATGCAGGAACCATGGATGTGGACCACAGAGGTGATAACCTGAGAGAGTGGGCAAGGGTTTGGTGGGTGGGAGGACAAAGGAGGGAAGATTGGGAAAACTGTAATAGCCTAAAAAATAAAATATAATTAAAAAATAAAAATCTCATAATCCCATGGAAATACAAATAAGATTATCATCATGTTTAGTAAAATCTGGTATTATAGGCAATAGGGAATCCAAATAAGAAAATACAGGAGTGAGACAGTAACAGTGAGGAATCCCCTTTTACCTTAGCCTTGAAGTGTGGAACATACTGAGCAATCCTTCAAATATGAACCAAATTGGATGGCCTAGCCTGGATTTATATGGATTAGCTAGTATTTCTCTCAGAATTTTTATGAGTTTCTTCAGGAGACAGCAAATTCCAAATTTCCATGAAAATAATACATGTTTGTGTACATGGGAAGGTGGGGGAGAAATGAGTAGCATTGGGGATAAGATTACTTCCACATAATCTATTGTAAAATAAGACTTGCAAGCAAAGAGTTAGTGAGTGCAATTCAGATGTTGATGATTATATTTTATTTTGTCTGGAAAGTTGTTTTGACTTATAAAACAATTCTCAAATGACTTTTTGTGAGGATAAATCCAGTTGAAAACAAGATCCCAAAGGTTTTCTTCTTCTTGGGGGTTACATAGTCCTGTGTTTGGGTTACTCTCAGCTTGTTTTACATATATTTTGCATTGAATGCATTTCTAAAAATAAAGTATGACCTCAATGGAAAATTAACATGGGTTAAAAAAATGAGATGTCTCATAAATCTAGTTCTCTAAAAGTCAAGATGTGTGTGAGAGCCATCACTGTCTCATGAATCCATTGTAATCCCCTCCCACCTGCTCTCCTCTCCTCTATCTCCTCCCTCCAGTTGAGCTTTCATGCAATTTCCTGTTATCTGAACTGGTCAGACCTCTCCCTTTCCAATACTTCCTTCCTTGGCTCCCTTTTGTACCACCAGGAAGGCCAAACTCTAGCATGGCATGAGAGACCCCTATAACCTGGCTTCTGAGGTTCACCTCCCACATTGTCCAGCACACACCCTACGTTCTCATCACATTGCACCCTTTGCGGAGCATGCCTTACTTATGTCTTCACGCTTCTGCATATGATATACCTTCTTTCTGGAAAGCAGTTTCGGTATCATCTTTTCTGTGAAATCTTATTACTCCAGGAAAAGAAGTGGTCTTTCTCTGCTTAAGGGATTTCTATCATAGCACTTAAATGCTTCATTGTTATTTAAGAAAACGAAAGTGTTTATTTTTATGCCTCAGTTGCCACTAAGACCTCAAAGTTTGATATAGAAAAAATAGGTGCTGTGTGCTTCCACATTTCAAAGTGAGATGCTAGACTACCTGTGTTGGGTTTGCAAAGGAGATGCTCAAAAGCTGAATTTGTGAGCTCATGAGGTACTTTGGAGATACAAAAGAGTTGAAGTGTCTGAGAGGCAGAGATGATTTCTTCCAGGAGCATTGACACCATGTGCTCTATGTTCTTTCCTCTAGCCCACAATGAGGGAATGGAAGGAAGGACTTCCCTCTCGCCTCAAGTCAAACAACAAGGTTTGCGAGGACCATTCAAGCGAAAAACAGAAATCTCATGTGGTTTGAGGGCAAAGGGATAATCATAGGCTCTGTGCCTGAGAATACTGAGGGCAAGGGAGGAGCTGGAGCCACCCGCCTACTGGCAGAACAGAGGGAGACAGGTCTTCATTGGGAATAAGCCACTCTTTCACTCACCTAACTAACAAGAGTGTGTGTTTCTCGTCAGACTCACAGGAGCAAAATAGCCTAGAGCCATTTTTGAATTCTGCCCAAGAAAATAGCCAGAAAAAACCAGTAACTCTAATAGAGGAACTGTGACTCTGGATGTCCAGAGGCAGAGGGAGGAATCAGAAGTCAGAGAGAGACACTGCCTGCATCAAGGGGGCTATTTAGAAGGCTTCAGTGGGGGTATCTCTGAGGATCTCACACAAGAACGTTGTCTTAGGAACAGTCAGCTCTAGAACCCTCCAAGGTCAGAGAGCAAGGCTGCCAGATGGCAAGAGTACTGGACAGCTAAGAAACCCCCTACTGTTTATTTCTACCTTTCCCCCACTGACTCTGATGGAGCCAGAGACAGTGTTGGCAGGGGACAGAAGAGGAGAAGAGGTAAAAGGCAGAGAGATAGAGGAAAAGCTCACCCTGCCTCTTCTTCCTCACTGCTTTGTTCCCCAGCTGGAGGCAGCCCAGCCAGGGAACCTGAGAAGCTTTAACTTTGAATGAAGTTCAGATTATTGATCTAAAACTAGATTGTTCTTGTGACTAACAGAGACAGATGGACTTTGCACTAAGAGTGTTCAAAAGAGTTTATGGAATCTGCCCAAGATTTCATCTGCTTCCATGTGAAGAAGATAGTCCACAGACCAGAGTTAGAGTGCTAGCTAACCCCAGTTTGGAGACCTATTCGTTCAATGTACCAGTTACATTTGTTTACTGATTTGTTGCCCTCTTTATACTGAGAGCTTCCTGGGGATAGAGACTATATGCTATATTCATCGTTATAAATCCTAATAAATCAGTATTTGCCACAGAGCAATGTTTGTTGAATGAATAAATGAATAAATTAATTGAAAAATGAGGTCCTATTGTATAGTGATACAGGGTCTAAAATTGAGCTTTGTCACATATTAGTTAACCATATGGCTACTTAACCATATAAAACTTGATTTTACTTCCCTTTTAAAGTATTTAAAAATACAAAATAGTTTTCATCACATATTATTTGAATATTAAATGTGAGTCAATACATGCATAATGCTTAGCACAGAGGCTGGTATGTCATAAATGTTCAGTAAATGGGAGTTGTAATGGCATCATCATTATTGCTGTTAGAGTTGAAGTTACATGGATTGGTAGGTACTGACCACTCCCACACCCCAGCTGGGCCTGGGAGATCTTGATAATATGTCCTTGATCTCAACTGGGCCTGGTGACTTTGATGCCTGGGTCCCTCTGTTTCACCTCCTCAAGGAGGAAGCTTGGTTTTCTGCTTGGCTGGGGAGGGGAAGTTGCCCTGCTCCTGCAGGTACAAAAGAGTTCTGGCTGGGGGACAAAGACAAAGTGCTTTTATATGGGCATTCAACCAAGCCTTCGGTTTTCAGTTCCCTGAACTCCCATTTTCAGAAGTATCTGGAACCTCTCATTCCTAAGTCTCTCTGGGGTTCTGTAGCATGGACCAGCCTCCTCTGAGCTTCTCTCAAAGAAAGCTGTTGCAGTTCCTTGGCACTGTAATTCAGTTACCACTGACCTTCCAGCTTCCAGTATTTTGTTGCTTTTGCTTCTTCTTTGTCCTTGTGTGTTTATGTTTTAAGTAAAATCTTGTTACCATCTTTGTGCAGAGGGCAGGGGAGATTGGGGGAAATCTACAATAAATATGAGTGTTCAATCTGCCATGTATAACTTGAAGTATAACTTTTATAGTAAGAAAAAATGATTGTGGCTGCAAAAAAGAATTGAATTGCACATCTAAACATATGTCTATATTTTTATACATATAAAGTTAATAATATGAAGCAATGCATGCTATCTTGCAAAACAAACCTTGTAGACAGCAAGTGCTTCAGTTTTTGATAAAGTAGATCATTAGGGGTGAGGTTATCGGACAAGGCTGCATGACAGTCTGAATAATGGGTGGAATTTGGATTTCTTAAAGGAGTAGGTCTCTAACTCATTTCTTTTATTAATATCATGTGTAAATCAGGATATTATCTATTGTACTGCATTGCTTTGGACTTCTCATGTGTTTTTTCTTGTTATCTTTCATTTTGATAGAGGTAAATTTTCACTTGGAGAGAATGAAGCCAGCATAACAGACGAAAGCAGAGCCTGGAGACAGAGAGAACTGATGACAAGACTTGAACCTGATCCAGCTCCATCTAAGGCCAGAAGACCCCGGGACTTCCAGCTTACAAGAGTCAATAAATTCTTCCCCATTTTTTGTAAGTTTGTTTTAGTTGGGTTTCAGTAGCTTGCATCAGAAAAAGTCCAACTAATATGACAGAGTAATGAGATGGTATTTAACTCTGAATTTTAGAAAAACACTACAGTGGGTAGAGCTAGACCTATTTATAGTCTAACTGAAATTACAACTTGCAGGTTGTTTCTCATTAAGCTTGTTGGTGGTAGAGAATTCTTACCCTTTGACTCAAGGCAGTATGGGAACTGACTGGTATGTGCATTTTCCCTTTGGAGCTTGTCATCTTTCTCATAACAGATAAATTATTTGTAAGCAAAAATTAAAGATAAAATCAATTCCCATAATCTTAAAAAATTGGTGAGCATGTGTCTAGAGAGCTGGAGAGTAATTCATCTATAGGGTCCGCCTGAGAGACAGACCCCACCAAGTTCCCAGAATTCAGGGTTAAGGGAATGACTAGTTTTATGCTTGCAGACGGGAAGTTTTTGCTGCAGCAGCCAGGGCACATTTTGGTATGTTTTATGAAGACATAGATAGGCTCTTCCAAAATCAGAATGCCTAAGGCCTACAAAGGTCTTTAAAGGTCTCTCTTTCTCTCTCTCTGGAGAGATGTTCAAAACATTATGAAACATTAGAGGGCCTCTAACTCAGACTTGGAAGTTCAGAGACATCTTCCCAGAAGAGGTTCCACCCAAGTTGAGAACTAAAAGATGAGTGGAAACTAGCCAGGTAAAGAAGAAAAGGGTGGGAAGAAGAAATTCTAAGCAGAGCCAATAAAACAGGTAATCAATTTAAAACATTGAGTACTTAATGTGCCTGGCACAGTGCTGATACTTTAGCAGTGGTATTTAAAGTAGTATGCTCACTAATCCTATGAGTAGGCACTACTATTATTCCAGTTTACAAATGAGAAAACTGAGGATTAAAGAGGTTAAGTGAAGTACTGGCATCATACCTTGTAAGTGGTGGATCTAAGACTCAAACCAATTTGAAAGCATATATTGGAGGTCAGACACTGTCCAAGATGCTTATAGCAATAAACAAAACACACACTTCAGATCCCCAATGGAGAAGCAAATTTGGGGCACAGGCACCCGGCATATTTAGGAAGCTAACAGCTCCTCCATTCCCAAAGGAATCTTGGGAATTCGTTGCCTTGTTGGGTGAAGATCAGTTGGACTGTTGGAATGCCAAAGTTTGTTCCCTGAGACTGTTTCTGAGCTTTGGGGACATTTGTGTCACAATTTTGAAGACTAGTTAAATTTATTTTAAAATGTCTTATCAGTATTTCATTTGTTATAAGAGGAAAACAAGTTCCAAAGGGGAAAATGAACACATTTTTATACTCCACATCTGAGAAAGCAAAGAAAATACTTATATGCTGCCATTATACTTAACTAGGGTAGAATAGGGAGGCACCATTTAAGATTATGGTTTTGTCAGCAGGACACTGACATAAAAACAGACATATAGATTGATGGAATAGAACTGAAAGCCTAGAAATAAACTAATGTCTTTATAGTCAATTAATTTTTGACAAAGCAGGCGAAGATCAGGAAGAAAACATACAATAGGGTAAGGATAGTCTATTCAATAAATGGTGTTGGGAATATTGGACAGATACATGCAAAAAATGAAACTAGACTACTTTCTTACACCACACACAAGAATAAACTCAAAATGGATTAAAGACTTAAATGTTAGTCTTGAAACCATAAAAATCCTAGAAGAAAACATATGCAGTAAAATCTCTGACACTTCTCATAACAATATTTTTTTCTGATATATCTCCTCAGGCAAGGGAAACAAAAGAATAAATAAACAAATGGGACTACATCAAACTAAAAAGTTTTTACACAGCAAAGGAAACCATCAGCAAAATGAAAAGACAACCCACTGAATGGGAGAAGGTATTTGCCAATACATCTGGTAAGGAGTTAATATACAAAATTTATAAAGAACTTATACAACTCAACACCAAAAAAACAAACAGTCCAATTTAAAAATGGGCAAAGGACTTGAATAGACACTTCTCAAAGAAGACATACAGATGGGCAATAGACAGAAAAAGATGTTCAATGTCACTAATCATCAAAGAAATGCAAATTGAAATCATGATGAAATATCACTTCATACCTGTGAGAATGGCTATCATCAATAAATCAACCAACATCAAGTGTTGGCAAGGATGTGGAGAGAAGGGAACCCTAGTGCACTGTTGGTGGGAATGCAGATTGGTGCAGCCACTGTGGAAAGCGGTTTGGAGTTACCTCAAAAAATTCAAAATGGAACTGTCTTAATACTCAGTGATTCTACTTCTGGGAATTTATCCAAAGAAACCCAAAACACTAATTTGAAAGAATATATGCACCTCTACATACATTGCAGCATTATTTACAATCGCCAAGATTTGGAAGCAGCCCAAGTGTCCATCAGTAGACGAGTGGATAAAAAAGCTGTGGTATATTTACACAATGGAATACTACTTGGCTATAAAAAAGAAAAGATGTTACTCTTTGTGACAGTATGGATGGACCTGGAAAACATTATGCTAAGTGAAATAAGGCAGTGAGAGAAAGAGAAGCACCATATGATTTCACTCATATGTGGAATCTAATGAACAAAATGAAATAGCTAGAAAAATAGTGACAGACTCAGAGAGAGCAGGCTGACAGTTGAGGGGGAGGGGCCTGGATGGGAGGGGTGATGGGACTGAGCAAAAACAAAAAACAAAGAGGAAAAAACCTTGTGGACATGGACAATGGTGTAGTGATTACTGGGGCAGTGGGGTGGGGTGGTGAAGGAGGGTAAACGGGGGTTAAATGGTGATGCATGGAAGCTTGACTTGGGGTGGTGAGCACACGATACAGTGTACAGATGATCTGTTGTAGAATTGTGCACCTGAAACCTATATAATTTTGTTAGCCAGTGTCACCCCAATACACTCAATAAAAAGGAAAAAGGAAAAAGAAAGTTATGGTTTGTTAAGTCACTGAAGGGAATGGACACGGCATTGAGCGGTCATTTATTTATGTACTAGGTCTTTTTAAACAATATCTTGTGTCTGTTCTATAAAAAGAGAAATTCAGAAAGATAGGAGTAGGAGTTAAGTATTATTATAAAATATTCTGTAGCTTTAATAATGTGGTTCTTTGAAAACTGTTATTCCTACAAAGCAGAAAGGTAAGGTTTTATAATGAGGGCACATAATTATTTTGGGTTCTTTAGAAATGTTGTTTAAATTATCTTTCTTTTTCTGGCTAAATGCTGAAGTAAAAATGTATCAGAAGATTAATGTAATTTTACTTATATAATAATACTTTATAACTGCTGAGCTGATCACACTTACATGCTATTTCATTAAATCCTCTCAATGTGTGAGATATAAATTATAATTGATATAACTTTAGGTAGGAGGAATGGGTTCAGGAAGGTGATATGATCTTCCCAGGACCTGAACTTAGGAATTCTGACTGCAGAGCTTCAGCTGGCTGGGTACAGAGAGTAAGAGAATAGGCTCCAGTCTCAGTTCAACATGGAATTGTCCCCAACTGTATCCTTCCAAATTATTTAACCTTTCAATTCTGCTTCCCCTTTTGTAAAATGGGGATAGTAATGTCTAACTCATCATTTTGTGGTGAGAGTTAAGTGAGATTATTACTAAATGTGAAATGCTTGCTTGGCACATAGTGAATGGTTGTCAGTATTATGGATAAAGAATAAAGGAGAAATAGAAGTAATGACTTAAAAACACCTTGTTTTGTGGAAGAAAACAATATGTTAAACCAATGATCTCAATCAGAGGCAGTTTTGCTGCCCCATGGATATTTGGCAGTGCCTGGAGAACAATTTTGGTTGTTACAACTGGGAGGTGTTACTGGCGCTGAGTAGGCAGAGATCAGGGATGGTGCTAAACATCCTACAATGCCCAGATCAGCTTTCACCACGAAGAATGATCTGGTCTAAGTGTCCATAAAGCCTGTGTTGGGAAACCCTACATTAAAACCACAAGGATTCATTGAGTATTCTTTGAATGATCCATATAAACTTCACTTCTAAGCACAGAAGAATTTGAAAATAGGAGGCAATGTATTATCTTGGCAAGTGCAGAACACAAAAATAATTTTAAGGAAATGACATAGCTTATGTGTGACATACAATTAGAATGATAATGTGGAGTTTCTAACTAGAAAAAAAATTACCAGTTTAAGTAAAGTTCTTTGTGGTTTAGAGGGATAGTTTTAAAAACTGCCACCTTATGATATAATTATTAAAAAAATAAATTTTCATATGATAAGACAGCATAAATTCATCAGAAAAAAACCTTAGCTGACTTTCTATCATTCTTCCAGTATTTTTCAACAGTGAGGGCTTTACTAATATCAGAAGGCATGATTTAATGGGAAGAAAATGGAATTTTTATTTAAGAAGAAAAAGAACATAATTTAGATTTATTATAAGACCAAAATGCAGTAGGTACCTACTTGGAAATCAGGAGACTCAGTATATTTCACGATGATCTTAGTCTCCTTAACTTGAATATTTCAAAACTAATTGTATTATAAAACTGAATCCCACATACCAATTCACTTAAATTTTATTGATCAGGATGAACAAATTTCTTTAGATTTATGATCTGAATAATTTATTATTGTACAAGCCACATTAGTGGCTTTTGCAAAGTAGTACAGAAAAGCAACCTTTTGCCAACTTCCATTCATGTTTGAAGAAGAATTTCCTGTATGTATGTCAAAATCTGTCACCACAGGGTCCAAAGATGTCAGGTCACATAACCTACTGGCATAGAGATATAGAGATCGCTTAGAATGAGAGATGGAAAATATTAAAGAAAGATGCATTGTTGCAGTCAAACCCAAATCTTACCACCATGACTGTGCCCTGAGTGCTGTTCCGGGAGGACCTCAAAGATGTCCATAGCATCGGCCAGAGGGAGGGCATAAGCTTCTCTCATTCTACCAGGGTCAACTCGCCATCATGATTGAAGGCAGGAACCAGGTGTGGCACTGAAAAGAGAAGAGTAGGAATAAGAGGAGGGAGAAGCTATCATTCATTTATTCCTTCCTTCATTCATCCACTCAACATGTATTTTTCTTTCCAGCTTTATGAGGTATAATTAATAATTAAAAAGTATATATGTTTAAGGTGTATAACTTGATGATATGATATGTATACATTGTGAAATATTCACCACTAATTAACATATCTGTCACTTTCCGTAGTTCCTATTTCTTTCTTTTTTTTTTAGGTGCATTCGGTACATATTCCCTGATCATCTAACATGTACCAAGCCCTGTGTTTGTGCGGGTAACAGAAAATGAGGAAGGCAGAGTAGAAAGAAAAGAGAACAACTTGAGAAGAAACTATCTGGCTTTTCCCTGGTCTCATAAAGTACAGATTTCTGGGGGGAAACTATTAAACAGATAATTAGATGAACAATTTGTTACACTGGTCATAATTACAACAACAAAAAATACAGGGTCTTACGAGAAAGAATGACTACAGGAAGTTTTCTAACCTAGGAAGTCAGGGGAAGGTAGCTGGTAGGTGCAATCTTGCTCAGTATAAAAAAACAAACAAATTCCCCCCCCCAAAAAAAAACCAGGGACATGACTCATAGTTGATAAGCAGCACAACTCAGATATAAAATATACTTAATTAAATGTGAGGTTCTAGGCCTTTAAAAGACTTAGAACCTACAGATGGTGGTGAAGAGTCAACAGGGCACTCAAAAGTTCCAATTGGCTGGAGATCCTGAATGGCTACTATGAAAAAGATGTTTTTAAGGTGTTTTTAAGATGTTTTTAAGGTGAAGCTGGTGATGAGCAAAGATCCAGGAGGGAATGCCGGGTCTCGGAGATTAGGTCAGGAGTGAAGAGTAAGCAAGAGGTAAGCAAATGAGGCGACAGTCTAAGGAGCCCACAAGCCCAGCAGAAAGCTGGTATTAAGGTTGCAGGAAATGATGAATTCTTTAGAGCGGCAGGAAGTGGAGCCCTGGGTGGACCTTCGGCTCAGAAACCTGACTCGGACAGGAAATAAAGGATATCATCTGAGGGGCAGGAAGGGAAGATTATTTTCTTTCGTGTATGTTGGTCATAATGAGAAAAATAAGAGTCACTTAAAAAACCTTGTTCAAGGTTTCATACTGCTTGGGGTTTTAGGCAGCCTGAGGCTTCTCTAACAAAATAATCTGGCCTTCTGGGAGGTGTTTGTGAGGGACAGGAACTGAGAGAGGAAAGGTTGGAGTGCGGGGAATTGCTAGGCTCTGTGTTGCCTTGGCCACCTTTCGGGTGATGTAAGATATCTGTCTTGGACCCAATCAGAAGAAAGTAAGTCCCCCTACCTCCCTTTGCACAATGAAAGGATCTACATATGATTATTGGATGAGATAAATCTTTGTGTTTTCATAAGACCTAAGGATGAGTAGTGAGAAATAGTTAAGAAGTTGTTTGTTAGAGATTATATTGCTACTTCCTTCTATTTAGATTGAAGAAGGAAAATGATAATAGGAACCACCGCCCCCACTCAGAAGTTAAAATGAAGAAAGACTGTATGTAAATATAAACTTTTTAAACCAGTTGTAAACAATATGGTGTGAGGGAAGAAAATGAGAAGAGATATAAAAATAAACAGCATTAAGTTAAAAGGGATAGTTAGAGGAGCCAAAATAAGAGGTGAATGTTGCAAAGGATCCAGCTAACTTTAGAGACAAGAGGTCTCTTCAAACATTTCCTTCTAGGAGATTGTGGGCTTTAAATCTTTCAGGATTTAACAAGATCCTGGATGTATAAATCTTAAATACACACAAATACACACTTTTCCCCTCTCTAATGGGAAGAGAGAGTAGGAGATGTGTTCTTGGCTGTCATTTGGAGAAGAGCTTCTAGTACATTTTATATTCTGTTAAAAGCTCTGGGGAACAGTTGGCAAATAGAAATTGGTCCACAGAAATAATGTGGCTTCCTGGAACTTAGGAGGAAGGAAATGGGTGGTTTCTTTAATTACTATAGTGTGTGTGTGTGTGTGTGTGTGTGTGTGTGTGTGTGTGTGTGTTATAACTAAAGATAGTATTCTGGGTAATGTCCTCAGGAGGGAAGGTGAACCTGGAAATCAATTCAGAATTCGGAAGTGTATACAGTTGGGTTGAATTTGCTAGGTTAAGCAAGACAATAATGCTCTTTGTTTTCAATATCTTGGCTAGATCAGAAAGAATGGATTGAAATTTGCTCTCTGATATTTAATCAGTTTAAATTCAAGGGCATTATTATTTACATTTGGAGAACTAATGACTTTTATGTAGGCAAGAAAGCTTATTTATAACAAAGATGTGATTGGGGGTGGCAAAAGGAGTCTTGATAGGGCCTTAATTAATTGCTTTGCTAATTATTCTTTTCTGCTGGGTGTTATAGTACTTTTACTAATGAGCAACAGAGGCAAGGATGCTGCAGCAAGCTATTTTAACTCAGTAGTAATAGTAACAGCTTCTTAGCCATTTTAAGATAATTTGGGACCCCTCTTAAAAATACTTTTTAATGTTAAAATTGTGGACTTTATATAACTGAAAAACTAAATATACAGTATTCCTGTATGTACACTTATTTATCAGCTATGTGATTTAGCCCAGGTCTGGGCTTAAAAAGCACTTTGCGAAGCTGGAAATAAATTACAAAAAAGTTTGAATTTAAATAAAGATTAAAATATGTCCAATAGCAATACCATGTATTTATTTCTTCAAGCTTCTTAAAGACATTGATTGGTAATAGATATCTCTATGCTCACTGGTGGGAAGTTCAATTTCTCTGTAGGCTTACTTTTTTCCTCATTCTTTGAAGGTCTTGATACTGAAGAAATTTAAAAATCCTCAGGAGATTCTGTGCAAATGTAAACTCATTTTTACTTTGACAAGTTCACTTCTTTTATCTCCGTGACCTGAGCCCTTCACTTTATCCAGTTTGAGAATCCTGTACAGTTTCTTCCATGGGCATGTTTGCTCCCAACACCAAGCTTTCACTTAGGCTGTGCCTCTTGCTTAGTATGCTATCTGTTCCCTTATGTCTCATTTTTGTTCTATTTCTTCACTGATTTGGAGGAGGTAGTGACTGATGGGGTGGCTAACATTTATTAGGCATATATCATTCTTTGGGTGATTTACATGCATTGTTCAACAATATGTGCATTTTACAGATGGGGGAACAGAGGCTTAGAGAGTGCCAGGGGGATCACAAGGAATAAGCAACATAAAGCCAGAAAATGGATTTAGGTCTTTTTTTTCTTTTTAGTCATTTTTTAAAAAAGATTATATTTATTTATTTTTAGAGAAGGGATGGGAGGGAGAAAGTGAGGGAGAGAAACATCAATGTGTGGTTACCTCTCGAGTGCCCCCTACTGGGGACCTATCCTGCAACACAGGCATGTGCCTTGACTAAGAATTGAACCCAAGATCCTTCGGTTCACAGGTCGGCTCAGACCACTGAGCCACACCAACCAGAGCTCTGTCATTTTTAAACTTAATCTTAGAATGTCTTGAACTGCTAAGGCCTTATTTTCCCAATCAGATTGTCAGCTGGTAGGAGGCAAGGACCTTATTTTTCAGTCTTAGGTACTCCATAGCTATAGCCTTCTATTGAAATAAAAATAAAATGTAAACTCTCAAAGAATTTTATAAATATTTAAACATTGGAAGAAAGAAACAAATCCCAGGAAATCAGTTTCTCAAAATCACTACTTGAACACCACAAGACACTGGTTTTTTGTGAGCCAGGGCCATAACCCATGGGTGTCTGAAAATGTGTAGGGGTTTTCTTAGGTTGTCAGGATACTGGAAACATACTGGGTGGTAGAGAGCGACATCAAATGTCTTGTAGCACATAGGACAGTCCCACAAAATCGCCAGACTTCAAGTGCCAATAGTGCTGCCTCTGTGTAGTAGCACCTGGCTTAGCAGGCTAGTGACAGAAAATGTGGACCTGAAAGCTGGATTGAGGTCTGACTGAGACCCACCTTTTTCTACCTGTGTAACTCTCATCACATTTACTACATTCTCTCTTCTTCTGGCACACAGTTACTGCCCAATAATGTCAGTGTTTACTCACTAGCCTTCCAGAAACATGTCCCCATGGCAAGATATGATCTCCTAATAGAAAAAGCATAAAAATCAGAACATATTATAAAACAGTGCTTCTCTGACTTTACTGTGCTCGCAAATCTCCTGGAAATCTTGTTAAAGTGCAGATGCTGATTTAGGAGGACTGCATCGGGACCCAAGAGTGTGCATTTCTGACCAGCTCATGATGCTGGTGTTGTTTCTGTGGATCGCAGCTTGAGTGGTAAGATTTGAAAGTAACTTGGAGGAGAAGCTCACTTAATAAATTAAACAATCAAGCATTTATTGCCTGTCTGCTGATACCTTAAATTATAGAGATGGAGAAATAGAGGTTGGACATACAGAGTATAGAATTTGGTTTCTTCACAGAAGGAACTTCCATCTGCTTTGCTACCTTAATCCGAGAGGTGGGGGCACTTTCCATGGATAATTATATTTCTCAGGGACAAAACACAGAGAAGTATTTTCTACGTGTGTTTTTTACTAAGATAAAAAGGCCATTTTGAGTCCCCAAATAATTTTAGTGGCGATATGGTAACTAAATAAAGAAAAAACTTTGCCACCATTCTTGGATGGAGGGTTTAAGCTTTGCATATCTCAGAACTAGTGTGAACTGTGTGAGTTTGAGTGTTTCCGTGGGTGTGTGTGCTGTTGTATATGTGTATGTATGAGCCGGGAAGTCTTTACTACGCAATTCTTTCTTAAATATCACTGGAGAAGAGGGATCTGTTATTCTTTTCCACCCAGCTGCTTACCCCCCACACTCCATCCCTCATGAATAATAAAGCTCTAAGTTGAGGGGCCAGGGGTTCCTAAGGCAGCTTTGACAGGGAACTTTGAGTATTTTAGGCAGTGGAAGTTATTTGAATGTAGTCATTGAGAGAAGACACTACTCATTATCCACTTAAAATACTTCCCAGCTACAGCATGGCATTGTATGGAATCCAAGCAATTGGCTTTGATTTGGCCAGCTGATTTAGCAAGGACTTTTGCAAATTATGCAGTCCTTATAGATGGTGCTCTTGAATTTGTGAGAATGTTTTAAAACACAGACACCCTTGACCATGAGTGAATTGACAGCTAATCCTAGACTATTTCCACAGGCAGTTGGAGACCAGGAACAGACCTTTCCTGGAACTGTAAGATAATGATTTCCTTTAAAATCCTCTTGCATAATAAAATAACTGGGTGGTAAACTTGGCCAAGGGGAACTCCTGGAATTTTCTGGGTGTCTTTGCTGACCTGTAAGTTGCCTGAGTCACATTTAAAAATGGTTCTTACGTGACTTTCTGGTGTTCTGCCTCAAGGTCCAGCAGGAGCCAGTGTCTCTAGGAGGAAGGAGGCATGCTCTGCCAGGGTGACATGTCACTCCTGAGGGACTGTGCTGAGGGTCGCTGCCTGAATGTGCAGAGAGAGAACAGTTGGAGGCTGTGGCTTCCTCAGGGAAGAGGTTTCTAAATTTGCCCCTTAGAAGCTACCAGAAAGTTCAATATACTGTATAGTCTTCATAGGCCCAATTCCTGCTCAGACCTTTGCACCGGGACTAGCCCTGATCTTTGCTGTTGACTGCTGGCTGGTTTTATTGGTTTCTATTTGAGTTGTCACTTTTTATCCATTCCCCTCGGTGCCCTTTGGGTTGTGCTTATTTTGGCTTTATGTAAGCAGCATCTCTGGATGCTTGAATGAGGCAGATAAAATTCCCCAGGGTTTCTGGACTGCCCTTCATCTATTTTTAGCACTGCAATGAATTTGCCATAGCCCACAGCATAACTCAATCACTCTAAGCCTGTGAGCAAATTCTGAGTTGTTTTTTTTTTAAACCTTTTTCTGAGGCATTTGATATAGGCTAAGCATAAAAGCACATGATTCAATCATTGATTATTCAAGATATGCCACATTTAGAGTTCTGTAATCACCAAATTTTCAGCTAGACGTTCAGCTCTGGCTCTTCATTTTGTATTGGAAGCTGCACAAATCCTATTGTGTCCTCTGTGTGGCAACAAGGAAGTATTTAATACCCACTAAGGGACTGGCGACAGCCAATTTGTTCTCTGTCAGTCAACAGATCTTAAGAGAACCCTTGGCCTGTAGCCTGAGCTGTTTGACCTTTGCATATCTTCCATCCCTAGGGATCCTCCACCTGGTGAGGATGCATCATATTTATCACCATATACCCCAGAATCCGGCATAAGTCTCTGAGCCTTTTTTTTTCATTTTGAGTTTTTAATGAAAGTTGTATATAAGATTACTTTACTTCTGCAGCCTCTCAATGGTTTCTTCCTTGTATTTGCCCTTTTCCTTTCTTACTTGGTGAAATTTGGCTTTATGTTCAAGGATCTCTTTGTGGTCTTTGTCCAGCATTAGTCCTGTGATGACCAGCTTGATGGGGTGGAAGCCCACAGGAACAGGTGCACCATTAGCTTCCTTCAGCTGCACTCGTTCCATGGAGATGTCAGATTGCTTCCTGTAACCCTGGGCTCCTTTGCCAGTTTGCTACCTTTTGCAGTGTCCTTCCACAACAGGAAATTCATCACTCTCTCAGATGGGTGTGGATCGAACACGGTACTTCTGTCTCAGCTCTTTGGAAAGAGGAGAAGACATAAGGTTTGTGAATGTGGGAAGGTGCATTGAAATGCCTTTTATGGTTCTTTCTCTGGCCAGAAGTCACAAAGGGATTGACCTTCATTTTGACTGCTGGCATGTCTATGATGATGGCAAAAGTGGAGAGCACTAAGCTATTCTGAATAAATGGGTTAGAGGGAGGCATTCATTCATTTGTTGATTGATTCATTCAATAAACATTCATCAATAAACACCGATAGTCCAGCTGGAAAGCTGGGAATGGGGTTTCCCCAACTTTTGATAGGAATACATGCTTGTCAGCCACCATTTGGGTATAAGATTTCCCCTCTTCCTTCTCTACTTGAGAGCTTGCTCCTCCAAGGTTGTTAGCTCTGTGCTCCTATCTGGATGCACTCCTTTCCTTGGCCTCTGCAGGTCAGCACTACTGCTAGCAAAGCGGCCCCTCCCAGTTCTGAATATAACTCGTTTCTGTTACTAATTTCTTTCATTCAGGGTCAAATGGAGGCTGAGGAGATAGTTGTCCTATGCTGTGAACTGTGATGGCTTTGTGATGTGTCCACTTGGCCAGGCTGAACTACACCTCCAAAAAATTGGAGGAGGGAAGGGAGGCAGCAGCTATGTTGTAGCACGCACTCACACCCCTTCTTTCGATTGTTCAGCTGAGTGGCAATCGAAGTGCTGCTGTGAAGGGATTTTTGAAGATGTAACTAAAGTCCCTAATTAGTCCACTTTAAATTAATCAAAGGGAGATTATTTTAGGAGATTTAATTAGCAGAAGCTTTTAAAAAGAGGGTTTAGACCCTTCTGAGATTAGAGAGTTCGCAGCACTCATGTTGTTGTTAATCTGCTGATTTGCCTCATTGGGGAGAAGCAGCCAGCAGTTACTCCTATAACTGCTTTTCTTTCCAGCTGGATCTTCCTTCTATTTCACTGATTCTTGGGTCAAGTATGCGTATTCAGCTCCAGGACCGACAGTCTTCTGCAGGATACCCTTACCCCCAAATTCCTCCTTGCGGGGTCCCAGCCTGCTTGTCCTCTCCCCTTCCTGACAGCCTGCCCTGTGGATATCAGCCCTGCTCAGCCAGCTCCTGGACTGTGCAAGACAATCCCTTGTAATAAATAACTGGACAATAAAAAAACCTCCTGCTGGTTCTGCTTCTCTGGTTGAACCCTGAGCAATGCATGAACTAAAGAAGCAATTGTTTGCTTTACATGTCGTAAAGCAGCTTGAAACCTTGATAATCACTACCATTCATTCACTTCTTCATAACTGTGGCAATATAGCAATACACAAAGCAGACATGGACCCTGCCCTTCGAGAGCAGATCTTCTAGCGGGAAAGCAGATGTTAAACAATATTCACAAGGATTAAAAGGTCAGCACGGAGCTGGTAGAAGGTATAACTGAGAGAGCCTACCCAGTCTGAGGTGTCAGAGAAGGGAAGTCAGGGCGTGGGAGAAAGCACGAGAAAACGTGGGAACAAATGGGATCAGTTCAAGCAGGTCTTTAGAGAGCTGTTCTTTGCCGTGGCCAAAGGATGAGGCTAGAGAGGCACACCACAGAGGGCCCTGCAAGCCAAGATGATGTCTGACAACCATTTTTCTTCAAAAGTCTTCATACTTTGGAACCCTATTTTTTAATTTCATGATATTACATGTGGTTTCATTTCGAGCCTTTAAAGATCCCACAGTGTTAGTGTGTTTGCTCCTGCCACCACTCATTTCCTTTCAGCTTTTTTCTACAACCTCTTATGTAACGCACTATATATTTTTTAATTATGCAAGCATCAGCTGGCTATTATCATACTATTTTTAACCATTCTCCTGCCTTAGGCTTTGAATTCTCATGGTACACCTGTTGAGGGGGAAAGGAAACAAAACCTGAACTCCTCTAATATATTTACCTGACAATTCCCTTGTTCTAACATTTATTTTCTGTTCATTAAAACTCACAGCAAAGGCTTCTTGGAGGGTGGGCAGCTCACCTGGCTTCATTATTCTTGGTCTTCTGTTATCCCCTGAGGTGTGGAGAGCTCAGTCCTTCCTTGGGCTATTAACCCTTTCTGCCTGCCAAGCTTCCAGATGCTGTAAGGATTTTCTTGAAAATTGGGGTGGTAAACACCATCAATTCCATGGGCTAGAGAGAGAAGAAAGACTGAAGTGGAGATGCTAGAAGGTACGTGATAAAACCAATCACGAATCTGAGTTAGGTTGAACAGTGTGAATTTAAATTCAGTTTTTGTCTTCCTTCAGTTTCCTTCATTGTTCAGACCCTGCTCCTCAGGTCTCCCTGTGGCTGTCTTTGGAAAAGCAGCTAGGTGTAGAGGGGGAGCTGCATTTTAAAAGCACACCGATTTGGGCTGAAAGTCTGGTTCCCACCATGGCCTGATTTTTTATTTGTAAAATAGGAATAATATTATCCACCTATCAAATGACACGTGCAATGAAATTAGCTTAGTGCGAGGCACATGGATGGGGCTCAGAAAATTTTAGGTATGAAGCATTATGATCTTGGAAAATCAGAGGGAAAGAGAGAGGGAAAGGGTTTAACCGTTTGTCTTACCCTTTGTACCTGCTTTTATACAAGGAGTAAGAAGCACTGTTTGCTTTAAGAGCAGTACCTGGTCTCTCAAGGCCCAAGTCAGGAGTCATGATTGACTGGTTCATGGGTTATGAAGTTGTCCAGACTCATTTCAAAGTGAATTGGAGTTAACTAAATTTATTGTGGCAATCATTTTGCAATATATGCATATATAAAACCATTATGTTGTTCCTTTAATACAGTGTGTTGTGTCAATCATATCTCAATAAAACTAGAAAAAACTATCCTTACTGTTTAAAAAAAAGTGAATTGGAGAGAAAAAGTTTTGGAAATAGATAATGGTGATGATTGCAAAACACTGTAAATGTAAGTAATGTCACTGAATTGTATATTTTAAAATGGTTAAAATGGTAAATTTTATGTTATGTATGTTTTTCCACAATAAGAAAAATACAAGGAAAGTGAATTGGAAAGCAGCCTACTGGCTGTGTCTGAGTTACCCCTCCTCGCACTCCCAAACACAGGCTGGCTCAGTAATAGCATGACCCACTTATGAACAGATCTATACACGGACTGTTGTTGCTGAATGATTTCAGAACATGAGGTAGGAGGGTCATATCTAAACCCCTCCTTTTACAGAGAAGGAATTGGAGCCCCTGCAAGTGTGACTTACCCAAGACTACACAGCACCCCAAGCCCCTGGGACGCAGACCACTGCTATTGTCCTGTGCCCTGCTGACTCACAGGGGCTCTAGAGCAATCAAGGCCTTCTGGGTGCTCACATGGGACATTTTTCTTCTATCTTTTCTCCAGATGCCTGATCCTTGTCTCTAAGAATTCAGTTGCTCAGAGTTCTCAAATTGTGTGTAACCCAGGACTAGGGCACTGGGTTCCAGCCCTATCGTAGCCCTCTCACAGCTAAGCAAGTGCAGACAGTAAGTGATGTCTGATAGTCCCACAGCCTCTGTCCTGCTGTCTGAACTTTAATCGCCAACGTTCAAACATTCCACACTCTTTCTTTTGTTAGGGCCTTTGCATATACTGTTTCTTCTGCCATGAATATCCTTCTTCACTTTGACAATTTCTATCCATCCGTCAGGTTTCAAATGAAATCCCTTTATTGAGAAATCTCTCCTGTTCTCCAGTCTATGTTCGCTCAGCCTATATGATTTCCTAGTAACTTACACTTCTCTGTAACTCTCATTCCACTTGTGATTACTTATGTTACATCTGTGTTCCATACATGAGGGCAGGGTCTTGGTCTGTCCCTGTCCACCATTGTTTCCCAAGCACTTAGCATAAGGTCTGGCATATTTGTGCTAAATAAATATAAAAAAATTAAAATCAACTCTGCCTTCTCATGAGGGAGAGAATGAAGATAACGATATACCTTTTCATGTGTTAACAAGTGAGAGTGGCTGGGGGAAGTAGGGCAGACACTACCTTTAATCCACAGAGGCTGGTCCAGGCACTGGCTGATGTTTTAAGGAACTGTACGAGCAGGGTGGAGGGACTGACCTGGATGCCCGCACTGGCACTGCATGCACTGAGAATGAACCCTGTGTCAGCAGCAGAGGGGATATAGGTTTGACACAGGGGAATGCTTTCTGGTATGATATTGAGGCTTGTTAAAAATGGGTCGGAGTACAGAGGACGCCTTCTCTAGGGGCCTCGGAAATCAGGCCAGAGTTCCATTTCAGGTGGTTATTTTAGGCCTACCACAGGCATCGGGGTGGACTTACAGCCTCTTAGGGTCCAATCACTCCATTCCTCTGACCCATAATAAAGCTATACACATTGTTGTGGCTAATAAACACGCCAGCACGCACACAAATGAGAAACATGTGTAGCCAGTCCTGTGGCTGTAAATGTTGCTTAGTTCCTCTCTTACTGAACATTCTGAATTTACCTTTTGTTTAGAACATGACCTCAGTCTTTAAACATGGCAAAGCTCTCTCTATAAAGCACCAGTTCCATATTTTGAAGTGAGAACTGCAGCATGTATCAATTTAACCCTTGTGTTGACATTCACCTAAGAAGAGTGGATAATACAAGCTAGGCAAGAGGATTAGAAAAATAACCTGCCACTCTGACCAATTGCCAGCATAAAAAGAAAGTGGTCTGGACATTGTTGTATGTCCCATCGAGTGAGGAGCGACACATTTTCTCTTTCTCTGGTTTTAAACTGAGGGAACGGAATGGACTTGAATATGCAAATGAATCTAATTTAATTAACTTTTATGACCACAGCTCCTCTGAGATAACCATGGGAGCCCATTAGATCCCATTAAAATTCAGTCATTTCTCTGGTGCTTCAATGAGATACCCTTATCTTCTGTAAGAAAAAACAAAACAAACAAAACAAAATGTGAGACGATGTAGTCAGAAACAACAAAAAAGAGTAAGTTGTCTGCAGCAGCTCTGCCGTTCGGTCTAAGCAGAGGCTGCTTACACAGTCAGGGTTGTCACCCCGAGCCAGGCGGGCCGGCGCTGCGAGCAGCAGTGCGAAACCATTCCAGGTCAGTCATGTAACTGCTGACCCAGAGTTTATCACCAACTGAAGCTATGAAAGGTAAGGGTAATGATATTTCATAGTTCAGGGCAAAAACTCAAGCCTCGTGTGGATGAGTGAAGAATTGCCTTGACCTCAGGCCAGAGATGAAGAGGAACTTATGCTACTTATTCCTTTGCTGCCCAGTTTTGTGACATTCTGTCCATTTTCATCTCCCTGATTACACATGTAATACATACTTATTGTAAAAAAAAATAGAAAAATACAGGACGGCTAAGAAGATGTTGCCCACATTAAAAAAGAAGTTGGAAGGCTCTCTTCTGCAATTTTGTTTCCTTCTTTCTCCCTTACTAAGCAAATTTTAGAGGACTTTGTGTGTTCGGGGTGAGACAGAAAGGAGTGGGATAGGGTGGGGTGCGGAGGGTGGACTGAGTGCTCGGAGTGGGGGTAGCACCCTCCAGTTCCTTTCAAGTCTGTAACCCATGCCACTCACCTCTCTTATTTCTGATGGTGTACAATTACATAGCTGCTGATGGATTCTGAATTCTGGCCCCTAAACTGTTGTTCATGGTTAGAAAAATGTGTGCTGGATCCACGCTGAGAGTGTCTTAACATGGGTTTAGCAAAGAGTACAATTGAGTTTCTGGGAGCTGTGTTGCCCGCCAGTTCTAAAACATTTAATGTAATGTGATTTCAGTACTGCAGTTAATTTTAGCATGAACATAGGAGACATTTCTATTTCTTCACATAGGCAAGTTATACTCAAAAACAAATATATCCCAAGAGTAGGTCCCGTGATTATGTGAGTATATAGTTGTGCAGACTGTTAATTGAGAGGTAAAGTTGCCGTAGAAGGTTTTTTGTAATTGAGTAGATTTAAGAAATCAAATTTTATATTTCCTTTAGTTTGATTTTTAAAAAATAATACAGTACTTAAATTCTACCAAAAATACATAATTATAAAAATATAATAATGTGGAGAACTGACAGATACTTTTGTGGTTATAAGGAGAAGGAGAAATAAAGGTAATACAGAATGATTGTAACCAAATCTTTTTTTGTTTCACCAGTAGTTTCATCTGTCTCTGTTTCAAGACATGTAGCTTAACTGGGTGTCACAGTGATCCCCTCTGCCACGTCCTAGAGCAGGACCGAATCAGCGTGTGTCTCGATGAGTGTAACTTCAACAGCTAACATCGGCGGAGCACTTACTGCCTGCCAGGCAGGGTGTCCTAGAACATGATGTATCAGCTCGTTTTAACCCTTCTATCAATATTCTGAAGTCAATTGTACCAGTCGAGGCAGTGAATACTTAATATTCTTTCTTCTCTCTTCTCGTTTGTTAACAGAACTCAGTTTTGCCTGGGGTGTCAGTTTATCCAACTAAACACTCACTTTTCCAGCCTCTATCACTGCTAAGGTGGCTTTGTGATCCAGTTCTAGCTAATGAGATGTAAACAGAAGTCTGCTGGGGTCTTCTGGGGAGATTTTTTCCCCTTTCTTGATGAAATGGGACGTACATAGACAGAGTAAAGCTTGCAGCCTGTTCCCACTTCTTTCTGCCTTCGGTTTAACTGTGATGACGGAAGCTGCCTTAGGCATAAGTGTGCTGGACCTGTAGCAGCCATCTTGGAAATACAGGCCATGAACCAACACGCTAAGAAAGGCAGAGCTGACAGGTAGGAAGAACCTGGGATCTCAGTGGCACTGTTGAATAGCTAAACCATCCCCAGCAACTGCCTGCTCTGTATTTCCAGTTATCTGAGAAAAGGAAGCAATTTTTAAAGCTGTTGTGGGCAGGCATTCAGTTACTCGCAGCTGAAAGACTAAGTAACATGCCAAATTTATATGATATTTCAGTGGTGCTATGGGGATTTGACCTCACATATTCTGACTCTAAAATCCACAGCCTACTCTCTTAGACATGCTTCTGTATCACATCCCACTGTGTTAGATTGTAAGGTCTACTTATGAACTTTTCAGGAAACTTGAGCTTGATCTTAATCCTCCTTCTGATTTCTCTTTCTCAGAGATGCCAGTGTGATGTATCTAAAACCAGATCTGACCATTTCATTTTCTTTCTTAAAATCCATATTTCAACCATATTTCTTCTTCTACAGCAGGCACGTAACCTCATGACTTCAGGGCCATACTATGTAGGTAGCATAATTGTAGAGGCAAATAGATTGTAAGAAAATCAATTGTGTTGATGTATCATTTGTCTAGTGCTGGGTATCAATTTTTCCCCAAAGTTAGTAGCTTAAACCAACAAACCCTATTTCTTACATAGTTTCTGAGAGTCAGGAATCTTGGATCAACTTAGATGAGTGGTTCTGGCTCAGGTCTTTCATGAGGTGCGGTCAGGATGTTGATGGGAACTTCAGTCAACTGAACACTTGATTAGAACTGGAGGATTCACTTCAGAAAGGTTACTCACATGGCTGTTAGCTGAAGGCTTCACTTCCTCATTGTGTAGGTCTCTCCTCACAACACTGACGCCAGCAGATTCCCTCCAGAGCAAGTGATCCAAGAGAGGCAGAATCACAGTCTTTTACAACCTAGCCTTGGAAGCTACATAACATCATTTCTGTCCTGTTCTGTTGGTCACACATCCCAAATCTGACACAGCATAGTAGGGGACTACTGCAAAGGTGTGGAGACCAGAAAGCAAGGATTGGGGAATATCTTGGAATCTGTTGACCTTAGAGATGTGAAACTGAACACAGGAAACCTCATTTAAAATGAAGTCAGGAGGCCAGAAGGGGGAATTCTCACACACTACCACTAGTCCACAAATACACATCCCAACAAGAAGAAGCACTGATTACAGCCAACAGGAAGTGATGTACTTTGCATTCCCAACAGAAAGTGTCTCTACTTGACTACCCAAGCAAGAAAAAGAAAGATTTTCTCCTTGCCTAACAACAAGCCCAGCCAATGGGAACTGTTGCAACTCAGTCAATGACAAATCATCACCACCCTGAACTCTCATTTTCCTCCAATGGACATTCATTCAAAGTATTTCCCCTCAACTTCCTCCTTTTTTTATACAATGTTCTTTCCTTTGTTTGCTGGACTTGCCTACAGTTATTACTATAACATGCTTGTCCTGAATTGTAATTTTCTGCTATGCCCTAATAAACCTATTTTTGCTGGTTAAAAACAACTGGCTGTCTTGTTGTTAAGGTCAACAGGTCACTAGGGGACAAAATGATGGTATTTACCTTTAGCTCCAGCCAATCTCTCCATAGAAGAATATGAGTCCTATATTGCTAGTTTTCCATCTCTCAAAACAACAACAACAACAACCCCAAAATACAGATTTCTAAGTTAAATCTCATAATAGCATATATTGACTCACAGGAATTTAAAAAATCCTGTGGGGGCCAAACAAAATACAAATACAATCCAGATATAGCCAGTTTGCAACCACTCTGACCCCATAACATAGCAGGCGTATGTAGGTCCATTTCCAATCTATGAGGCTGTTTTGAGTGAAACTTTCAGTAGGTTTCTGAAGACAAGTCTGGGCTTCACCAGGAATGTGTACCCTGATAACTGACTAGTCTGTATGGATGAAGGTGCAGAAAGTAATGACATATGTGCCTTAGATTGATATGCACAGCCATATAATATATTGCCCAAACTAGATGCTTTTGAGAGTAAAAAGGGGTGCTATAATAATTACACTAATATAGTGAATTAAAATAAATTGGGACTGTCTCAGTCAAACCAGCCCTCCATGAAGTCACCCCAGTGTCATCCCTTACTATTCATTTCTATTCATTAGGGCCACACCACAGTGTTCTCAGAGCACATGGGTACTTCTAAACCCACTGCCTACACTCCTGCTATGTCCCCTGTTCATCCTGCTTTCTCCTCACTCCCACTCTCTGCTTCCTCTTGAACTTTGACTTCTTCCAGTCCTAGTATTTTCTCCCCCTGTTACTTTCACCTCCTCTCTTCTTTTCCAGGTTAATTGCTATTTCATCAGGGTTTTGTAGTGTTTTATACATGTCTTTTAATGCAGAGTTTATCACAGTAACTCACACAGATTCACATATTATTCATTTAGGACTTTCTTACCAATATAAGTGTCTGATATAAAGTAGGTGCTAAATCATCATTTATAAAATGTTATTTTGAATCTCACCTCCACTCTTTCATTAACACTCTCTTCAGGAGATGATAATAAATGGTGAAAATGCCAACTGGGTTACAAGAGAGAGAGGTAGTGTAGGAACACAGAAAACCCACAAACTGGGTAATTGCTTCTTGAATTACTGATCATTAGCCTAAATAGTGCTTGCAGTAATTTCAAATTCTTCTCTTTCTTTTCATGTCTGAGTGACCAAAAGTTGTTTTCACTGAGAATGAGTGTCTATCTTGATAGTGATAATGTGTATTAAGACCCACACTGTAAAGACTAAAAGTACTCAAAGTTTGTATGTGTTTTATAAAAACTGTCTCCCTGAGATGCTCATAACTAAGCAATGAAAACCAGTCTCAGGCTACACTGGACATGGAGGAGGATTTTTTCCCTCTCATGTGCACATCTAACATTTACCAAAACTCACGTGTGTTGTCTATAAACCTTGCAGGGAGGGAAAAGAAACTGACCAAGGGAAGTGTTCTCTATTAACTATCATGAATGAAATGAAACTACAAGATATTAAAGGGATAGTTCTGTGGGACTGAGATGTGTTCTTGTTGGTGGTGGGTAGAGTTAATGGTAAGACACCATTAAACCCAACAAATTACTATTAATTTTAATCCTAAAGTCTCAGAAAGGATAGAGCAAATGATAATGACACAGTACCTTTTCTTTGGTGAGCTTTCATTTTGCCTCCTTCTGTATTAAAAGGCCAGAAAACTTGGACCCAGTTCTGATTCTGGTCCTTTTTGGCAGTATGATTTGAAGTAGGTTATAACTTTTCTCTGAACTATATTCCTATTTAAGATAGGCTAATACTAATGCTTATTTCACAAGGTTATATGATATAGATATGTGAAAGGACTTTGTAGACTGGGGTGAAGTCTACCAATGGCAGTTAGGATTATTTTAGGCTGATTTGCAGGCAGTGGTGATGGGGAGGGAGTGGGAGAGAGGCACACAATGGAGAACCATACTTAAGCCACCCCCGGGCCTCTTCTGACTGAAACCCTGGATTATCCTATAATAGCAAGGTTAATAATACTACCCAACAAAGCAGGAGTACTTAAAAATTAGTCTGGGACAAGGTTGGGTTTGCCAGGGAGGCTTGGTCCTGTCACCATATGCTTTAAACCTATGGTTGGCAGTCAGTTTGTTGCTCTATTATTGCCTACTTTGGAAGGAGTGAGCTAAACTGGAAATCTCTTCTCTCTGTTTAGGGCGTTTCTGCTGAGCCCCATAGTGTTGATTATAGTTCTTACACTTTGCCACTGGCTGTTTCAATCTTGACTCATCTCCAGACACATAAATATCCTGCAGAAAATATTGTGGTTTTAAAAGGTGCCTATCTCTTGACCTTGTACCTTAATGTGTCTCATGTACATTAATAACCAGGATGTAGAAGCTTTCCTACCTTATTGTCCCCAAACTATGTAGGAGCAAAAACTTTGACAGACTCCCTTCAAATCTTTTGAAAGAGAAGCAGACAAGTGTAGGTGAGTTTCTCTCCAGTTGTATGACCTTGGGTGGTTCCTTCTACTATGGAAAAAGGGATAATAATAACTGATGTGGAGGCTGTTGTGAGCATGAGCAATAATGTAAGGAAGAGCACCTGGAACATTGTAAATATCCAGTAAATATAAGTGCTTATTAGTAGTAGTAATAGTAACATTAAAGACATTCAGAACAAAGCAATATTGGGCCCTGGGGAGACTGATTTATACTTAATAGTCAAGAGGCTATCCAATCAGTATTTTCCATGTACTGATTTAGAAGGAAGTCCCTACCCTAGAGCTGGGGACAAATGTCAGCGCACAAAAATCTAAATAACAGTGCAAATACATGGAGGACATTTCAGTACCATGGAGGACATTGAAATACCATTAAACAAGATAATCCAAGATGGACTGCATAAACCTACAGCGATTTATTTATTTATTTATTTATTTATTTATTTATTATTTTAGTTAAGTAGCTGCCTAGGTGTCACTCTATAATATACTGAAAGCGGCATTGCTTGAAGATAGTCATAACCATAGAGTATGACAATGAGATTGCATCAGAAGCCATTGGTGCCCTTAGGGAAGCTGGGTGGAAAGCCGACACTACAGACAAGGAGAGAGATGTATGTGGAGGCTGGGGGAGGGGAGGGGCAGCTGTTCTAAGACTGCTGTCTCTAGAGAAGTTGATTGGGGCCTTTTTATATCCTTACTGCTGCTTTTCACCTTCTGTGTCCCTTCTGCTGCATGGTGGCACTGGTTAAGACTTCTAGAGAGGGAACACTGAGTTTTTCCTGATACTTCTACTTTTTTCTAGGAACCAGAGAGACGGGTGTTAATCTACTAGCAAAGAAAGGAAGACTCATGAGTGGTGAGAGACATATTTGTAAGGCTTTGCATTTTGATCTTGCAAATTGTCCCCAGAGTTTTAAAAATATTAAGTAATATAATAAAAAATAATAAAGAATCTTTAATAGCCTAAGGTGGGTACAATATTGTTGCTCTGGTGAAGAAATTATGATGTAATGTTAAATCATTCTTTTTCATGAAGATTTTTTTTTAATGAAGCAGGAACTAACAAAGACTGAATTGAGAAAAAAGCCGTCGTTGAATAATATATAATATTGAGTTTTCATAGGCTGTTGTGAATGGTTCAAAGAGCTATTAAGTCATATGAAAACTAAAAGTAGATTTACTATTAATTTTTATCAATGGTAGTCTGGAATTATTTTGTGTATTTGTTTACCCGTTTATGGTCAGTTTTTGCACTAGAATGGAAACCCAATGAGGGAACACCAGCACCAATCTCTATTTTCTGCTATGTCTCCTACCAGCTGTACAGCGATGGGCAGATATTTGTAGAATGACAAATTCATAATCCAGCCTCCCCCACTGGCTAAAAATTACTCTTGTCTTAAATTTACTTATAATAGTAAGTACTAAAATGAAGTATCTAAAGTTGCTTAAAAAAACAAATCAAAACTCAATCCTAACCTGAAATTACATATGATAATCATAAATATATTCTTCACTAGAGACAGATTATGTGGCTATATATTTCAACATCTTTCATTTTCAAATAAATTATTCAACACTATTAGATTACTTATAAAGGACATCAATCAATTACCACTGCAGGGCTGAGTCTTCAAGAATTTTTTAGAGGCCAGATTGGTAAAGCTTTAACTCTTCATATTTCCCCGAAAAGATTAAAGTGATTTGGGTTCTCACCAGGCTCCCTCCCTCCCCTCTCTATTGAAGATACAATTAGTGTGTACATTATTTGGGCTGCCAGACTTAGGTAGAAGTAAGAGTTTGAACAAAGAACATGGGACTGAAGTACCCCTTCCCCCCCATGGTAGGAGTGAAGTCTGGCACGTCCTGCCTTTTAATGGCAATGAACCAAAGACCAACCATTAACAGCTAAAGACTTGGTGTTTCTATGTTGTTTTATAGAAGTCCCTATTGGGTCTTTACATATTAAAATAAATCATTGCCACTTATGTTGCTTTTGCTCTTTATTTGCTTGATGTATTTCATCTGCATTGGTGGTATTAAGAATCACTATTTGATCTATTGTATTTATTGTCACACATTTATACTTTGGGTTTTCTGCAAGCCTATAAAAAATGTGCTGTTTAAAGGTATTAAAGGACAATTAGCATCCTGCATTGCCAAGGCATTTAATTCTACAAATATCTCTTAAAATATAGTAAGACAATTAAAAACAAATCCTAAATTAGGGTGACAAATTTGTCCTGGTTTGCCAGGGACTTCCCTGTTTTTAAAATGGAATGTCTTGAATCCTTAGGATTCTTTTAGTCCTGGACAAACTGAGAAGATTGGTCACCTTATTTTTAGTTGTGCTGTCGAGAGAACTTTATCAGGATTTCTTGAAACCAGAGCATGCAATTGATTTGGAGTCCAGCATTGGATTGAAAAAAAAAATATTTTAATTAAGTATAGTTGGCATACAATCTTATATTAGTTATATTAATTTCAGGTATATAATATAGTGATTCAACATTTTTATACCTTATACTGTGATTACCCCAATAATTCTAGTAATCATCTGTTACTGTATAAAGTTATCACAATATTATTGACTATACTATCCTTCCTTTTTTCATTCATCTCCCACCCCTCCCTTCTGGTAAACATCCTTTTGGTCTCTGTTTCTACAATTTTGTTTTTGTTTTGTTTGTTTTATTTCATTTCATTTAATTTCATTTTAAGATTGCACATAGAAGTGGAATTTGTATTCTCTGCCTGACTTATTTCACTTAGCATAATACACTCTAGATCCATGCATGTTGTTGTAAATGGCAAGATTTCATTCTTTTTTACTGCTATGTAACATTCCATTGTGTATGTAACTCTCTCTCTCCCTCCATATATATATCACATCTTCTTTATCCACTCATCTATCAATAGACAACTAGGCTATTTCCATATCTTGGCTATTATAAATAGTGCTGCAATAAACATAGGTGTATCTTTTCAAATCAGTGTCCTTGTTTTTGGATAAATACCCAGAAGTGGAATTTCTGGGTTATATGGTATAAGTATTTTTAGTTTTTTGGCAAAGGAGGTAAAAATATACGTTGGAGTAGCAGCAGACTCTTCAACAAATGGCGTTGGGAAAACTAGACAGATAAATGCAAAAAGAAAATAAAACTGGATCACTATCTTACGCCATATACAAAAGTAAACTCAAAATGGGTTAAACACTTAAATGTAAAGCCTGAAACCATAAAACTCCTAGGAGAAAACATAGGCAGTAAACTATCTGATATCAGTCTAAGTAATATCTTTTTGGACATGTCTCCTTGAGCAAGGGAAACACAAGAAAAAAAATAAACAAACGGAACTACATCAAACTAAAAAGCTGCTGCACAACAAAGGAAACCTTTAACAAAACAAAAGCAACCTACTAACTGCGAAAATGTATTTGCAAATGATATATCCAATAAGGAGTTGATATCCAAAAACATGTAAGAAACTCATAAAACTCAAGAACAAAAAAATAAACCATCGGATCAAAAATGGGCAGAGAACATGAAAAGCCATTTCTCCAAAGAAGACATACAGATGGCCAACAGATGTATGAAAACACGCTCAACATCGCTAATCATTAGGAAAATGCAAATCAAAACTGCGAAGAGATACCACCTCACACCAGTCAGAATGGCTATTATCAAAAAGTCAACAAATAACATATGTTGGCAAGGATGCGTAGAAAAGGGAATCCCTGCACATTGTTGATGAGATTGCAAGCTAGTTCAGCCCCTATGGGAAAAACAATAGTATGGAGATTCTCAGAAAACCAGGCGATAAATCCCCACCATGCAAAGAAACATGTCAAGAGCAATAAAAGCATACATGTTTTAAGGAATCGCTTTGTGCAGCATTCTTTGAAGTACTACCCTTTGGAACCAGTCTGGAATTAGAATTTGTGCCTTTTTGGTTCTAGGAACACAGGGTCAGGTTACTCAGAAGCATTTGAAGTTGTTTAGAGAATTGTGAAGAATTTCACCAGACTAAACAAATTATACATGACTTCAAGGCTGATTCCAAAGGGGCTGCTGAGGATAGTGTCCATATCAAAGGCAGCAGTGATGCCTTTGGTAGAATGAATCATTGCTGCAAAACAGTCTTACTCAAGAACCAGCTTTCTCTCTATGCAAATGAGATTGATCTGTGCATTGAAAAATGCTTGTATTGTTCCTTCTGCTGGGCTACAGACAGGAATTCGGAGGAAGGAAAGTGCTGGAAGCACTTTCCATCATGAAATCATGATCATCAGGGATTAAGGACATTGTATCCATGGTTTAAGCACCCTACTCATCTATTGTATATGTTAATTCCTTGAACCTTTGAACTTGTCAGTCTGCTTTTCCAATTCCCTTTTTTATGATTGACACCTGATTCCTGGGGAGTGGAGGCAGCATGGCATAGCAGAAAGAGCAAAGGTTTAGAGTCAGATAGATGGGGTTTAAATCCTGGCTCTGCCCAGTATTAACTATAAAATGTAGGCAGCCTCTTGGCTTCTTTGTGTCTCATTTTATCATCTAGTAAATAGGTTTCATGATTCTTCTCATGATTGTTATGAGAATTAAATACAATGATATACATGAAAGTGCTTAGTAGGTAATAAAATTATACTAAAAAGGACAACTAAACCCACGTACTCTGATGATTATAGACTATCTTTGGTTACTTGCATGCCAAAGATGGCCTTAAAAGGCTGCTGGTTTGGTAAATGTTGGGCTTGAAGTAGAGGAAGTGCTATAAAATAAGAGTCGGGGGATATGGAATCTACCCTGGGCTCTACACTTAACTACTCTTGTCCTTTGGTTTCCACTGAGCTGAAGTGTGAAAATAGTGTCAAATGATTCCTAGAATCCCTGACATTCCTAAAACTCCATGAATCTGTGAAACCTGAAATTTGTGAATATGAGGCGTGTCTGTGTTCTAGAGAAACTATGGTACCACGTGTCACATTATAGTCTACAGAAGACACACCCCACATCTTTGAGTTCTGCCTCAGGAAGAGTGGTTCCTTGCAGTCTTATATAGGATTTAACATGGTCTTATACACTCTTTCCCCATTCCATAGGAGTGGAAACCTGTTACAGGGTGGGTCTGTTAGATTCTCTCACTGGACACTTGGGATTAGAATATGGAAAATCTAGTTAACAGACAGTGATGCTGGCCCTGGAAGATCGTCATGTAGGTGTTTAGAGGCTGAGGGTACCATTTTTGTGGAAGCCATGGTGGGTCATGTGGGAGCAGAGTTGAAGGAAGGCAATCTGGGAGTATGTTTGATGGAGAAAGAGAGAAGGAGAGTGAGGGACAAGAAGAGGGAAAGATGGAGAAAGTAACTTCTTTGGTCATTTTCCATTAGAATCACTCACAGGCCTTGCTATTCTTACAGTTGAGTTCTGTGAAATTTTTCTGTATAATTGACCATTGAACAACACGGGGGTTAGGGGCACCGACCCCCTGCACAGTTGAAAATCTGGGTATAACTACAGTTGTCCCTCTGCATCAGTGGATTATCAACCACAGATCAAAATATTGTATTCTCTTTCACCTAAAGCAGATTTAAATGGCTCTTCTGTCCTTTATGTCCAACATGCCATAGACATGTGGTGACATAAACTGGGAACTGGTTACAGGGACTGGGAGTTCTCCAACAGCAGGGACTTTGTCTTGGTCCCTTTTGGAACAGGCATTTGGTCCAGCTTCCTGCACAAAGTAGGTGCTCAATGAATTTATACTGAAATGATATGAAAATCATAGATTTGTGTATAAATAGTGCCATTGATGGCACTTGTATAAGAAGGGTTAATATTAGTAGATGATTATGTTTCAGAAAGTGTGTCCCCTGAATCCTTCCAATTGGTCGAGAAACATTATTGAATGCTGTCTTCACTGTGTCTTATTACCTATTCAGGTGTAGCTCACTGTAGCTTTATTTTACAGTATCTGCTGAGCTCAATGGCTCAGGATTGCTTTACACACTATGGAGATATCCATTTATAGTTTCTCTATGTAAGAAGCTTTCAGTACAGTTGGGAAAATACAAGAAAGAAAAGAGAGAGAGAGAGAAAGAGAGAAGAAGAGGAAGAAGAAGAAGAAGAAGAAGAAGGAGGAGGAGGAGGAGGAGGAGGAGGAGAAGGAGAAGAAGAAGGAAGAAGAAGAAAGAAAGAAAGAAAGAAAGAAAGAAAGAAAGAAAGAAAGAAAGAAAGAAAGAAAGAAAGAAAGAAAAAGAAAGAAAGAAAGAAAAAGAAAGAACCAAGTATCATGATTTGCAGTGGATTTCGAATAGCTGGGAGAATGGAGGGTCAGCAAGACCCTCCATTATATTTAGAGAAGGTTTGTGGAATAACGAGGATGTCAAGTAACTCCTTGAGATCTGGGTGGGATTTGGCAAGGCAGAGAGGTGGAGAGGAGGAGGACAAAAGACTAAGCAAAGGCATGCAGGCAGTAATGGGTTGTGCAGTATACACACTTACAGCTTAACAATTAAGAACTTTGACCAAAGTTCTTGTCAAAGAACTAGAAGATAGAATGACCAAATATAGGAGGCAATAGAGGATTATAGTTATAAGAAGGCTGACTCTGGAGTTGAACTTTCTGAATTCAAATCCCAGTTCTATACCTACCTTACCCTTTACTGTCTTTGCGATGTTGGGCAATTTATTTAATCTTTCTGTTCCTCAGTTTCCTCACCTGTGCAATTGGGGGTAATAATAGTATCCACCTTATAGGGGTGTTTTAAGGATTAAAGGGGATACTGTTTGTAAAGTTGTTAGATTAGTGTCTGGCACTTAGTGAGCACTTAATGTTAGCTGATACTATCTGCTGTCATAGATATCTGGTGAGATAATAGGTATCTGCTAGTAAGATCCAATTAATACAACTACCCCATCAATTTGGAACTGCCATATTGAATAGTAAATCTCCTGGTCATTTAGGAAGTCAGTTACTGTCTGAGTGGTTACTGAACTTTTGGAGCACTTGAAGGAATTGGTTTAGGGTAGGAAAAACATTGAATGAATGTGTGAACTCAGTGGAAGGCCTTGAGAAACTAGGAGGGGCAGTTTGAACTACTCAGGGCATGGTTGTTTTTTCTTCCTGAGCAGGTAAGTGATATGGTTAAAATGAAAAAAAGAAAGACAGGGATAGGAGGTCCAGAAAGGACCCCTGAGGAGGCCATTGCAACAATTCAGGTGTGAGGTGACAAAGGCCACAGACAGGGCTGTGGCTGTGATGCAGAAATGTGGTGAGAAATCTGAGAAATTTCAAAGGAGTGGTGTCTACTTCTCACCACCTCTAGTGCTGCCACCCTAGTCCAGGCCACCACCACCTCTTGCTTGTATTATTGCAACACCCCTCATCCCTCCTGCTTGTTGGCCTCATCTTGGCAGTCTTATCTCAACACAGTTAATCCTTCATGTGTACTTTTTGACAGCTCCCACCTCACTCCGAGGACAAACTGAACTGCTCCTTGGGATCCACGAGGGCTGCACTGCAGGGCTCCAGGTGCCTCTGGCTTCAGCCCCTACTGTGTGCCTACTGGTTCTCTCCACTCCACAGAGCTGTCATCCCTGCTGTTCCTCAAACGCATTGGACCTGTTCCTGCCTCAGGCATCTTGCCTGTGCCTGTTCTTCCCTTAATGTCTCCAGAGCTAATTTCTTCATCTCTCTTAGGTCTCTGCTCCAATGTCCCCTTATTAGTGACATCTTCCTTGGCCACCCTTCTGAAAATAGTTGCCCTTCTCTACTTGGTACTTCCTGCCCCCTTTACCCTGATGGGCTGTTTCTTGCCTTATCTCCACCTGACATAATTTTTTTGTTTGTTCATTGTCTAATTTCTCCACTAGGATGTTGGCTCTAGGATGTCAGATATCTTTGAGTGTCTTGCTCACTGATGCATCCACAGGACCAAGAGTGCCTGGTATACAACAGATGCTCAATAAATATGTGTTGAATGAATGTGTGAATAAAAGCAATCAGATTTGTTATATTAGACACAGTGTTGGATGCCTCTTCAGAAGCCACCTCATTGGATCCTTGCAACGACCCTATCAGAATTCATTGTTCTCATTGTCTTCCAAATGATGATACTGAGGAAGCAAGACAGGAGCCCAGAGCTGGTAGGTGAAACAATCAAGAATTGTTTCCATTCCTTTGACCTCGGTGGTGCTGTTGAGGTGGGGAGGGAAGTGTCAACAAGGCACCAAGGCTTCTAGCCTCTGAACAGTGGAGGAGGAGCAGAACCACCCAGAGAAATGGGAATGCTGGGAAATAAGGCCAGCATTTTGGAAAAAGAAGTTATGAAGAGAGGAATATTGGGTCAAGTAAATACCCAGGGAGATTTCTTGCTTTAGAGTAGGGGGACTATATTATCTATTGTCTGAGACACCTTCTGAGAGTGAAAGTGGCAAGTGTTAATAATTAAACTGGAAGGACAGACATCAGCTGGGACTGTACCAGCAAAGGAGGACAAGTGGTCACTCTGGATTTAAGGGACTGGAGAGTTGGAGAGACAACACTGTGAGATTTGGGTGTCTCCCAGCAAGAGGGCCACAGGGGAAACCATGAGGATTGGGTGTATCATCATTAGGGTGGGGGAAGTGAGAAGGTCAAGGCCAGTTTCGAGACCCTCCCATAGACAAGAGTAGGAGGAGAAAGAGGAGTCTGTGAAAGAGTGAGAAGAACCAGGAAGGAGAAGAGACACGAAGGTCAGGAGCGGGGCAGTGGACAGAAAGAGGGGAAGTGGGAGTCCATATTTTGCAGGGCAGCTGAAAAGTAGGTCAGCTGGAACTTGGCAAAAAAAAATGAGATAAGGGAATCACTTGCTTTTTGACTTTGTAACAAAATAATGTATCTCAACAAAGTGCTAAAAGGCATTTAATTAAAGTGGATTAAAATTAATTTTCATTTGAAGACTTTTTCTGCTACTGTCCTCATTATATTTTGAGACACTTTGGGGTGCTTTCAAGACTAGATCAGGAGTGAGGGTTTGGTGCTCCAGCTTGAAGTTTTATTGTGCTTTTGCATGGCCTGAGTCACTGAAAGGTCCTATATTTAGAGTGTCATTGACACAGATAAAATCTGGGGCCCAGTTGGAAAATACAAAAGCAAAAGGGGATAGTTTAGTGATTTCTTTGGTGTCAGGAAGATTAAAAGTGAATTTCTAGGCTAGCATGGGTAATACTGCCTGAAATCTTTTTTTTTCTTGGCAAACTAGAAATTTTGAAAACTTCACTATCATTCAAGCAAATATTTCCTACCCTAGCTTCTTACTGCATGCAATGATGGAATTGTGTGTGTGTGTGTGTTTATTGTAGCTAGAAAACAAACAAAACTCTAGTTTAAAACATATTGAAATTGCAGCATAGGTGAAAATGCTGGTGAAGCACACCGAACAATAAAGTAATTTATCAACTGGCAGTCTGTTTGGAACAGGTAAGAAGTGAGAGCTAGGTCACTAGGCTCAACATTTTTGTCTATCCAGACATGGTTAGTCCACTTGGCTCTAGCCAGAAAGGACATTTTCAAGGTAGAGTATGTGTGAATAGCACATGGTTTAGAATTCTTAGTTTGAATAGCATGTCATATGACCAGGGCCCTGGAAACAGAATCTATCCCATGCATTCTCTGAAAGCAAATATTAAAGTTGTGTTGAGGAACAGCAACAGAGAGAAGAAAAGCATCAGGCCATCCCCACAGTTTCTTCTTATCACAGCAAAACTGGTACTAGATTGATGTCATCATGGCACATGAATTCTGGAAACCAAAAGGAATAAAATCTTGCAGGGTTTCAAAAGGAACAAAATCATTAACACTGAGCCAAAGCCCACTGGCAAGCATCAGGAATCAAATAGATATACAGGGCTCCTCTGGGAGGAGAAAATGCACAACTCTAGGCTACCTCTGCACAAGATCCTAATATAAACACCTCAGTGCTGGTTTTCACACCGTATCTGATAAATGTGTGTAGCCAAGGCTGACCTGGAGCAGAAAGAGGGAGCAGGCGTTCGTTTGGCTCACCACACTGCTCTGCTCTTCTCATCCTCCCTGTAAAGACTGAGTCCCTTAAGGAATGGCAGGTTTGATGTTCTCCACAATAATCTGAGGCGTATGGTATGATGTTAATCATGTTCAACACTCCCCTGCTTTTCCCTTTTATCACCCTCTTTCCTCCTCCTCTCCTTTTGTTTCATGTTTTATTTCTGTGACTTTTTTCCTTCTCTTTAACCAATGTTCTTGTGCTTTCCTGAGATATTACTATATCCTGAGAGATATTAATGAGAGAGAGAGAGAGAGAGAGAGAGAGAGTTATCTGTTATCTCGAGATTGTAAATCTGTAATGTTTGTTGATGTTTGGAGTATTTATCCCAGTGCATAGCATCCTGTAAGACCTCAGTAAATACTAGTTGTCTTTAGTGTTTAAAAGTTTGTCCTTGGAATAAATATCTTTAGATCTAGGGCAGCAATTTTCAAACTTTTTCATCTCATGGCACACAGAAACTAGTTACTAAAATTTGGAGGCACATCAAGAATATATTTTTTGCTGATCTGACCAAAATATGTATAATTTTGATTGATTTACAAAGTGACTTTTAAAAAAATCAGGTGATTCAACTTGTATATAAGGATTTCTGGTACCAAGAATGGACCAATCAGATGTAACCTTACTATGCAACATGACCAGTGAGATGTAACTCTTCTATGACCTATGTATTTATGGTCGAGAACAGGGCATTCGTATCAGATTGCTATTGTGTTGGCTGTTGTCATTTTTTAAAAATTTGATGATTAAGGGAAAAGAGGTCAGTACCCCTGATGAAATAATCAGGTACTGCGTGTTTTAAAAATTCTTGCAGCGAACTAGTTGAAAATCGCTGATTTAGGGCAATCCCTTTGGGTGGGAGTTTCTTTAATTCTCTTGAAGAGTTTCTTTTTCTGAGATCCTTTCAGAGTTGTTGCAGGTATACGTGTGTGCAGCCATAATAACAATGACAGCTACTGCTCACTTCATGCCTGCTTAGTGCCAGACACCCCTGTGAGTGCTGTGCGGACTTGAACTCATTTAATACTCCTAGCCACCCATGTAGTGGATATATCTTATAATTACTCTCAAGGAAGAATTACCTGCTCTTTTTTCCCACCTCTACTCAGACTCAGTAAGACTCCATATTATAGAATGTGGGCTAAATACTGAAGTAAATAGAAAGTGATGATAATATTATAGAACAATTTGCTTTCATAAGTCCTGATCTGGAAACAATAGCCAAAGATAATGACCATAATAAACCCAGAATCGGTAAACCTGAGGCTTAGTGTGTTGCAGCTGAAACTATTCTTGATAGACTGCAAACTTTCGAAGAAAAACATATTGTACAAATTTAGTATCCTGTAAACATCTACCCAGAGAAAATTCCTGTAGCATTTGTTATTTGATCATTATTTAATTCTTTGTTTAGTAATTAATTTTTTAAAATTTGACATGTAACATGTTTTCTGTGATTATAAAAGTGGTATCATGTGCACTGTTAAAATTCTGGAGCATGCAATCAAATGTAAAAAATGAAAATAAAAATGATCCCAAACCCCATCACCCAAAGACTGCAGCTATTCATTACGTTTTCGCAGTGTGAATGTGTTTGGCCTACATATTGTTTTAAAATGTTTTTCACATAAAAAGTCACATTTCTAGCATCTCTTGTAAAACCATCAACATCTGACAATGCTGGGCCCGCATGCTTGCAGGGTGACAGCTGATGGGAGCTGGGAAGCAGCTGGCCCTCTTCGGAGGGCCTGGCGCCTGCACTTCATCTGTCCCAGCCCCCACCACGCCCACTTTTTTTAAAGAAAAAACTTGGTCAGCTTCATTTACTTGCTATTTGCAGGTCCAGTGCATAAAATTGTATGATTTGGATTGATTTTTCTTTCTTTTAGCTTAAAAACAATTTTAACCCAACATTTCAGGTCTAACTCTATACTTTTTGTGGGCGCTGGCAGTAGTGACAAAGGGTGGGGGCCTCTCTGGCTTCTGGAATGACAAGGTGGGAGAGCACAGCTCTTTTACTTCTGGCTTCTGCTCTTCGTCTCCAGGTATATCTGACATTTAAACAAACCCTACATTCTAAGAAATTAATTTCCTTAAACACCTCCTAAATCTACTTTGCATGTTATTTATTTGACCATATTCTTATGAACTAAGAAAACTGACTTTACTATGCTAAGAAATTCTTCCATTTTTGCTTTCACATATTGCTCAACAGTGATGAGAGCCTTGTAAGGCCGAAATCACTTCTCCTCAATCCTTGGTTTCCTTTCAGGCCTAGGTCTTTGCATTTGATCCAACCTCAATGATGTAAACATTTCCCTGTGTTACCAAAATTATTTATAAAACCAAATTTTAGTGGCTAAACAATGTTCCATTGTATGGATATATCACATTTTTCTGACCTTCTTTTCTAAAGGGCGAGGGCTCAGTGAGAGGTCTAGTGGGAAGACGTGTCCATTGATGGGGAAGAGAGAAGACAGGAGGCAGTGGGGATAGGGTACCAATGAAGAGATTCTAGACTTGGTTGCATTCAGAGGCAGAAGTCTAAGATGAACAGATAGTCCAAAAACTGGAGTTCCAAAATCAACAGGTTAGATGACAAGTGGAGGCCAAGACACACTGTCATAAACCTGCGAGGAGGTCAGGGAATAGAAGACCAAGAATGAGGAAGCCAGTGGATGGGAAATTGAATCCACTGTAACCTTGGGGTGCGGTCATGATTTGCATTTATTTGGTTTTGTTTTGTTTTCCTTTTTAAATGAGATTCCCATTCCTGCTAGGTAAATTAAAGAGAGCTGATACAAGGTATGCAATAATTTATCCATTCCCTTAAAGTTGAACATTAGGTATTTCCCAATTTCCACTCAATAAATAATGTTGTGATAAAAATCTCAGTGCATAAAACTGTGTATTTTGAATTAGCACTTTAGGATAGATATGTGAAGATGGGAGAAGTAGTTTTTCTTTTTTATGAATATTGGGATATACTAGCGAAATATTTTCATAAAGGTTGTTTGCATTTAAATTTCCATTAGCAGTGTTTGTATGTTCTGCTATGGTCCCTTTATTTTTATTTTTTTAAAGGTTTTATTTATTTATTTTTAGAGAGAACGGAACAGAGGGAGAAAGAGAGGGAGAGAAACATCGATGTAAGAGAAACATTGATTGGTTGTCTCTTGTACATACCCCAGCCGGGGACTGAACCCACAACCCAGGCATGTGCCCTGACCAAGAATTGAACCAGGGGCGTTTCATTTTGTGGAACAATGCCCGACCAAATGAGCCAAACTGGTCAGGGCTCTGCTATGTCCCCTTTAAATTAACTTGGGCCACCCTCATAAATCTTTAACTAAAAATCTGCCACTGGCATCCATATTTTATATCTAGAATTTTTCTAGGCTATTGACTTTCACATTTTTTTGTTCATGATCCACAGTGAGAAGTAAAGTTTACAAAGTGACTCATTACGTGTGTGTGTGTATAACAAATGTTTTACAAAGCAATCACTTGTACTTCCTCTATGTGATGTACTCTGGAAAGTCCATTCTTTTCTAATTTAATTTTTAAAATAAGTTAATTGTGACCCTTTAAGTTGATGTAATAACTCTCCAATGGGTCATTACTCTCAGTTTAAAAAACATCATTCTAGGACAAGTTCCGTTTTACAGCTTGACTTGTTAGGGCTTTAGCTTCTCTCTTTTGTCTACTCATTTATTCTCACGAGTTCCATTTTTCAACAATCCCTTTATATTGATGACCTGTTATGGATTTGCTCACTGGAATTTGATCAGCACTACCCTGTGAGGCATGACTATCACACTGCACCCTCAGTCTTGGGCACCCAGCCTCTGCTGTGCCCATCCAGCTCCACTAGGACCTGTGCTGGGCTGGCATGATCTCTTCATGGTTTCCTCTTGACAGGCATGAGACATTTGAGAGGGAATGAAAGTTCCTGTCACATGACACATAGCACTGAGCATTAAAAAAAGAAAGATCTTGCCTAGACCTCTCTCTCCCCCCCAAAAATCCATGTGTTGACTATCTTATCTCCGTTAATCTCTGCAAATGTCAGCTTCCCAGAGAGGTCTTTCCTGACTATGGTATCTTTAATAGAACCTTGGTCCCTCTCTGCTCCCTCATCTTGCTTTAGCTTTTCTTTGTAGCTCTTATTGAGGGTCTGGCTCCACCTTGTTTTGGAATAATTGAATGTATAAGCAGGGAGATTTAGGGGCTAGGTCATGTTCAAGCTTGTATTTATTTATTTATTAATTTTAGATATTTTATTTATTTTTAGGGAGAGGGGAAGGGAGGGAAAAAGAGAGGGAGAGAAACATCTATGTGTGAGAGAAACATTGATCGGTTGCCTCCTGCACGTGCCCAGCTGGAGACTGGCCCGCAACCCAGGTGAGTGCCCTGATCAGGAATCAAACTGGCAACCTTTTGCTTGCAGGGATGACGCTCAGCCAACTGAGCCACACCAGTCAGTGCTCGAACCTCTAATTTAACAGGGAGGAAAAGCAAGATCAGCAAGGTAAATAAATATTCCATGGCAACCTAGCTTGTTTTTGGTAAAGCTGAACTAGAAACCAGATCCCTGGATACTTGTCAATTCCTCACTGGTTTATAGTACTGCCCTGGTCCATGGTGTGGCCTTTATGATGAGGTTTTTTGGGAGGTAAGTTTTGTCTCATAATATGGTTTTGGAGGCACTGTGTTAAACTGTCTTAGACTCAGCAGTAAACAGTCGTGTGCAAATGTTCTAATGTTTCTCCCTGTAGGCATAAATTACTTAGTCAAAAGGGCTTTGTCTTCCTTAGTTTTTTATCCTTCTTACTCTTTGTTCATTAGGTCGCCTGACCTCCTATCAGGTTTCATTTTACACAGAACACAATGGAGGCAAAAAGAGGTAAATAACCCAACTACAATGTCAAAGGGACAGTGTTAAGTACAAAAGCCTAGAAAACTGACTGAGGGTGGTAGCCAGAAATTTCATACAGGCAAAATCTTGACTTTGAGGTTTCAGCAAGGTACAGAGTTTAAAGGCAAATGGAATCAGGAGGAGGTGAAGCCTTGTGGCACAGGATTTGATAAATGAGAGAGGGGGGCTGCACAGCAGCACGACTACGGTACAACTGTCCGTTCTGGGCAGGGCCTTCCAGACTATGGGGAAAGGTTGGCTGGACATCCAATCCTTTGATGATAACTTTTGTACGTGCAACAGCTGGGTCTTTTGTGGAGTTCTTGAAGTACTTCCATGAAGTCCTTCCAAAACACCTCCTATTTTCCCCAAAATGCAAAAGTGTTGGTGATTAGTGGAAATTTTTATTTTAATTTTGGCAGACCTATATCTATTCACTATCTTTTAGCAATGACATTAATGTTTTCCTTTTGGGGAACGGCTTCTCTTGCACTGGTTGCATTCTGGTGGGACTGTTAACTAAGATACCCTGGTCATCCATAGATAAAAGGAAGATGTAAGATTCCTGGGAACTTAAATGGGTCCTTCCCCTGGAACCTCAGTCTTGATCAGTGTGACAATAGGAGACTAAAAACAGTTGCTCCTCTCTTATTCCAGTGGCAAACCCCTGTCTGGACAATTGTAATATCCTGCTACACAAGTGCTGAAGTGGCTTTGCTTTTTTTTGGTCCTTTGCTGGGCCTGGCTTTCCAGCCTCCTCTTTGATTTTGTGAACTCTTCCATGTTGTTCTAATAAATATCGTTGTTGTTTTTTTTTTCCCTTAAGTTAGCCAGAGCAGATTTCTGATGCTGACAACAAAAACCTTAATTAGCACAATGGGCAGTCTGACCTGGGAAACCCAATTATCTCTGGCCACCAAAACTGTACTGACGGGCATGTCAAAAAGCATTTGTTCATTATCCACAAGATGCCAGGTGGTACGGCAGGGGCTTTAATCTATGTTATCTAATTTGATTTTCATAACAATATCACAGAATTTTTTTTTAATTTCCCCAATTTTAAAAATTGTATTAAAATCTGCATAATGTAATGTACAATTTACTATCGCAATAATTGTTAAGTTTAGTGGTATTACATACATTCATATTGCACAACTATTATACAGGTGGTAGCTGTACATGGCAAGTTTAAACAGTATCAGCAGGTTGTCGTTTTCTTTACAGCCTACTAAGCTACATGAAGACTTCAGTTTGTAAGTTTTTTCATCTTACAAACTGAAACTCTCTACCAGTTTAAGAATAACTCCTTATTCCCCCCATCCTCAGCTCCAGTAACTATTATTCCACTTCCCGTATCTGTGAATTCGCCTATTCTAAGCATACCGCATACGAGCAGAATCATACCGTATTTGTCCTTCTGTGTCTGACTTTCTTCACTTAGCATAATGCCTTCAAGGTTCATCTATGTTGTAACAGAAGTTGGAATTTTCTTCCTTTTTAAGGCTGAATTATATATGTATAAACCACATTGCGCTTATGCATTCATCTATTGATGGACATTTAGATTGCTTCCCTGTCTTGGCTATTTGTAAATAATGCTGCTATGAACGCGGGTGTGCAAATAGAGAGACCCTGCTTTCAACTCTTTTGCATATGTATGTAGAAACAGGAAAAATAGTAATTTTATTTTTAATTTTTTGAAGAACTCTAACACTGTTTCCCACAGTGATTGTACCATTTTACATTCCCATTAATATGCACAAGGGTTCCATTGTTTTCCATATCTTCATCAACCCTTGTTATTTTCTGTTTTTCTGACAGTAGCCATCCTAACTGCTATGAAGTGGTAGCTGTTATTTAATTTTAGATGCAAACACTGAAGGTAAGTAAATTGCTCAAGGTCATGTAGCTTGTAAATAGAAGAGCTGGGATTGAAATCCATGTCCTGAGATCTTCCCATAAGCCTGTCTCTTCCTCATACTTTTCCCCAGATACAATACTCCTGTGAGAAATTTAAAGGTATTTGATAAAGTTAAATTTCGTTTTCAGAAAGATCTATCAGCTATTAGGAAGATTTAGGAGCCAAAAAATTATTCTCAGTCAATATCATAGAAAGTGTGTACCTGAATAATAGATTTCCAAAAGATTTATGGAGTTATAGTGCTTCATGATCACAGAGATTAATCAATTCAGCTTTCTCATCTTATAGATAAGAAAATGGAGGCCAACAAATTTCTCTGTTGTCAAGTATTACTGAAATTGCTATTTGCCAATAATGAGGTTTAGATCTAAACCAGTTTAGTGCAGTCACGAGACAGGTGGGAATGTGTAAATTTATATAGCTCAATTAAAATCACAGAGCTGAAAGGGACCTCCAGGTCTCTTATAATAATGTATCCATCTGCCTCTATCATGGAGAGTTTAAACAGTATCAGCAGGTTGTCGTTTTTTACAGTCTACTGAGAAGGCAATTTAATCACTTCCTTTGTGTAGCATTAGACCGTTTTCACATCTCTCAGTCTAATGACATTTTTACACGTAAGGTGGAGCACTTTATGTCTATTTAAAAACTAATATATTCTATTTAAAGGTGCTTAAAATTGTTATTTGAAAATTAGAAGCAGTATCTAAAGTAAACTGAAGTATTACTGGAGAACTGAAGGATTGTAATAAACAATCTTGAGTATAATTTCACAAATCGGAAATAACATGAACCCTAGGTTTCAAAAGTGAATAAGTAGCATGAAAGATGATCATGTGAAGGCAGTGTTTCCTCCAAACTTGTTAGATTCATTTTAGGGTGCTCCAGAACTCAATTCAATGTAGCAAATGCTTACTGGAAGCCTCTCATTTATGAACTACTTAATGAGCAAAGGGCTTTGAGAATAGAGACAACCAGATATAATTCCTGACTTCAAGAAGCTTGAAAACTTGTTAGGGAGATGACATAGGTACACAAACACCTCTAAAAGGTATCAAGTGAAAAACGGCATCAGGTCCACAGAAATGCACTGAGGGTAGGGCAAAGCCACACCTGGCTGGAAGAATCCAGGAAAGCTACTGAGCTGTATTTTGAGGGATGAATATCATTTTGACAATCAGGAATAGGGGAAAGATCATGCGCCCAGGGAGTCAAAGCCTAAAGATTAGTGATGTCCTTACGTAGATTTTCTATTTCAAGTCCTACATATACTTTAGGACCTGCTCCCTCCTCTTTGGAATTTCCATAGCCCCTTATCTCTTTATTAAAACTCTTAACCACCAGGACTTGTATAAAATTATTTTTAAAGGTTGTATTAAAAGGGTAAAATTATTGGTAAATTTATTCTGTATTTCTTTGGAAATGTGGTTATATTACAGAAAAATTGTTTTTTACAAAAGGTATGCTACATATCTCCCAAGACCAGCTCAAATCCTTGTTCCTTATGACTATTCCTGATTACCCCATAATGTTAAATTTGAATTAGAAATGTTAATATATAAACTCCTGATTTAAGGTATATGTTTATGTGTGTGTGTGTGTATGTATGACCTCTATCCACTGTTAGAGGCTAGAAGCAGTAATAGCTCAGTCAGTATCAGTGAGCATACCTAGTACATAGATGCTGCACTAAATATCATTTTTCACTAAACTGAGCCAAGGCTTTTTGGTGAAGATCTGGGGCAAGGGAACATAACTTAGCCTAGGCAAGCCCAGGACATCCCATAGTTCCAGAAAAAAAGGGAAATCCTGCAAAACTAACAGGGGCTTATTGCAGAGGCAGCTTGAAGGAACTTCCACTGGCTAAATTTGGGCATCAAAAAGTTAGGAGAGAGAGAGGGTGATAGAGAGAGAGAGAAGAAAAAAAGGAGAGGGAGGGGGAGGAGAGGGAGAAGAAAAGGAGTGAGATCCAAGATGATGGAGGAGTAAATGGAAGCTACACTAACCTCCTCCCAGGACTACTCTGGAGTTACAACTAAATTGTAGAGAAATCATCCTGAATAACCAACTGAACACTAGCTGGAAAGAAGCCTGATAACCACGGACAGACAGAAGAAACCACTCAACCACAGCAAGGCTGGTAAGGAGTGTGGAGGAGGTCCAAGAGAGAGGGGTGAGATCCCGCAGGCAGCAGCTGAAGTGCCCGAGGGATATTTCAGCAGCTGAGGGGTTCCACCTGAGAAGTGTGGGGTCTAAACCCCAAGCTGGGCTGCCCAGCTAACAGCATCAAAGCCATAAAGGAACCCAGATAACATCCAGCTGTGAAAAGCAGCAGAGTTTCTCTCTGCCAGGAAAGAAGGATGCAGAGAGCCTTTTTAAAGGGCCAAAACACAAAATTTTGTTTGTAGCCATGTACCCTGGGCTCTGGCAGAGGGAGAGCAGAGTGGACTAGAGACGCTTGAGGAGAGTCTGGGGTTGGTGGCTCTGGGGGAGAGAACTGAAGGCATAGGGACAAGGACCCCTGTGCTGAGTCATTCCCCATCCTGCAGAAGCCATCTTTCTCAGGCAGAGCACTCCTATCCAAGTTGCATCAACCTAAGGGGAAGCAAGAGCCCCACCCACAGGAATTATTCTGCCTCACCCTGTGGAGCTTAAGCCAGACTGCTGATCACAGCTTGATTAGATTAACAACTGAGGTTTATTGACTGATTAGTATAACATCCAAGGCAGAAAATACAAAGAATCAGCCAAATGGGAAGACAAAGAAAAAGATCCCAAGTGAAAGAACAAGAGAATTCTCTAGAAGAACTAGATGAAATGGAGGCAAGCAATTTATCAGAGAGTTTAGAGTAATGATTATAAGGATACTAACAATATGAAAAAAAGACACAGAAACCATATAAAAGGACCAAACAAAAATAAAGAATGCAATATCTGAGAATAAAGAATACAAATAATATACTGCAAGGAATAAACAGTAGGTTATATGAAGCAGAGAATGGAATGAATCAGTGTTTTGGAGACAAGGTAGGAAAAAAAAAACACCCACACAGAGCAACAAAAAGAAAAAAGAATTTAAAAAAATGAGGAGAACTTAAGAAATATCTGGGGTAACATGAAGCATAATAACATCCACATCATGGGAATACCAGCAGGAGAAGAGAATGAGCAAAGGACTGAGAAACTATTTGAAGAAATAATAACCAAAAACTTCCATAATCTGATGAAAGAAAAAGAAACACAAGTCCAGGAAGCTCAGAGAGTTCCAAACAAGTAGGACCCAAAGAGGCCTACTCTGAAACACATCATACTTAAGATGACAAGGCTTGAAGATAAGGAGAGAATCCTAATAGCCAGAAGAGAAAAGCAGGTAGTTACCTTCAAGGAAGCACCAATTAGACTGTCATCTGATTACTCACCAGAAACATTTCAGGCCAGGAGGGAGTGGTGTGAAATGTTTAAGGTGAGGAAAAGCAAGGACCTACAACCAAGGCTACTTTATCCTGCAAGGCTGTCATTGAAAATCAGGGGAGAAATAAGGAGTTTCCCAGTTGAGAAAAAGCTAAAGGAGTTTGTTAACACCAAACCAATCCTGCAACACATGTTAAAGGGCTTGCTATAAGAAGAAGAAAAAGAGAGAGAGAGAAATAAACAGAGGAAAACAGTCTAACAATAAAAGGGCACTACATATATATCTATAAATAATCACCTTAAATGTAGATAGCATGAATGCTCTGAGCAAAAGACATAGGGTAACTGAATGAATAAGAAAAAAAACCCATTATTATGCTGCTCTCAAGAGACCCATCTCAGATCGAAAGGTATACACAAACTAAAAGTAAAGGAATGGAAAAAGATATGTCATGCAAATGGAAAAGAAAAAAAAAAGATGGGATAGCAGTACTTATATCCAACAAAACAGACTTTAAAACAAAGGCTATAGTAAAGGACAAAGAAGGACATTACATAATGATAAAGTGAATAATCCAACAAGTGGATATAACTCTAGTGAACATTTATGCACACAACATAGGAGCACTCAAATATGTAAAGCAAATCTTGATGAACATAAGAGGAGAGATTGACAGAAATAGTCATATTTGGGGATTTTAACACCCCATTGACTTTAATGGCTAGATCTTCCCGGCAGAAAATCAACAAGGACACAGCAGCTTGAAATGACACACTCGATCAAATGGATTTAATTGATATCTTGAGAGCATTTCACCCCAAAGCAGCAGAATATATGTACTTTTCAAGTGCACATGCAGTGTTTCCTAGGATAGACCATGTGTTAGGACACAAAACAAGTCTCAATAAGTTTAAGGGGATTGAAATCATATCAAGCATCTTCTCTCACCATAATGCTATGAAATTAGAAATCAATCACAAGAAGAACACTGAAAAACATGTAAAGACATGGAAGCTAAAAACATGCTATTAAACAATGAATGGATCAACAATCCAAAATCTGTGGGACACAGAAAGCAATCCTAAGAGGGAAATTCATAGCATTACAGACCTATCTTAAAAAACAAGAAAAGGCTCAAATAAACAATCTAACTTCACACTTAAAGAAACTTGAAAAAGAACAACCAACAAAGCCCAAAGTGAGTATAAGGAAGGAAATAATAAAGATCAGAGCAGAGATAAATGAAATATAGTGTAAAAAATGATACAAAAAAATCAGTGAATCTAAGAGCTGGCTCTTTGAAAAGATAAAAAAGATCAACAAACCAGGCTCATCAGAGAGAGAGAGAGAGGGAACCCAAATAAATAAAATCAGAAATGAAAGAGGAGAAATAATAACAGACAACAAAGAAATACAAAGGATTGTAAGAATATGTTATAAACAATTATATGTTAACAAAATGGACAATCTGGACAGAATAGATATATTCCTAGAAACATAATCTTCCAAAAATAAATCAAGAAGAATGAGAGAATCTGGAAAGACAGATTACACTTAATAAAATGGAAGCAATAATCAAAAAAACTGCCAACAAAAAAAAGCCCTGGACCAGATGGCTTCACAGGTGAATTTTACCAAACATTCCAAGAAGAACTAACATCTGTTTCTCAAACTATTTCATAAAATTCAAGAGGAGGGAATGTCCCCAAACTCATTTTACAAGGCCTGCATTATCTTAATTCCAAAACCAGATAAAGACACTACAAAGAAAGAAAATTATAGGCCAATATCTGATGAACATAGATGCTAAAATACTCAACAAAATAATAGCAAACTGAATACAGCAATGCACTAAAAAGATCACACACAATGATTAAGTGGGATTTATTCTTGGAATGCAAGGTTGGTACACCATTCGCAAATCAATAAATATGATTCACCACACACAAAAAAATGAAGGATAAAACCCTCATGATCATATCCATAGATGCAGAAAAAGCTTTTGATAAAATTCAACACCTATTAATGATCAAAATTCTCAGTAAAGTGGGAATAGAGGGAACCTACCTAAACATGATAAAGGCCATATATGACAAACCCACTGCCAGCATCATACTCAATGGGCAAAAACTACAAATGTTCCCTTTAAGATTGGGAACAGACAGGGATGTCCACTTTCACCTCTCTTATGTAACATAGTACTGGAAATTCTAGCCACAGCAATCAAACAAGAAGAAATAAAACACATCCAAATTGGAAAATAAGAAGTAAAACTGTCTTTATTTGCAGATGACATGATACTGTTCATAGAGCACCCCAAAGATTCCACCAAGAAACTACTCAAACAGATAAATGAATTCAGCAGAGCAGCAGGATACAAAATTAATATTCAGAAATCAATTGCATTTTATATGCCAACAATGAACTAACAGAAAGGGAAATTAAGAAAACAATCCCATTCACAGTTCCTTCAAGAAGAATAAAATACCTAGGAATAAACCTAACCACGGATGTAAAAAATCTGTATATGGAAAATTATAAAACACTGCATAAAGAAATTGAAGAAGATACAAATAAGTGGAAGCACATGCCATTTTCATGATAGAAAGAATTAACATCATTAAAATGTCCATACTACCCAAAGCAATCTAGAGACTCAATGCAAGTCCTATGAAGATTCCAATGATGTATTTCACAGAAGTAGAACAAATATTTCAAAAATTTATGTGGAGCCACAAAAGGCCCCACATAGCAACAGCAATCCTGAGAAAGAACAACAAAGTTGGAGGAATGACACTACTTAGTATCAAACTATACTGCAAGGCCATAGTAATCAAAACAGCATGGTACTGGTATAAAAACAGACACATAGATCAATGGAAGAGAATAGAGAGTGCAGAAATAAACCCACATCTTCATAGTCAATTAATACTTGACAGAGGAAGCAAGCACATACAATGGGCTAAAGATGGTTTATTCAATAAGTGATGTTGGGAAAATTGAACAGATACATGCAGAAAAAAGAACTAGACCACTTTCTTACACCACACTCAAGAATAAATTCAAAATGGATCAAAGACTTAAATGTTAGATCCCAAACCATAAAAATCCTAGAAGAAATCGTAGGCAGCAAAATCTCAGACATTGCTCATAACATTTTTTTACTGGATATATCTCCCCAGGCAAAGTAAGCAAAAGAAAAAATAAACAAATGGAACTACATTAAGCTAATTTTTTTTGCACAGCAAAGGAAATCATCAACAAAATAAAAAGAGAACCCACAGAATGGGAGAAAATACTTGCTGATACATCTGCTAAGGTATTAACATCCAAAATTTATAAAGTACTTACAAAACTCAACACCAAAAAAGTAAACGACCCAATTAAAGAATGGGCTAAGGACCTCAATAGACACTTCTCTAAAGAGGACATACAGATGGCAAACAGATATGTAAAAAGATGCTCAACATCACTAATTATCAGAGAATTGCAAATTAAAACCACAATGAAATACCCTCTCACACCTGTCAGAATGGCTATGATCAATAAATGAACAAACAACAAATGCTGGTGAGGATGTGGAGAAAAGGGAATCTTTTTGCACTATTGGTGGGAATGCAGAGTGGTGCAGCCACTGTGAAAAGTAGTATGGAAATACCTCAAAAAATTAAAAATGGGGGGGAGAAAGATAATAGGAGATTATAGGGGAAGGGCCATCAAGGATCATGTAGGGCATATGGACAAAGCCAAAGGGGGTAGGTTCGAGGGAGGGAGGTGGGGTGGGAGGTGTGGGGTGAAAATGGAGACAACTGTACTTGAAAAACAAACAAAAAAAAGGTCTGCCTTTTGATGCAGCAATCCCCCTTCTGGGAATACATCCAAAGGAACCCAAAACACTAATTCAAAAGAACATAAGCACCCCTATGTTCATTGCAGTGTTATTTATAATCAATAAGATATAGAAGTAGCACAAGTGTTCATCAATAGATGAGTGGATGAAACAACTGTGGGACATTTACACAATGGCACAGTACTATGCCATACAAAAGAAGACAATTTTTACCCTTTGGGACACTATGGATGGACTTGGAGAACATTATGCTAAGTGAAATAAGCCAGTCAGGGAAAGACAAATACCATATGATTTCGCTCATATGTGGAATCTAATGAACAAACTGAACTGACATGCAAAACAGACAGACTCATAGATGGATAGCAGATGACAGCTAGTTGTGGAGGGGTGCAGGTTAGGAAGTGGAGGGGTTGAGCAAAAAGGAGCAAGGACTCATGGACTTGGACAACAACGTGGTGATTGCTGGGAAGAGGGGGTTGTAAGGGGACTAAATGGTAATGGAAAAAATGCAATAAAGACTAAATCAAAAGATAAAAATCAGAAGGAGTAGCAGCAGTTTTTACTCATTTGGTGGTTACTTTGACAATTGGTCTATAAAGGAAAACAAGTAAGCATTTATCTCATCTTTTAAGGAGAAATCATTTTTCCCTAGTTTAAGAGAGACATACATTCTTTCTTTCCAATGAATGCTTTAATTTGAGACCTATGAAATTATTGCTACTCAACTGTTTTTAATTTACAAAATTTCACTGGGTTCAACCAAACATGGAATGAAAGAATTAGAGAAATTAACACTTCACAACCCCCATGAAATAATTGATTCCTATCGGAATCATTAATGGGAGCGGAAATGATTATGTGACAATTTGTTGGGGCATGATAACATTTTCCTGGAGCCAAAGAGTCTCCCCTTGGATTACTTGCTGATCATGAAAATGAAAACAAGCTTTACATCTCAGTGGTGAAGTCTTGCTGTCATCATTTTAACCAAGTGGTGAAACTTAGCTTTGCTAGTGATGAGACACCCTAACATGTTTCTCCTGTGTGATTCAATCTGAAATTTTCAGCATGGGCTATGAAATACTCTAGCCAAAAATGTTTAAACCGTGTGTTGGTTATTCTCCATTTGCCCTTATAAAGCGACTCGATGCCTTTGTCCACCCTGCTTTATGCCCCTGGAGACATCCCTCTGCAGATGTATCACCTAGGATCCCTTGTGTTTCAGCTTCGGATTAGATTTGGCTAATGTGGAGGCTCTGGCAGAAATCTGGAGGATGAAGAAAAAAGTTTTGGGCTATTTATTCCCTACCACCTCACTGCCTGCCTGGGTACACTTTGGACAGTAACTGTGTCCCTTTACATCTACAGATCGGGTTAGGAGCCGCTCTTCCAAAGCTCCAGATGACAGGTCCCAGGTGGTACTTCTGGAGTGTTTCACCCCCCACCCCTTGTTGTTCCCTGTGCCTGCAGGAGTCTGCAAATAGTCCTTTACTCAACTCCCTTCAATTTAACCCTTTGAGTGTGCTATCTAGTTCCTGTGATGACTGAATGATTCAGCCTTACTCTAATCAGCCCTTTATTTTAACAGGACATCAAGGCTAGAAAAACAAGTTAAACAACACCTTGAGATAACAATCAGACAAATACAGAATTTGGGGATATTTGCAAGACAACTGGTCTGGTGTCTTCAAAGGTCAGTATCTTTTAAAAAATGAGTAGGAAAACTCTTCTAGCTTAAAATAAACCAAAGAGATGTAACTACTAAATGCAATGTATGAGCTTCATTTGTAAAAACCAGCTATAATGTTTTGGGGGGGGAGAACAACTGGGAAAAGTTTAATATTGACTAGATTTTAGAGAATTATTGCCAATATGATAAAGGTATTGTGGTTTTTAGGCAAATATCCCTTTTAAATACGGAAGGGAAAAGGTACAAGAAGTTGGATGGGATGCAAAGAAGGGCAATTTGGATACTTTCTTAAAATTATCAGAGAGCAGGCTTGAGGTCCCTTCCTGGGAAAGCCACCATGAAGACAGACAGCGTGGACTGTGACGCTTCACGGTATCACTGCCAGTTTTGCAGCCTTAGACAAGCCTTTGGAGGGAATGACTCTGAAAAATAGATTCAGGTGAGTTCAAGCTTACAGTCTACCCGAGCTGGAGGGAAAACAGGATTAGGTTAAGTCTGAATGGAGTAAAGTTAATTTTGAGTGAACTGCTTAACAGGATCTAGTCTTATATTTATTTAACTCAATTTAAATTGCATGTCAGCACATAAAAATTAAGGTAATTTTCTTCTTGGCTAACATGGAATTCTTTTAAATTATGAATTTCTTTATAGAAAAAGCATTATCAAGTGGAAACAGGATAACTTTTATTCATTTGATAGTGCTTAAACAAAGTTAGGTTTTTGTTTGTTTCTTTTTTTGTTTTTTGAACCACTTGGGTAAATTGCAGGCCTAGAATCTAAGAAAAAAATGCCTCTCTGATTTCTGCTGTTGTCTTTTACTCTTCTAGTGAGATAGTCTTGCAAACATCTCAGCTGTCATAACCCACGTGCCCTGTAAACCTGCTGAAACCTCCAAGATGGACCAGGACAGAGAGATAAACTCTCAATAGCAGGGTGAATGGCGTGTGGGGGTTTGTGTGACAGACCTTGCTGATTGCCCACCCAAAGGCTCTCACCTTCCTTACTTCTAGCAAACAGAACCCTGGCTTTCAGGTATCAGGTACCCAAAGTGCTTCAGGGGAGTTATCAGAACTCATCCATTTGCCAATCTTTGGTTGGAACCAACCATGTGACGCAATCAGGCCAAGGAGGTGGGAGTGGGTAATCTTCTGCAGGCCTTGCAGAAGTTTCTTTGCTCCTCAAAAAGATGTATTTGAGAAACAGACCCTTTCTGTCTCTAGAAGTTATTGTGTGAGAGTGTGATGCAGTATTAAGATGCTGTTAGCCCCCTCACCAAAAACGAAAGGCCCTGATTTATAGTGTATACCTTTTTCCATTTCTGTGTTGCAAATTCTCTCAGGATGCTGATTTTAAGCTACCAATATCTCAATAATTGGCTGGAAAATTTAACGCTTGGCGCTTAGGAGCCCATAGGAGCCCACTCCAGTCCATTGCTCATGCTTAGAGCTACCGTGCCTGTCTTGTGAAAGGAGTTGGCAACATGGTAGGGTTGTCAGAGAAGAAAGACAAGAGACTAGGTCCTTGGTGACACCTCGAGCTCCAGAAGTAACTAAATCTAGAATTGTCCCATCTCTGGACTTCTAGTGACATAAGTTAGTAAACATACTTATTGTTTAAAGCGGGTTGAGTTGCTATTTGTGTGCAGGGAATCTGGGTTTGATCTAGCTGGTACAGGTGTCCATGGGGTCCCATCTAGTGGAGGGAGGGAAGCACAGCAGGGGCAAAACTGTGCACTGGATAATGGAAACACTGGTGGTCAGGAGAAGGGGGTGTGGTTGGTTGTGGAGGGGTACCATCCGGTTGAAGGAGGACTCTGGCCAGTTGCTGAGAGGAACAGGATGGTGGCTGAGGGCCAGTCATGCTGTCAATGCCCCTGCCAAGGAGGCTGAAGTTCAGGGCAATGCTCCAGGGAGAGCAGGCGCCAGAGCGCGAGTCAGGAAGCCAGGCAGAGGCCAGGCAGAAGCCAGGCCTGGAAGCACAGTGCTTCAGGGTGGAGAGGAAGAGGAGGCCTGGGAACAAGGGGTGAGCGCAGAGAGGCTGCAGTCTAATTCTAGAGTCCTAGACTACTCTCTCATTAGTGGGGTAGGGAAATGTCCAGCAAGGTAGTGTCAGAATTAGCTCAGATGCTGATTAGCTGAGATGGAAAGTTGAGGGTTTTTCGTAACTGTCATGGGTCAGGTTGAGAAATTCAGAAGGAACTGGAATCTTCTCCAAAGCTGCTTCAGCACCTTTTCTTGGTGACATTAAAAAAAATACTGCTTACATTTTTACTAGACTTTGAAAAGGGGCTTCCTCCACTTCACCCCATCCTGTCACAATCTCTGGGATCCTGAAACCCACCACTGAGACTGATGTTTGGTCTTTTAAGAGGTGCTTCATCTTCCCTGGTGTGGGGAAATGTGTTTGCTTGTCTGTGACAGGTGCAGTTTCATTCCTGTCACGAATGCCCTCACTTACAGTGTGATGTCGCCTGTTATTTATTTCCCTCTCTTCTTTATGTTCTTTTCCCATCCATCAGGTAACCGTATCCAAAAGCCCAGTTGTGTTCAGGTCAGTCCCATTCATTGAATAACTACCTATGAAGGACTGTTTTAATTGAATTGTATGGGGAAAGTAGGTTCATAAAGAGTGAAAGTTGATGTGTCCAGTATGGGATGTGGTGAAGAGGGAAACTATTTGGAGCAAACAGCTCAAGGATAATGCAGGGCAGCTGTGAAAACAGCACTGCTGTGAGGTGGCCGCTGGGCCAGGCAGCCTTGGGACCACATTCCCCTTCATCTAGGCGGCTCTGCTCTGTGATGGACTACTCCGTTCTGCCCCACTGTGCTGGTCCTCAGTGTCTCAGCTCCTGAAAACTTCAGTATTCATGGAAAATGCATTCCTGGTGCCAGAGGGGAGCTGGCTTATATAGACAGAAGTCCCTGTTCCTGGTTCCTGATTGGTTTGTCCTCATGCAAATGAGGTTGCTGAATCGTCACAGTTTGATTTGTCCAAAGGCCCTGTCTTGATTGGTCAGAATAGAGCCACTCTGATCAGAACCGCACAGCTCCAATTGAATGGGGAAAGACTCAGTCCTATTGGTTAAAACAGGATTCCAGGAAACCTTTGTAAGTGTTGGCTCGGGAGACAGAAACAGTGCCAACAGGCAGGCCAGCGCAGAGGCTTGTCCGCAAAGTGTGGTTTGCATGAGAGGCCTCTGAGCAGAAATGGCTGCTAGGCTCTGCTTTTTTTATTTGAGCCAAGTTAGCCACCAGAAGCCCTTCTTAGAAGGTGTTTATATCTCTTCTTTTTTTCTCAGGGTTCACATTGGAAAGCCAAAGGGCAGGAAGAGCTTCCTTTGCATTCTGTTACTATTGTAGGTCATGGTTAGTAATTTAAATTTTATTCAGTGGGGTGAGTTCTGTGAAGATATTATCAGGATATATAAGAATGGGATCAGACTTCCAGTCAAGGTGGGAGTGTAGGTGAACACACTTTGCCCCTTCGAACAACTACAGCAAAAATTACAACTAGACTGTAAAACAAATATCACCCAGATTCATCAGAAAATTGAGCTGTATGGAGGTCCAACAACCAAGGCTTTAAAGAAACCCCATTCATCCAGATGGATAGGAGGGGTGGAGACATGGAGATGTACGGAGAGGTGTGGCAAGATGGAGAGGCTTGGAGAGGCAAGGAGACATGGAGTGATATAAAGAGTCATGGAGATGTGGAATGGGTGGTTCCACATCCATGTGTGGTGGATAAAAATTGGGAGGGATACCTCAGGAGTGAGAGATCCCAGCCCCACACCAGACCACCCAGCCCAGGGTTCTAGCAACAGGAAGATACGTCCCCATAACTTATGGCTATAAAAACCAGTGGGGTTGGGGTGGTGGAAGAAACTGCAAGATTCACAGGAGACTCCTCTTAAAAGGCCTGCAATGGACTTAAGACTTATGCAGACCCATCCCCTCTGGGATTCAGTACCAGGGCACCAGCTGCAAGGGCACCAGAGGCATACGGGGGAGAAATTGATGTGACTGGCAACAGGGTGAGTGCTAGGAGACAGCTTCCTCCAAGGCAAAACTCCAGAGGCCAGGCAGCAGCATTGTCCCCTCTCTGAGCCCTCCCTACACAGAGTCACAGAGCAGTGACATGGGTTGCCCAGCCCTGGCAATTAATTACCTAAGGCTCCGCCCTATATAACTTAACAGGTGTACTTTTCTACAATAAACTACACTAAGACAAGGAGTCAAAGCAGCTCTACCTTGTACAAGAAACAAACACAGGGAGGCTGCCAGATGAAACAAAGAAATATCACCCAAATGAAAGAACAGAACAAAACTCCAGAAAAATAACTAAACAAAATGGAGATAAGCAACCTATCAGATGCAAAGTTCAAAACACTAGTTATCAGGATGCTCAAAGAATTCACTGGGTACTTCAACAGCATAATAAAGATTCAGGCAGAAATGAAGGTTACACTAAATGAAGTAAAGAAAAATCTACAGGGAAAGAACAGTAGAGGGGATGAAGCTGAGAATCAAATCAATGATTTGGAACATAAGGAAGCAAGAAGCATTCACTCAGAACAGAAAGAAGATAAAGAATCCAAAAAATGAGGATAGACTAAGGAGCCTTTGGGACATCTCCAAACATACCACTATATGAATCGTAGGGGTGCCAGAAGGAGAAGAGGAAGAGCAAGAAATTGAAAACTTATTTGAAAGAACAATTCCCCAATTTGGTGAAAGAAATAGACAAACAAATCCAGAAGGCACAGAGAGTCCCAAACAAGTTAGACCCAAAGAGGACTACAGCATGACACATCATAATTAAAATACCAAAGGTTAAAGATAAAGAGGAAATTTTAAAAGCAGCAAGAGAAAAGCAGATAGTAACCTACAAAGACCATACCCATAAGACTATCAGCTGATTTCTCAAAAGAAATTTTGCAGGCAAGAAGGGACTGGCAAGAAGTATTCAAAGTGGTGAAAAGTAAGGATCTCCCACCTAGATTACTCTATCCAGCAAAGCTATCATTTACAATGGAAGGGCAGGTAAAGTGCTTCCCAGACAAGGTAATGCTAAAGGAGTTCATCATCACCAAGCCATTATTATATGAAATGTTAAAGGGAATCCTATAAGAAAAGAAGAAGATCAAATCTATGAACATTAAACTGGTAATAAATTCACAACTATCAATAACTGAATGTAAAAAACAAACTATAAAAACAAATTAGGCAAACAAGCAGAACAGAAACAGAATCATAGATATGGAGATCATTTGGCGGGTTGCTAGCTTTGAGGGGAAGGGGGAGAATGGGGGGAAAGGTGCAGGGATTAAGAAGTACAAATTGGTAGGTACAAAATAGACAGGGGAGTGTTAAGAACAGTGTAGGAAATGGAGTAGCCAAAGAACTTATATGCATGATCCATGGACATGAACTAAGTGGGGGATGGCTGGAGGGAATGGGGGTACCTGGCAGAGAGAGGGAAAGGAGGAAAACTGGGACAACTCTAAGAGCATAATTAATAAAATCTATCTTTAAAAAATGGGATCAGTCAGACAGGAGAGGGAATCTTTAAGAGTGAAGTTCCCCTAAGTTCATTCTGCTTTCCTACCTGTCCAGTAAAGTTTGGCTTATTTAAGGAGCTCCTCCCAATTAAGAGAGATGCTTCAGAGAGTGAATAAAAAGAATGTTTTCCTGAAATGCAAAACTTATCATAAGCAAAGTTAAATGGCAATTATAAAAAGGGGAAATATTTGTAATCCATTTAATAGACAAGTACTAATTGTCTATATGTAAAAGTCTTACAAATGAATAAGAAAAAGACAAACAGCCCTATCTAAAAATGTGCAAATAGAAAGTCCATAGAAAAGGGGATATAAATATTTCTTAAACATATATAAGATAACTACCCTGTGAAATTACTTTAAAAAAATCAAGTGCCTGTCCTTATGTGTAAGGACCAATCAGATGCAAACTTGTTATGTGACATGACCGATAAGATGCAATGCTATTATATAACCTGTATATTTATGGTTCAAGACAAGGCCTTCAGTCCAGATGGTTATTGTTATGTTAGCTGTTGTCATTTTTTTTAATTTGACAATATAAGGGTAAAGAGGTCAATGTCCCTGACTAAATAGTTGGGTACTGCATGTTTTAAAAATTCTCACAGCACACCAGTGTGCCTCTTGCAGCACATGAATTGAAAATTTCTGTTCTATGTATGTAAACTGAATAGTCCTAAAATAATTTTAAAAATGAAGTAGAATGGTGATGGTTATGTGACATTGTGAATATAATTAATGCCACTGAATTTTATGTTTTAAAATGATTATCATGGCAAATTTTATGTTACATATATTTTACCACAATAAAAAGTAAAAAATTAAAAAATAAAAGATAACTAACTTCATGATAAGAGAAATAGAAAGTAAGTTTACACAGCAACCATGTGTGAGATTGGCAATGATAAAAGACATTGACATGTTGTGTTGGGAAGAGTGTGAAGAGTAAGGTGCCCTCATACATGTTTGGTTGGAAAATACATTGGTATAATTTTATGAAGGGGCATTTGGAAATGTCCTTCATAATTATGACTATCTATACCCTTTGATAAATCAAAGCCAATTCTAGGAGTTTATCCTACAGATTTGTCACATATAGGTAATGACAAATTCACAAGGCTATACATTGCAGCATTGTTTGTAATAACAAAAAATTGGAAACAATCCATGTATCTGTCAATAAGGGATTAGTTAAATAATTATGGCATATCCAAATAATGGAATATAGTGCAGCCATAAAAAATTAGGATACTTTTTATGTACACACATCAAGAGCTCTCCAAGATGCTTTAAGTGAAAAAAATTAAGGTATAGAAAATTGGGTAACATAAGGGGTAGAGAAAGAATATTTATACCAGATATGTATGTATTTGCATATATATATACATATATATGAATATATCATATATGATATGATATATATGATATCATATATGAATGATATCAAAGAAATTAATAATATTTAGTCCCTTGGTGGAGAGGAATTAGGTGCCTAGGGCATAGGGTGGGAGAGAGAATATTTCATTTTTTACTTTGTAACCTTTTTTTCTTTTTGGGAACGTACTCACAATTCAAATTAATCAGAGGAGTGCTCTGACACAGATTAAATCTGAATGACCTAAATTTACCCTGTTTGTAGTACATTCTCAATTTTTCCTTTCATCCTCTTTTATTATTGACTTTAGTGGCCATCCATCCCCCACTCACGAATTTCCCTGCTCTTCTAGGTGCCTTGCATTCTCTCTACTTCTGACCTCAATTTGTTTCTTGATTTCTCCTGTGGTTTTTCAGGTAACAACCCTTTGGCTAGATTTCACCATTTAGTTCTCTTTTTCTAAGTGCCAGCCCTGGGGCAATCATGTCAATCCTTATTCAACACTTTTTCCTCTAGGCAACAGAAAATAAAGGCCTGGTTGGAAGTTTAGGAGGAAGCTAGCTTTCTTTGCAGGGAACCAAGCAACTGACAGAGCGGGAGTTAGCAACCTATGCCATGTATGTTGCTAATGTTATTTTAAGAGAAAATTTAGAGGGGATACAACATATGTATGTAGAAGAACAAGAAGTCTACCCTATGAAGAGTGCAGTAGTAAGATTTGGAGGTTTGAATTCAGATTCTTCGTCTGCCACTTACTGGTTATGTGACTTTAGGCAAGTTTTCTTAGCCTTACATTTCTCCTCTATAAAATGAGTTCTATAATTAATGGTTAATGTGGCTAAGACTGCTGGTGGTCCACCCCAATCCATTTTTGTTTTCTTTTGTCGTAATAGGCATATAGCTGGACATGTGGCTAGTAATATGTTTCCAGCTCTGCCTTGCTGTTAGATGTGGCTAAGGAAGTAATTTCCTATCAGTAGAGTGCTGCTTGACACGTTTGGCTCTGGGACACAAGACTCCTCCATGTACCTTTCCTTATGAGCTGGAACCACAGAGCAACCCAACCTTGACCATGGAGATGAGAGTAAGATTGTAGGGATGGCAGAGCAATGACTTTGGAAGAAACCAGGTCCCTAGATAAACAGCTGGAGCACAGCTGTCTGCCCACCGTTACATGAGAGGGAAATGAGATCCGACTTCAAACCACTCTGTTACTGTTGAGTCTTCTTGTTAGGACAACTTGGCCTTACCTTAACCATTGTAATTAAGACTCTTTATGTTGCAAGTAATATAATGACCAACTTGAACAAGGCAAATAAATGGTATTATTTGATTTTGATTCCCACATAACAGAAAATTTAATAAGTAAGGAAAACAGCACTGTTTGATTCAGTATTCAGTGACATCAACAAAGAATTGATTTCTCTCCATCCTCTTTCTCTGGCTTTTGTGGAGTCAAATTCATCTACAGCTGGTTATCCTGAATGGCTATAGCAATTCCAGGCTGCATATTAGCTCAGTACACCTTCCAGGAGGGGAGAGAAGGAGAGGGAGAGGGAGAGGGAGAAGGAGAGGCAGAGAGATAAAACAATTGAGCTTCTTTTCAACATCCTAAGCATGCTTCTTATTGACCCAATTTTGATCACCTATTTTCCCTGATCTGTGACCAGAAAATGGGCTTATATGCATCATTTTAATCCCCATCCACTTGTCATACCTCTAGTGGCAGGGCAGGTCACCTTTTCCAGAACATATGGACTATATTGAAAAAGTGTGGGCACCCTAATAGAAATCAGAATGGTTACCAGGATAAGAGGGATTGGATGTTGGGGAGGTGCCACTTTGTCCACAATAGGGATGTTGTGGTTGTTTTAAGAATTAGATTGACTAAGATGATACATATAAAGGGTCTAGCATGGTGCCTAGCACATAGCAGGTGGGCCACGATTGTGAAGTTACTCTTCCTTCCTAGATCTTGCTTGCTCTGCTGCAAAGTGGTATGGGGTTAGAGAAGATTTCCTCTTCAGGTGTTTCAGGCTGTGCACTTATGGACCAGGAAGACAGGATTGTGATGCTCACAAGAAACTACCTCTCAGTATTAAGAGTTCTGTCACCCAGAGCAATCATCGGTGGGAGTGGTCCATGCGTGGCACTGCTACCTCACACTCAGAGAAGGAATATAAGAGGGCTTGGTACCACCCTTTCACGGGCTCGTGTTGGTCATAGATGCTCACTGGTCTATCAACTTATAAAGACCCAGGACTGAGATCCAGAGGGGCGGCCTGCCTAGTATTTGTATTGGTTCAGGTAGGATGTTGGTTGAGAGATGCATTTGGGCCATTTTGTTGGCTTTTCTGCCTGTATCCACTTGCTAAAGGCTTTATAATAATATGAAAAGATTCCAGGCTTGAGTCCAGGACCCCCACTTTGCTATCAGTAGCTGTGTAACCTTGTGTAACTTAATTCTTCATGCCTCGGTTTCCTCATGTATACAATAGGGCCTCAACTACTGTTCTACCAACATTTTAAGATTGTTTTGAGGCACAAAGAAATGAGGTGTTTGAGAGAACTTTGTAAATAGAAAAGATCTGAGATAAGAGGAATTAGCAAACACAATAATGAAAATACTTTGCTTGTGCAGATATTTCTCTATACTAAGGGCCAGCCTAGCTGGGGTTTGGGGAACGAAACTGGTTGAGAGAGAACAGACCAGGTGGGCCATTGTTGTTTGTGGTAAAAGAAGATAGAGCTAGGTTTAATTAACAGTTATATATTGACTGCCGAGGTGTGTTTGTTCCTGGTATTTTGCATGTTGTCTAATTTAATTTTTTAAATAACACTTAGGGGATAAATATTATTATGCCATTTCTACAGATGAGGAAACTGAGGCTGAGAGTGGCTAGGTAACAGGCCCAATGTCACACACTTAGGGAGTGGCAGGCCAAGATTTGAAAGTCAGGCCTGTTTAACGACCAAGGCAATTGAAGTCATCAGCTGATTTAGGCGAGAAAGAAGTCGTACCCAGGTTGACTAGTTTATGAGACATGTAACCATTCATCCAGGGGCTCGTAATAACCCTTTCATTTGCCTACTCCCCCATCTGATCCACTAACACTTTCTGAGCATGTCCCACATAGCAGGAACTGTGCTAGACTTGGAATAAAACAACGAATAGATACAGTTCCTGAAGGGTTTGGAAGCATCGGTGCAGCAGAATAGCTAGTCAAACATCCCATTTATCCTCAGTTCAATCCTGTTAGGAAAATTGTTCCTATTGCTTGGCCAACATGAAAGTTTTAAACATTATTGTTCTACAGAAATGGCCCACTTATGCTGCTTTCTGCCAGAGAATGGCATAAGCCCATAATGACTGAAATCATATAACCCAATGATTTCATTTCAGAGGCAACTGCACAATGATTTTGAGACGATAATAATTGCCTATTGCTCTCAGGATTATCTTATTGTCTGGCAATAGTTATGAAGACAGTGGGGTTTTAAGAGACCATTCAGTACGAGTGACAGAAGGAACTATTTTATATTTTTCTCTGAATGACTCTCAAAGTGAGAATCTAATTCAGAGCCCCTAAAGGTCTGATAGAACTTCCATGATAGCCTCAAAGTCCTTAAAGCTGAAAGGTGACTGAGTTACAGACCCATACAAAAACAAAAGGTGTGGCTCATCCATAAGCAGAGTGTTGTTTCCTTTCAGAGATCCTGATTGAAATGGGGAGGAGCTGGGTCAGACCCACAATTAACATAACCACCGAAATGATGGTTAGCATCTTAACTTAAAGGAGCCATCCCTCTCTCCTTTGGCAGGTACATATTGTGCAAATAAACGCCCCAGTCTTAAAAAAATTCTACAATTTTATCTGTCTATATCAATGCTATTTGATGAATGTTTCTTTTGAGGGAGAGAACCATACTTTGTTAAGCACCTACTAAGAACCAGAGATATTACGGAGTTTGCTCATTTAACACTCAGCACAACCTTGTGTGTTGGGTTTTCACCACTTCACAAAGCTCTTTGCCTTACTCAGGTTCAGTATTCATTCAACAAATATTTATTGAGTGCCTACTATGTGCCAGGCATGTTTTTGGTAGTGAGGATATAGCAGTGAGCAAAACCTACAAATGTTCCTGTCCCCATGGAACTTTTATTTTAGTGGTTGAAGACAGAACTGAACAAATACACAAACAAACATATAACGTGAGGCTTTGGGGATCAGTGCTGCAGAGAAAGCAATGGGGCAAGGTGAGATACGAATAGTAGGTAGCAAGGGCAGATGGATTTTTATGAATTTGAATTTACACAGAATGGTCAATGTATTAGTTACATATTGCTGAGTCACAAATCACCCCGGGATGTAGTGGCTTAAAACAACAAACATTTATTATCTTATAGTTTCTGTGGGTCCAGAGTCTGAGTATATACAGCTTAGCTAGTGTCTCCATGTCAAGGTCTCTCAGGAGTTTGCTTTCAGTGTGTCAGGATGCTGGACTGAGGGTCTCACTTCCTTGTTGGCTCTTGGCTGGTGGTCTCCCTCAGGCCCTGCCACGTGGGCCTCTCCATATGGCTGCCCACAACGTGGCAGTTGCTGTCACTCAAGTGAGTGGGCAAGTGAAAGATTGAGTGTGCCCAAGATGGAAGCACAGTCTTTTTGTAACATGACCTCATCACCACTGTCCAATTCTATTCTCTAGAAGCAAGTCACTAAATTCAGCCCACATTTGAGCATTAGGGCTTATATAAGGCTGTGAATACCAGGAGGTGGGAATCATTGGCAACCATCTTAGAAACTGTCCATCACATTTAGGCAGGCCTCTCTAATGAGGTAACATCCAAGCAGAAACCGAAAGGAAGTGAGGGAGCAAGCATGGCTATCCAAGAGAAAAGCATTGTAGGCAGAGGAAATAGCAAGTGCAAAGGCTGAGGGAGGAATGGTGTAAGATGAGGTCAGAGAGGCAGCACTGGATTAGATGATGCAGTTTTATGTGCGTCATTGTGGGGAATTTGGATTTTACTTTGAGGTGAGAAGGCTTTGGAAGGTTTTGGGCAGAGGAATGACATGACTGAAAAAGCTGAAAAATACTGGGGGAGGAGTGGGTTTTGAAAGGGTAAGTATAAATCAGAGGGTTTATACATGTTAATATATGCAAATGTACAAGTGGAGATGCTGAGTTGGCAATAAAATATATAAGCCTGGATCTCAGCAGAGTGGAGTGGACTATAATTACAAATTTGGGAATTCCCAGAAGAAGGTGTTTAAAACCTATGTACTGGGTGAAAATGCTGAAGAAGTGAGTGTAGATAGAGAAGGGAAAATACTTGTGGGTTGAAACCCTGGGGCACTCCAAGATTTAGAAATAAGGAACATAAAGTCAGCAAAGAAGATTGAGACAGAGTAATTAAAAAGGGATAAGGAAACATATTTGCCAATGATACCTCAGACAAGGGTTTAATCTCCAAAATATATAAAGAACTTACATGACTCCACTCAAAGAAGACAAGAAACCCAATTAAAAAATGGGCAAAGGACTTGAATAGGCATTTTTCCAA
>CM052539.1:57484340-57554082 GCA_028533065.1 Trachops cirrhosus | reverse complement strand
CATTAGCCAAGGTAAAAATGAAGGAGAGAATCCTAGAAGCAGCAAGAGATAAGGGGATCATAACCTACAAAGGAGTTCCCATCAGACTCTCAGCTGATTTCTCCAAAGAGACCTTACAGGCAAGAAGGGGCTAGAAAGAAGTATCCCAAGTCATGAAAGGCAAGGGCCTACATCCCAGATTGCTCTATCCAGCAAAGCTTTCATTTAGAATGGAAGGGCAGATCAAGTGCTTCTCAGATAAGGTCAAGTTAAAGGAGTTCATCATCACCAAGCCCTTATTGTATGAGATGTTAAAGGGACTTGTCTAAGAAAAAGAAGATAAAAAACATGTGTAGTAAAATGAGAGCAAACTCACAATTACTAACAACCACACCTGAAAGAAAAACAAAAACAATCTAAGCAAACAACTAGACCAGGAACAGAACCATAGAAATGGAGATCACAAGGAGGGTTAGCAACAGGGGTGTGGGAGGAGGAGAGAGGGGGAAAGATATGAAGAATAAGTAGCATGGATGGTAGATAGAAAATAGACAGGGGGAGGGCAAGAATAGTAGGGGAAATGTAGAAGCTAAAGAACTTATGACACATGGACATGAACTAAAGGCGGGGAATGTGGGTGGGAGAGGGTGTTCAGGGTGGAGGGGAATGAAGGGGGGATAATAGGACAACTGTAATAGCATAATCAATAAAATATATTTAAAAAATTAAAAAACAAAAACAAAAAAAGAAAAAGGAATAGTATTTTAATAGCTATTTTTGATAATTGTAGATGCTACCCCAAACTTTAGCAAGAGACAGTTTCTTAAAGGTTATTTGGCAATGAATATTGACAGAATTTTCTTTGAAATGACAGCCTCACATTGTTCACTTAAAAAAAAAAGTCAGCCACATACCTAAATCTGAATAAATTGTTTTTTTAGGTAAAAGTGAGGTTACATGAAGAAAGCAGTTCAGCTTTCAGTCCAAACCATAACACAAGCATTTTCCCTGGGGACAGCCATGCCACTTCCGTATAGAGCAGGAGTGCTTTATGTGCACCTTCCAGTCTCTCTCAGAATATTACAAAGACCTTCACTGATGTGTTGAGATTTAATGAAATGAACAACTTTCAATGCTCCAGCAAGGACAGTCTTAAGTAAAACTGCTTGTCTTTCCTTCCTTCCTTCCTTCCTTCCTTCCTTCCTTCCTTCCTTCCTTCCTTCCTTCCTTCCTTCCTTCCTTCTTTCCTTCCTCCCTCCCTCCCTTCCCTTCCCTCCTTCTTTCCAAGGTGGATAAGAATGTGATGACTATTACATATAGTTTGGGTCCACGGCATTAACTGGTACTAAGGTGCTGGCAGTTTGACCCAGTATTACATTTGCACCATTGTAAATGTCTGCATGATGGAAAAGGTAAATCAGTTTTTAAACATTATCACGAAAGTAGTTTTGATCTCACAGATCCCCTTTAAGGATCCCCAGGACTTTGCAGATGACACTTTGAGAAGGTGAAGAGCAGAGGACCTGAAAGGATCCAGGGAAGAGAGTGTTTCCTGCTTTCTGAGTGTTCCTCTGTGCTGCCTAGCACCTTGAGTTCTGTGTGGACCCTGACTTGCCCCAGTACCGGCAGACTCCTCCTCTTCTGTCCTGAGCTGTCCATGATGCAACACAAGAATGTCTTCGGGAGCCCCAGAGGCGAGCCTTTTTACTTGCTCTGCCAGTAGCCTATACAGCAGTGCTAGGAAGGGTGGTGTCAAAGATTCTTTTTTATTTCCTCCCAACTTTAAGAATTTACTAATGAAAATACTGGTATAACCCTATAAAATATGCAAGTTGCTGAATAAACCATCTAGAAATAGAACTGACCAGAAATGTATACTCTTCTCCTTGTGGTTTTGAAAGCATCTGTCCCTTAAAGAGGTTGTACTGAATACTCTGAACAATTTTCCTACACATTTTATTTTCACTGGATTGTAACTGAAGAGTTTGGAAAAAGAATCCCTGGCTTTCTATAGGAATAGCCTGCAGGAGGGTCTTTCTTTAGCACTACCACATGTAAATAGATCTGGAAGCTTTGAACTGTGAGTCTGTTAGGCTCCCTTCCAAACTCCTGAGGGCTTGTTGCATATAAAAACATGACACTTGGCAACTTGTATCAAGGGACTAATCCTTTATTATGTTACTATAACTAGGTTAAAGAGGATATGTGGTGTGCAAAAATATTTACCTGTGATAGAAGATAATTAATAGGATTAAGTATATTCAGTTATTTCTGAGTCAAACATCCTAGAATAAGCTTTTTTTTTAAGACTAAAATCCTGTTTTGCTTTTTAAAATTTTAGACAAGAAAATTATATGTTTTCAGAGTCATAAACTTTGGCAGATTTATAAAAGTGCAAGACTGTGTTGCTGTTTTTTTAAAAAAATTCATGTCTTTATTAAAAACAATATTTATAAAGGGCCTATGCTATGCCAGATGTTGTTCTAGGCATGGGAATTGAGCAGTGAATGAGATCGACACAGTCTCTGCAGTCATGAAGCTTATAGTCTAGAAGGGAGATGAGAAACAATATGTGAACAACTAAATAAGCAAGATAATTTTAGATAATGTCAAGCATAAAGGAAATAACAGGGTGTAGGGATGATGAGTCACAGGGGAGATGGGGTAGTCAGAGAAGACCTCCCTAGGGAGGTGATATCTAAACTGAGGCCTGACTGATGACCAGAAGACAATCATGGGAAGAGCCAGGTGGAAGAGCACTGGCAGCCAGAGAAAGAGCAAGTACAGAGGCCCTGAGGTGGGAATACATTTATTGGTGTTGAGAAACAGAGTTAAGGTGGTACAGCTTGAGTACAGTGAACAAGGGTAAAAGAGTACAAGATGAGGTTGTACTGATCTCTGCAACCTATTGGTAGTCATCTGGACTTCATTGTAAGTGAAATAGGAAGCAACTGGAAGATTTTTACATAGGGGATGACATGACTCAATGTGTTTTCAAATGACCACTCAGGGTGCTGTGTAGAGTATGGGCAAGATTGAAGCAGTGTTGGCAGTTGTTAGGTTATCATGATGAATTGGTTGGATGGTGGAAATGGAAAGAGGAAGATGGGTTGTTAAAAGATATGGTTTAAAGGTAGAGCTAGAATGAAAATATCAAGAATATATCTAGATTTTTTTTTTTGCTTAACCTACTGGATGGATGGTAAAGGCAGAAATTAAGATGAGTATGATGGAAATGAACAGCCTGAGAGATGAGTAAGGGGGGTCAAAAGTGCTCTTTGAAATGATAATCATGATTTTTATTTTGGATGTGATGTCAGGTAGGATTGCATTCAGCTGCAAGGAACCAAAAACTTGACAAACCCTATCTTAAGCAATCACTCAGTTAATTGACCAATTGATTTATTTTCCACAGAACAAGGATTTCAAAGATAGGCTGGCTAGAATGATAGCTCACAATTGCCACTGAGATCCTAGGGACATTCTCTTCTCCTCGGCCCTCATTACCATGTTTTTTATTCTCATCAATGAAAGAAGAGTGATGCAGTTTCAGGCATAGCGTCAGCATTCCAGATGAGAGAAGGGGTTAAGCTGAAAGAAGGAAGGCTAGTGCCTGTCAGGAAAGCAAAAACTTTTTCAGAAATCTCCCAAAGACCTCCACCTTTATCTCATTGACCAAAGTTAGAGGTGGTCAGTGATCATCTCTAGCTGGAAGGGAGGCTGAGCTTTTTAGCTGAACACTTTAGTTTACTGAACAAAGATTCCCCATTCTAATAAGGAGTAAGGGGTGAATGGATGTTATGAAGGCAGGCAATGAACAGTGCCACTAGGGACACAATAAGTTTAAGGTCTCAGTTGAACATTCAAATGGTAAAATCAAGTAAGGTTTGAAACACAAGCCTGAATTCTGATGATAACAGTTTGGGAGTCATTGGCATGTAGAATATATTTAAAGTCAAGAGGGCAGATGAGATCAACTAAGGTTAGAGTAGAATTGGAAACTTGTCATTTTTGTATTTATTACTGTGATCTGCTTTAATTAATTTTATTCAACAAACTTTTAATATACCTGTACATTTTCCATGTATCAGAAACTGTCTCAGAACCTTAGAACAGAAAGATGAAAGTGTGTCTCCAGCTGTCTATAAGCTTACACATAGAACAAAAGGAAAATCAGTTTTATTAGATGATTCACTACAACATATGTAAAATTAATTTATTTACATAAATATGTAGCAGTACATCTGAATTATGACAGTAAACCTCTTGCAGATTCACTTTTTAATGAGAGTTTAAGTAATTACCTTGAATAATTTGAGATTCACCTGTTTACATATATATAGGCATATTTTAATTAGGAAATGAATTAAGAAAACTAAATTTTTTAATATATCTAAACACTAATATTAGTAAATTTGCTGTTAAGATCAACATAATGCATTATGGAATCCTAAATTAACTTTGCAATTTTGAATAGGAAGATCAGGGAATTATTTGTCAGAAGACCGTAGTTTAGATTGGGGCTAAATAATGGCTTATTGACTTAATTGCTACCTGTAATTTATCTTGGAAATCTCATAGGTGTTTCAAACTTATCATGTCCTAAACTAGGTTCTTTGTCTTACCCACCCCTCATTCCTTCCTCTGTATCACGCTTTCCTGTATTTTTTTGAAGTGAATTGTACTACCATCCTTTTGACTCCACACAGAACTCTACTTATCATGCTAGCCAGCCATCACCCTCATTCCACTGTACCACTAAAACGTGCAGACTTCACCTCCTAAACATTTCTTGAACCTTTCCTTTTCCTCCATCCTGGATCATTATCATCTAAGTCATACTCTCCAGTCATGCTCCTTTAAAACCCATCTCTGTAGTTAAATGATCTTACTAAGCTAAAATGTCCAATTCATTACTTTGATTAAAATATGGCAAAACCTCTCCAGCATTCTTTAAAAGTAATGTCCTGTGTAAAATTAATTTTAAAAATATTGGGCTAACGTGTGGTAAAGAGGTCCTTTTATTGCAGGACTCCTTGGAACCTTCAGTAGGCTAAAGTATGCATTGTGAATCACTAAGCAGAGGTAAAATTAAGGAGATTTCCAGACAAAAGTCACAGTGAAGTTATTATTTTGAGGAACACTAAGAATGTGGCATGAAATACCTGTATGAATACTAGTACTTCATATAACTTGGCTTAAGAAATTTGGTCTACAGAAACAAATTTAATTATCTTAATGTGACAATAAGAATTCCTGTGACCTGGTCTCACCTTCTTCATAGGCCTCATTTTTGACCACTCCTCACCTTGAACTTCATGTTTAATAATAGCAAATCACATTCACTTCCTATATACAACATACTCCCTGTGATGCTGCTAAGCTCTTCCCTCTGGAACATCTTTCTTCTTGTGGCTAAATTTACTATCTTTCAACTCTCAGCTCAGGGACCTTCCCGGAATTACAGATTGAGATAAGTATCTCTCTTCTGAGCTTCACTTACTACAGCACAAAAAATGGTAATAATCTGTTTATGTGTCTTTCCCCTTAGTTTACTGGGTGATAAAGGAACTTGAGAAAGTACAACAAGCAAAGCCCAAAGCAAATAGAAGGAAGGGCATAATATCTTGCCAGGATGTGGAAGCAGCCAAAGCCCAAGTGTCCATCAGTAGATGAGTGATAAAACAACTGTGGGACATTTATACAATGGAATGCTGCTCTGCTGAAAAAAGAAAAAAAAATTTACCCTTTGTGACAGTATGGATGGATCTACAGAACAGTATGCTAAGTGAAATAAGCCAGCCAGAGAAAGACAAATACCATATGATTTCACTCATATGTGGAATCCAATGAACAAACTGAACTAAGAAGCAAAACAGGGACAGACTCCTAGCCGGAGAGCAGGAAGACAGCTAGTGGCAGAGGAGAGGTGAAAGGGTGAAGGGATTGAGCAAAAAGGAAAAAGGACTCACAGATATGACAGCAGTGTGGGGATTGTTTAGGAAAGGGGGTATAAAGGGACTAAATGGTAATGGGAAAAAACATAATAAAGATTAAAGAAAAAAAAGACAGAGACCAATGGTTTGGTGGTGATGATGATGGTGATGATAGCTAAGCATATTTCACTCACTAGGTACCAGGCTCTGTATATGAATTATTTTATTTAATATTCACAAAACGTTCATGAAGTAGGTATTATTAATATTTTCATTTTGTAGATAAGGAAGCGAAGGCTTAAAAAGGCTGAGGAATTCGCCTGAGGCTGTGTAGCCAGTGAGTGATAAGCTGGGGCGGGAAGTAAGACAGCCTGACTCCTGAGGCTGCACCTTTTGGCACCGTGTCTGCAACACCTGCGTGGGGCCTGGCAGTGACCACAACAAATGCTTTTTGATCTAAACTCAGTGTGTGTGCATGCGTGTGTGTTCTAAAACTACTAGCACCGAGGAAGCTGGATATAGTAGAGGATAGGGAAGCATTTGCTGTTAAATTTAATTTGTGGCAAAAGTGGCAGTGGGAAGGGAGCTTTCGTGTTGTCTTAAGACACATGCTCTGGGGATGGCCAACCCGTTTCACATCTGTGCTGGTCTTGCAGGATAAAAAGCATTATCTGATTGTTTAATTAGGACTATTGATAGTTACCTAATTGAGTAATATCTAATAAATCCTTTCATTCAAAAGTCAATGGGAATTTCTAGTTAGAAGTGAGTGTGGGAAATACTTGATCTCAAAAATATTTTCCTACATGAAGAATATATATGCATTCGTGAGAGATGTTGAATATTCAATGAAATTTTGTGAGCAAAAATTGAACACTTATACTGGGCCTAGAACAGCTGACAGCTGCTTTTGAGAGCTGCAGAGCAAGTTTATGACAGCTGCTGCACTGTAGAATTTTGGTATGTGGCTTGGGAGATTCTAAAGAATCTTATAGTAAGTCTCTAAACTGGTGTTTTTTAAAGGGAAATTTCAAATATATTATTTTGTTGTACCATATGAGGATCACAAGTCATCATGATATGAAATACAAGTAAGAAATATGTGGAGTCATGATCTCTATATGCCTGTTCTTTTCTTCTTAATTAAATGTTGCAAATATTAGAAACATTGAAGAAGAGATTATAAATGATAAAAATAATTGGTAAATCCATAATATATGTTTTATGATTTTGTTTAAGAAGTAGCTATTTCATGTTAGATCAAGTTAGTCATTGTTTAGAATAGCGATGTGCATAAATTTCTATTCCAAATTAACTATAAACGAGAATGCTTGCAAATAACTGGGCTTCTTTTCTGTTTAATATGTACTCTGCTGCTTTGAATAACTTCTTTTCCTTATGTCAGAATTCTTTCGTTATAAAAGGTTTCCTAATCCCCATTCCTTTTTTATTTCTTCTGAGCATTAACCATTCATTTGTCCCTTATACTCATTGCAAGTTGGAGCCTGGGATTTACTGGAGTTCTCACTGTGGGCACATTGTTTCTTCATGTTCAGCCCTCTGCCTTAAGCATATGTGTTTTCAATGAGCCATCTGTTAATTTACCTGGGAAAGAGCTCTCAACACCATTAGAGTCAGTAAGTCCAGTGGTGTCGTTCTTCAGTCTTAGCTATTGTTCAGACCATGTGTTAAAGCTTGTGCGCATAGAGGATCCAGAAAATACGTGCTTCGATGTAACTTCTTTGTTCTTGTACGAGACCATAGCATGAGACAATAGAGCTGGGGGGCCCTGCATTTACAGGGAGGAACAAAGTCTTGATTTTTTTCTTTAGCTAAATGTTATAAAACTTTAAAGCTTAAATTCGAGTAATTGTTGCAGATGGGTTAAGTAAAATCCATCAACACACAGTATTTTTCCTGTTTCTAGTCACTAGTGAACTATAGAAGCCTTAAAAAATGTTCTAAAATAAGATATAAAATTTGGGTTAGGGTTATAAGTTAATAGTTCCTTTTTGCCCTGCCCCTAAATTATTTTTAGGCCCTGGGCCTCTGAACCAAGTACTGCAAGGCAGCTTTTAACTTTTTATCAGAAGTCAGTGGTCTCCCCTCCTCTTTGTCCTCCCTATCTTGTTGGCAAATGCTTCTGTGGTGACCCAATTCTGCTTCCTGTTCAAACTGTATAAACGATTTGTTTGATTCAATATCTAGCTTTTGATCCAATTTGCAAATATATAGTTCAGAATGATCGCATTCATTAGCTGATTTTTTTTTTCTCTGCTGACCAAATTTGGATCATTTCATTGTTAAGGTTAGATGAGAAAAAAGAAGCTCTTTGAAGTTCTTCCTACTCACGATTTTATGGGTCTGATATGGTGGCTTACTAGGGCAGAAGCATGGCATGGTTGACTCAACCCATTTCCAGATGTCTTCACCCTTTCCTACTTCTACAGTAGAGAGTGGAGAAGCTAGTCACTGTCCGAGTCTCCTCTGAAGCGAGGGGAAACACTTTGACAGCATTCTGGCCAACAACTCTGAAGCATAAGTGGAATTCTGCTGAGAAGGGTTTGGGGAAGAGTCTTTTATTTCCTGACAAAAGAGATCAGAAGCTGCTGGCACTACTCCTTGCACTTTTTTTTTGGTCTTGAACATGGTTACAATGTCTGGATCTAAGGCAGTCATCTTGAGACTTTGAGACCATAAACCAATGTACTAAAAATGGTAGCACAGAACTGTAGAAGAAACCTTGATTTTTATTATATCATGGAGCCCCACATATACAGAACTACTTCCCTCTAGACATTATATAAGAAAAACAAATCCCTTTGTGATGGATTTAAGACATGTCTACAAGTTCTTTGATACTCCTCTCATCACAAGTTGTAGTCTAGTTCCCTTCTCTTGAATATAGGCCAACCTTAGTGACTTGTGTCTAACTAGTAGACAATAAGGGACACCGCCTGACTCCCCAAGCTCTATAGATCATAAAAGGGGATACAGTTTCTGCCTTCTTATCCCTCTCTTGCACATGTGACTTGGAAACCTCGAGTTGACATATCAACTGCCATGCTGGAGAAACCATATAAGGGACCACGGAGAAAGAGGCGTCCAAGGAGCCCCAGCTGTACCAAACCCCAACGCTCTCAGTTTTCTTGTCAAAACCAGACTGACTTGTGAGTGAAGCAGTCTTCAAGTGATTCTGGCCCATGGTCTTCAAGCTGTCCCAGCTGATGCCAATGGGAGCAGACAAGCCTCTCCAAAACTGCAGGTTCATGAGCAAAATAAATTCTTCTTTAAGTCACTAAAGTTTGGGGTGGTTTTTTTATGTAGCAATAGAAAACTGGAATACCCTATTTTTTAAATAAAGATTTTATTTATTTATTTTTAGAGAGAGGGGAAGGGAAGGAGAAAGAGAGGGAGAGAAATATCAATGTGTGGTTGCCTCTCACATGCCCCCTACTGGGGACCTGGCCTGCAACACAGACATGTGCCCTGACTGGGAATTGAACTGGTGACCCTTTGGTTCGCAGCCTGATCCACTGAGCTATAGCAGCAAGGGCCCTATGTTTTTTATACTACTGTTATTTGGATGTTCTGTATGTGAGGCTGAAAGCATTCCTACTGGAAACACTTAGTGACAAAAAAGATGAAAAGAAATTGCTAAAATGACCATTCTAAATTACTAGATATGTTGATTATCCTTTCTATTCCTCTCTTAACCTGGCCATGGTAATCATGTCGACTATAGTACTGATGTCACCATTTTCCACTGAAGTCGATGCTAATTTAGTTATATAAAGGTTTTATTTGCAATAAGACTGGACTACTAGAAATGTGGAAAAGGAGACATTTCAATTCAGGGCACCATACTGCTGTTTTCCTGCTCTTTTACAATTGGTAACAACAAAAGCAGTATCGATAGCTGCCTCACTGGCCAGTAACTCTTGTCTGAGTCCCCGTCTTCATCAAAATCCCATCAGCATTTGAGGCTCTTTTCCTAATAAAATGCTCCTAACATTTGACAGCTTTGCTTTCTCACTGGCATTTGCAGCTTCTTAAATAGATGAATATTTAATGTCATATTTAATAGGTCAGGTTCTTTGAAGCAAATTCCATTAGTTAGTTTCCACTTTTTAAAGAGTGGATGGTCACTAATTGTTAGAAATTATTTAAAATTTGTATTATATGGTTTTAATCATGAACTCATCTATAAATCCAGTAGGGAGAAACTAGTAGGATTTTTTTACATTAATATTCATATCCTTAGATGGAAGCTTCAGTAGAAGTTAAAAATCTTTCATCCAAAAGTAACATAATGCTATTTCTAGTGATGGAAATTCCTAATCAGCTTTGCAATATTGTTTGGGCAACTTTCTTGTTCCATTGCACTGAAATTTTAAACCTAGAGGAACAAAATGTAACTCCCAAAAACTGGTTGCACAAAAGCCAATTTTATTTTTGTGTGTTTATTTACTCAGCGTCCACATCTTTAAACTGCCGGGAAACTCCGGGCTGGGTGGAGCAGCACATGTGTCATTGCACGGGTGCCGTGGGACGGGAGGGACGTGGAAGCTGACCGGGGCAGCAGAGGGTCCTTGCGTAAGTGATATCATATGCAGAAGCGGCCTCTGGGGTTTAAAAATAGCTGGGCAGGGAGTGTCAGCCTTTCTTGGATCTGATTCCTTGATTTACTGTCCTTGAGGGTCAGACCTATATTTCTGGGTGGGCTGGAGAGTTTAAGTGCACCCAGTTCCTAATATCAACTCTGCATAATAGCTCAGAGGGCCTGGAAATGATTTTTTCTTTCGTCTCAAGGCAGCAAGGTGCAGCCTGCAAAAGCTGAACCAACATTGCAATTGGAAGCCGAAACAGGACAGATGTTTTATGCTGCGTCTCAAATGCGGTTGTTTCCAGCATAGTTACCTTAAATAAACAGGAAACACAGAAAAATAGAGAAGATGACTGCTTTTCCATGGCAGTTCCAAAGCAGATTAAAACTAGCACTAAATCCCCATCACCTCCTTCTCCCTACCAGTTTTTTTTGGGGGAACTGGATTATTGATGAATGAGACAATGCCTTGTATTCATGCGACCTGATATTTTTATTTTTGTAATTTGTGAAAAATAAGCTGTTACTGCTTATCTACCCTGGTGCCAGAGATTCCCTGGGGGTCCATATAATAATTTACTTTGCACTGAGCCCCCCTCTAGCACCTGAGAAAATACACAATCAGTGGACAGTCATATAAGACTGTGGAAGTGGTGGGAGTTGGAGTGAAATTGCACAAAGTTCAGAGTTCAACATAAGTACGTATTAGATCCGCATTTGCCTATGGTAACCCTGATCCCCAAGCACCCTAGCCTGTCAAGTTTCACAAGAGGTCCTCATTAGGGACAGGCAGGCATTTCTGTTTCTGGCATCTTGTGCTCTGAATCCCATTTGGTGGTCCTCTGGACTAGAACCCTTAGCTTCAGTCCCCAGCTCCTCTTACGCCTTCTACAAACTAATGCCTTTTCTTAAGTTCACCTGATGTCTACAACATCTGTCTCCACTGCTTCCGTCACTTCTTGGTATCAGCAGACAGAGCCCTTCAATTCCTCTCTAATGCCGGCGCCTCTTCCTGAAGTCCTATATGCCATCAGAAACCAGAAAACAATCTCTGATCCATATAAGTGATTGCTTTTAGAAGCATTTCCCATTCAAGCTGACTCCTTCCAGAGGTCTGCATTCTTTCATTCACTGAAGCCATATTTCTCACAGCATTAGAATTATCTGGGATGCTTCTTAAAACACAGATTCCCACTGAATCAGGCTCTCTCAAGTCTGCATATGTAACAAGATCTTTAGGGAGGCAGCTCATTCCATCTCAAGATCAAGGTGCAGAGCGCTAGTTAATTTTATCCTTGTACCCATCAAGTTTAGGATTTCTTTCGAGGGATGAGAATATCTTCTCACCCTCATGGTTTGGAAACCTCAGGAACAGTCTGCCAATTTCAACAATTGGGACACCACCCAGCCCTTCTACTTGAAGTGTCTCAAAGCGACTGCAACTGTGCTTTGTGGGAAAACTTGAGGCTGAGAACTCCATCTGACCTTTCATTCTTGGTCTTTGGCTAGCCTTCCCATGCACCTTTGAGGAGCTCCCTCCCCTCCAGGTCATCTGTGTTCCCCTGTACTCTGGTCTTTTCCTTGCTCTGTGCGTCCCCTCCCTAAGCACCTGTGTCTTACCACACCTGTTCAGCCCCATCCCCTCTCTCTCTGGATTTCTACTGCAGGGTAAATCCCCTTCATCAAATTCCTAGACTAAGGCTTCAGCTGAACCCTGGCTCTCTCTGGGGATTCTCTTTCCTTCTCAGTCCTCTTAAGTGGCAGCTACCCTTTCCCCACACCTATCATGAACCACAGAGCTGATGGTGGCAGGTGTGGAATAGAGTTGGGAAGCAGCAGCCAGCATTTTCTGTAAGGGACCAAATAGTAAGTATCTTCATACTCAAGCCTGCACAGAGGGAGCACAAAAGCAACCACGAATGTAAATAAACAAATGAATGCAAATTTCATATAATTTTGATTCATTAAAAAATATCACTCCCTTTTGGAAAACAAGTCAACTATTTAAAAATGTGAAAATCATTTTTAGCTCATGGGCCATACAAAAGCAGGAGATAGGCTGGGTTTGGCCCATGGGCTATATAGTTCACTGACTCCTCATCTAAATCAGTGCTTCTCAAACTTTAACATACATACACACCGCTAAGGATCTTGTTAAAATGCAGACTCTAATTCAGTAGATCTGGGGTAGAACCTGAAATTCTGCATTTCTAAAAAGCCCCAAAGTGACATGAGCACTCCTAGTCAGTATACCATACTTTGAGCAGCGAGATACTACAATCATGTGTACAAATTTATTCTTTATATAATAAAGGCATTAGAAATACTTTAATGATTAAGAAAATGCTCATACTGTAATTCATGGTAGGTAGCAAGGCTGTGTGGAAAGTGTGGTAGTTGAGAGAACAGTCTTTTAAACCAAACAGACTTCCACTTACCAGCCAAATGAATCTGGACACACTTCTTAAACTCTTTCCATTGATTCAACTGCAAAATGAGATAATATTCTCTGTTTCAGAGGTTGTTTTTTATTTTAATGTGATAATGCACTTAGCAAATGCTTAATAAATCTTAGCCAGTATTATTATTAATAAATATAAAAAGCAAGATATGAACCTGTAGATAAAAATAAGAACTTTAATTTTGAGTGCCTCAGGGGATTTCCTTGCTTTATTTCTTGGAAAATATTTGTAAGGGTCATGACCATTCATTCATTCAAGAAACATTTGCTGAGCTGCTACTTCTCCTGCCAAGCAATGTTCTTTGCTGGATCTCCTAAGATGAGTGAAATGTAAGCTAACTTAGCTGGGGGAGATGGAAACAAAGAGCAATTTCAGCGGAGAGTAAGCCTGCATGAGACTGTATGCAGAGTGCTGGAGAACACACAGGAAAGAGCCTTCACTCTGCTATGAGGAGATGCCGGAGGGATTCAGCTAGACTTCGTTGATGAATATGGGTCTGCCTGATGGAGGGATGAGGAAACAGGGTACGCGAAGTTAGCGGACAATTCAGGCGAGTCCAGGGAAACCAGACCCCAGTGATGTGTGGGAAAGGCCAGGGACAAGGCCCTGACCAATCAGAACAGGCATGGCCTTTATGCCACAGAGGTTTGGACTGGCTGGTTATGAGCCCTGTGTGGGTCATTATCCCTTTTTGTAAAACATCCTGACAATACCATAATATGTGCTAGCAGCGACTCTGAGAAAAGACAGCTCCAGAAAACCCCTGACCACTTTTGCGGGAGTCACAGAAATGCTGAGGAGCCCTCATGCTGAGCCAAGTCATCCCAGCCTGTACCCTAAGGAATGCAGGGTGGGGCGGGAGTAGGTTTACAGCTGCTCCTATGAAAAATAACACGATAATTAATAAATAATTATACAAGAATAAATTCTTTTGTGGACTCATAATTGTAAACCTACTTTTGCCTCACCCTGTATTACAGACTGGATGAGAATTCTCTGCTACTTGGGACTTACCATATTAGGGCCGAAGGAAAATGGCCTTTGTTTGTAAGTAGCCTTCCGGGAACCTACTTGGCTCAAAATGACCACCTAAGTGTCTGCTGCTGGAGGGACTTTGCATGGTGCTGCTGGGGCTATGGTAATAAAGTTTGGTTTTGGCCATGGAGAGTTCCACCTCTAGTAGAGAAAATGAGCATACAAATCACTAGACCACGTGGTGAAGGGAGGCAAATGAAGTTTTGTGGAACTTTATAGGGAGAAGAAAAAGATTATAAGGAGCTTGGATCTGGGGGCGGGGGCTTCAGATGAGCTTCATGGAGGAAGCAGCATTTGAGTTGGCCTCTGAGATAGATGTTTCAGTTTCTGGGTGCTCCCTTCCAAATCATCAGCTTGTTGGGGGTGGTGGGGTTTACTTTATAAATAGCTAACTTTAGTCAATCATACTGGAACTGATGGTAGGTTCCTGAATTGACCTTCTGAGTAGGGTCCTAAAGCTGCCATCTGAAATGACCCTGAACCTGTAGCGCAAAGCTGCCATCAGACAAAATTTGGATTACAGTCCTAGAATAGAAATTTAGAAATGGCTCCTGGATATCTCTGTCTTCCCTTTTTGATTCCCTGGGGCCTTCTGTCTTCCATAGCAGGGCTTCTAAATTAGAGGGCCATGTGTGTGAGATGCAGTGGGACCATCAGTAAGGGGGTATGAAGGGAGATAGGTACCTTACCTGGGCTAGGACATTTGCATCCTGACACAGGGTGTCCTGAAGGGCATAATACTGGTTCCAGCTTGCTGTCCTCTCTGTTAATTCCTCCTTTCTCAGTGGTAAGGGATGGCTTTTCTGCTCTAATACTCTCCTAAACCATGCTTAATCTTTGAATTAATTTCCCTCTATTTTACCTGCTTTAAATGAAATTTAACCATATCTGGGCCTATCTGGTAACTCTACAAGGCCCCAGTTGAGTTTCTTGGCCTGAAGAAAGATTTGTGCTCGGGACTTGGAGCTGAGAAAAGGATGTGAAAGAGGCTACCACAGGGCTGTTTCCAAGACCAGATTGTGGACTAGGTTTGGGCTCAGTGGAGAGGGCTCTGCAGCAGAAGCCAAAACGGCTGTTTTTTTTTGCCCCCCCCCCCTTTTTTTTTACAAGGAACTCTGAGGCAAAGAACCACAAGCAATGTTGCTTTAGGGTCCTGTTAAGAAAACGCTACTCACAGTGCACCCAGACCCTGTCAATCCCTTCTAGAACTAGTGCTTACAGAGTCCTGAGCACTTAATGGCTCAGGTTTGGGGTCTTCCCATATTGTTATGGGCCCCAAAACATTTTTCCTATTGAACAGAGTTTTTTACCTCAGCAATTTCAGTTTCAGATCTCTGTAAGTTGACCCCTGGACAGGGAAGCAGAATTTTTATAGAGGGCTGGGGTGAGATGATACTCTGAATGGTTGCTTGTGTAGCAGACCTCACTGATGAGGCTGAGGTGCAAGAACAGAAGCCTGTGTGATATGGTCAATGATACAGGGTGGGGCAAAAGGGTTACAGTTGTGAGTATGCAAAACACAGTTTATTCTTGTATTATTATTTATTAATTATTGTATCATTTTCCATACAAACAACTGTAAACCTATGTTTGCCGTACCCTGTATTGTAATAACTTTGTGTGGTACCAGTTGGTACCAGAAATAATAAGGGGACCACTTTGTAAATTATGTGATTGTGTAACCACTATGCTGTGCACCTAAAACTAATATAAAATAATATAGAATGTAAACTGTAATTGAAAAGAATTTAAAAAAGAAGCCTGTTTGTGAAGACACATGAGATGCCCTTGGATGCTCCCAAATATGCACACGGGAGAAAACATTACTGAGATTTCTCCTTATATGGTCAGGAGAACCCATTAATAAGATGTGAGTTGTTACTGTCATTGTAACCTCATTTGTACCCATTAGCTGGGGAGGCTTGGGGAATTTGAGTTAACATTTGTGAATATACATTCATGCATATGAAATCGATACTAAAAGCACTATTCCAGGAAGGGGTGTCACTCACCCATTGACAAACACTTTGGCAACATAGGTCTCTGTGAACAGGTGCCACATTTTATACGGATATAAATCAGCAAAGCTAACCTGCAATTATTTCAGTTTCCTAAGCCATTCTCATCAATAGGAAGCAGCATGACACAAGGCCATTCCCCATCAGATGGGGGTCTTTATTTGTAGAGGATCTGTCTTGCCCTCTAGAATATGTAACTGGGACTTTGTCATCTTGTTCACTTCTGTATCCTCGGTACTTAGGTGCCTGGCGCATGACAGGTACTTACTAATTGTGAATGAATGAATGAATGAATAAATGAACACTGGGTTTTATGTATGAGATGGAAACCATCTCTCTCTTTTCTCAGCTGCTGTTACTTCTGCCAAGTCTACCTTGAGTCCTTGGCTTATGGAAAATTCCACCCTCTCAGTGTCGAGACTGTGGGTGGTTCCCAGCACATTATGGGTTAGCATGTGGGTGTGGATTCTGGTATGGACAAAGAGGCCCTGGCCTTAACAGATAGTCCACAGGTCTCAGAGGGACTTTCAGGCAGAGTACTATAAACTTCATCTTCCTTAAAACACTTAATTTTTTCCCAATATGAAAATAACACATGCTTGTTAACTGAAGATTGAAAATGCTAGAAAAATTCAAAGGTGGAAAAATTACCCATGATCTCTTTATCCCAACAGAAACCTATACTTTTCTTTCTTCTGGATTTTTGGAACAGCTTTTAAATCTGCCCCTTCCCTCCAGTTTTGCCATCCTTCAATCTAGTTGCGGGGCCGGAGAGAGATCTCCCTAAAACACACACCTTGAAACGCTCCAAAGGCTTCCTGTGGTCCTCAGTGCCCAAACGACTCAATAGGGTTGGCTCTGGTTGTCTCTTCAACTTCTTATTCCTCTGAGCCCTGATCATATTACACTTGTGCCAAATGGAATTTCCTTCAGTTCTTTAAAGGAGCTGCACCTTCTCAGGCTGCCTCTGGTCTTGTTCACAAGCTGTTCACTCTGCTTGGAACTCTGTCTTTCTTGGTCCTATTCTTTCTTTTCTTCTGTTTCCTAGTCTGTGTCTGTCTTTCCATCTCTTCTCCCTCTGATTCAGAATTTAGAAACTACTTCCCCTGATAAACCTTTCCTGACTATCCTCTCCCCTCCCTCTACCAAATCTGAGTGTGTAGGTCCTCCTGTTTGCTTCAGAAAGCCCACAGATTTCCCCCACCATATTGCTCATTGTGCGGCATTTTAGCCCTGGTCGGTGAGAGCATCTCTTCATGCCCAGCGCACAGCACGGCACCTGGTTCATGTCACACAGCTCAATAAATATTTGTGGAAGTGAATTGAAATTGAACCATCGTTTACACTTTAGAAACATTTCCTCTTGACTTTTGCTTTAATCATGTGTTTTTCATTTTACGTGATATAATTAATCATGTAAATTTTATGTTAAAGCCCATATAACAATCATTTTAATCTTATTTTTCATTGTATGGCTTTTTAAAATTTAACATTATATGAAGGATTTTCAATTTTACCCACTTTTCATAAACTGCATTTTTGATGACTGCATAGTATTCTATCAAGTGGCCGTACTCTGGTTCATATCTACTTTAGGATATTTAAGATTGTTTGCCTACTAAAATTTGTTAATAATTTTGCTATAATTATCTTTGGGCATAAAGTTTTTCATCTTTTAAATTTTTCCTTAAAACACCCAAAGTAAAATCTTAAGGTCACTGAGTATTTAAAGAAAGTTCTCAATACATGTTGCCAAACTGCCTTCATGACGTGTTATTTATTCATTTATATTGCCACTAGCAATTTATGTGAGGGCTTATTTCACTTATCCTCACCAAAGTCACTTCCTTTTCTACCATTAAAAACTTTCCCTGTCTGGTGTGGCTCAGTGGACTGAGCACAGGCCTGCAAACCAAAGGGTCACCGGTTCAATTCTTAGTCCAGGGCACATGCCTGGCTGGCTGACCAGGTCCCCAGTGGGGGGCATATTAGAGATAACCACACATAGATGTTTCTCTTGCTCTCTTTCTCCGCTCCTCATCTCTCTAAAAAGAAATAAAATCTTTAAAAAAAAACTTTCAAAGAACATGTCCTCCCCAAGGACACAGGGCCAGCATTTGCCCCTCGCTTCACCCCCGTCCAAGGGCAGTGTCTCTGTACCATTTGCGGAGTGCAGACTTTGCCAGCTTTCATCCCACTAGACTGTGCAGTCACTCTGAGCATCTATTTCTTCCTCTTGGTGGGGGGTGAGATAGCTTTAAGTTTACTCTGTTTATTCTATTTCAAACCCTATAGATGGGCACAGGGCAACCTCTACCCTCATTGCCCATGCTTCCATCAACACACACACACATACACACACACAGATAAGTTAAGGTCTACCTGAGGGCAGTGTCCACTGAGGCCACCTTCCCACTCACCTCGTCCTTTCCCTGGCTCTCCAATTCCTTTGCTCTTTCCCGTAGTTCCAATTCATTTCCTCCCTTCCTCCTCCCTTTCTCTCTCTTTTCCTCCTTCTCTTCCTTTCTTCCTTCAGCAATTTATTCAACAAATTTAGCAAGTACCTACTAGGCCAGGCAGAAGTGCTGGGATACACAGGAAATAAAGCAGGAGTAGTTCCTGCCTTCATGGAGTTTACATTCTAGATTAAAAACCAACCGACCAGCATATACACTAAAATATTACCCATTGAGATAGGCATTATGAAGGAAAAAAAGGCTGAGAGAATAATGAAAAATATCTTTAAGGAGACTAATACTTCCCTCCCTCCCTCTCCCATTCTTCCCACTTAACCCTTTAACTGCGCCTTTTCTTCTCTGCAGCACTTACAGCATCTGACACAACATGTGTTAATATTTTCCTGTTTGTTTGTTTAGTATGTTTCCCCCAACTCTAATGTAAACTGCAGGAGGGCGGGAGCTTTTCAGTTCACTGCTGCATCTAGCCAACAGCAGGTTCTCCATAAATATTTGCTGGATGACTTCATGAGTGGAAAAGGCCTTCCAGGGACATGTATATGAACCCGGGGCCTGAGGAAGAGACAGAGCTATTTGTGTACAGAGTTGGTGTCAGAGGTCCAGGAGGAAGAAAGAGCAGGAGCAGGGACCCTGAGGCAGGCAAAAGGAAAGAAGAGCCCAGTGTGGCTGAATCAGGATGAGCAAGGGGGCAGCAACACAAAATGAGGAGATTTGGCAGGCAGGGAGGGCTCCTATAATGCCAGGCCTTATAGGCCCCAGTCAGGGGTTTGGATTTCATTCCAAGGACAATGGGAAGCCACTGAAACCTTTGCTTTAACAAGACACCGGGTTATGCCTCTGTGCAATGGCAGAGGGTAACTAAAATATTTGTGGGGGTGGAGTGGGGTGGGGATGAGATGGGGGTAATTCTCATGGTGAATTCTTGACCTATATTCTCCCTGGTGGGTGTGGAGGACCAGACTTCTTCCAAACCTATTGTTTTAGGACCTTGTAATTATCATATAGCTATACTGTCCTTGTTATTATGTTTCCTTATATTTTGATATCCAGCCTCTTAATGGTTGACCCATATGGGAAACCTCAGCCCTGAGGCGGAGTCCAGAATTGTCATTTTTGGGATGACAGTAGCCCCATCCAGATTGGGCAACTCGGGGCAACGTCTTCTGTATTGCATTTTGTAATGTTAACATGACGAGAGGAGTCATGGCTTTCCCTTGACTCTGCCTTCTGGTCTGATAGCACAGAATTTTGTCCAGCCTGGTGTATGTTTCTCAGATGGTTTGGGGTCTGGTTGAGGGTCTTGCTGTGAGAATTCAGGCCCTGTAAGAGCAGCAGAGGCCCCCAACAGGGAGAACTCCAGAGCTGGACAATGGAAAGGCCCATTGCTTCCTAGCCCTTGTCATCAGCAGCCTTCTTTGGGGGACACCTTCCTCCTGCCTCTGACCTCTGCAGCCTTCTCTAGTGCTCATCCTGTAGCAATCCCCACAACTGGCCACTGCTTTTGGCTGCTTCCACAGGCATCTCTTCCTGTCACTGACCATTAGAGGTGCAAAAACCTCCTTCTCGCCACCTACTTGCTACTTGGGTCTCCTTTACCTTGCCTTTCCCAAGGTAGGGAACACCAGCCATTCTGGTCCAGCATCTGTCAGCTCCTCTCAGCGAAGCCATGTGATTAGCTGCCCCTGCCGGACCTGTTTCCCTTTGCCCAAACCTGGGAGTCTGTGGGATCGATGCAGCTGGAAGGTGTGTGAGTAGAAAGAGTAAAATAGACAGTACGGGTGGACAGTGGGCAGCTGGCAGAGTCAGGAGACTACAACATGAGGCACACTAGCTATGCCATTTCTCCCCTTCCTGGAGGGGTACTTTTTTTTTTATTGTGAGCAAGTGATCCTGCATAAATCTAAGTATTGCAATTGAGTTAAATTTACAACAGACTTAATCTGACACATATTTAATAGAATATACCTAATTGTTAGTGGGTTGCATGGCACTTAGGCACACCCTGTGAGCAATTTACTGATGTATTATTTCTTTTATCCAGCTAATCCACACTTTGTTTTCCTCTTCTCACTTTACTTCTTTAGCATCTATAATTGGCATTGATGGTATTTTATGATAAGGCTATATTACTACCACATGAGCACATCACACTTTGTAGTGATTATTATCCTGTAAAGGAAATTAGACACAGAGTCCATATGCATATTTAACAAGTGAAGGGGTCAGCAATGTGTTCTTACCCTGGTTTTCTGATTTCAGCCTATTGTTCGTTCAACAGCATCATGTGCTGTTGCATAATCACTCTTACCTAGCACACCTGAAGGTCTTGGGACCTCATTTACCAATAGCAGAGGGGAGTGGCTTGGGGAGGGGAAGGATGTTCTTGCAGCAAAGTGAAATCATATTTTGGATTCCCGGAGTCAATGGTCTTAGGGTAGAAGGGTGGGAGGGGTGGGATAAATTTTAAAGGACAACCTAAATGCTCTATATGCCCCCGATGCCTGCTCTGCACCTAAAAAATGTAAACAAGTCTACACCAGGGTCAGTCTTATTGTAACACCAGGAAGAAGAAATTCCTGGTCAAACAATGGTTTCTCTCACTTGCATGTTGCTCAAAGAGGCACAGCATTTTATTTCAAAACTAGAAAAAAGGCCAAAAAGGTGGCTATAAATATGAAGGATCTAGTCTCTGGGTATCTGATTGTAAGGGGTTGGGGAGAATGCCTTAGGAGGGTGGAGGGCAGGTGGGGCAGTTAATGGGAGGTGTGTATGGAGGGAGGTGGCCAAATGGACATTGAAGAGACCACGGACTTCCCCACTTGGTCCTGGCACCTTACAAAGAATTTAATCTTCTCACTAGTCTTTTCTATTTTAGAATGCCATGCCTATTCCTGTGGGAACAGAAGTTTTCACCACTTACAGTACTTCCTACTTGAAACTTCCTTTAATTGGCTTGCCAAGGACAGAGGTCACACTATCTCCAATGGCAATCAGAATTTCATTGTGGCCTGTGGAGTGAGCTGCTTATTTCAGACGGTTCAGACAGCAGTGTGAATTCGTACCCTATTTTATGGTGGCCATGTGAATGTTTTCTTTTTCTTGGTCAGTGAACCTCTGTACAGCTGCAGAAGAAGTGACAGGAAAGTGTGAAAAGACACTAAATCCAGTTGAGCAATCTGTTCTTTGTTGGCTTTGGAGCCCCCAAATAAAAAGCTACTTCAGAATAAGTCAAGTGGATGGCAAACCAGTCACGGTTGCTATAGTAACCAACAAATATGTTTGGTTTCCAGAGGCCCTGCCCCGGAAGAGGATGCTGGCTTTCGTTATGAAATTTATAAACTTTGTTTCCCCACTATTTATTTTCAAAGTTGTTAATAGTAACGAATTAGTCATTGCCTGTAGTCCATTTCTGCTCAGGTTTGGGGCTAACCTGGGCCCCACTTCCCTCTCCGCAGGGGTCAGTCTCTGATGTATGGTTCTGGTCTCTCTCACAGACTGTAGAGGTTTATGGGAACCGCAGAAAAGCACACAGGAGTGTGGCAATGAGAAGACCGGAGCTTGGTTGTGTGACTTCAACAATTTTGGCCCTCAGTTCCATTAAAACGAGGATAAAAATATCTGCCCTGCCTACCTGATGGAGTTTTGTGAAGATACATGAGACTTTAGATGGAAACATGATTTGAAATATTTAGTGCATGTGTTCACTTAAGAGGGAGCATAATAATTTAACTTCTTGATCTTCAGACAGAATGCTTATTACAATGACTAATATATGTATTTCTTCTTAAGTGTCAATCCTAATTGAGTGACAGTGGCTGCCTCTGTGTTGAGGATTTTGAGGGAGCATCTAAGCTTACCTAGCAGTGGGGACGATCATTTAGGGATGTCTGCTACGTGTACGGGAGGGAGAAGTGGCATCACAAGTGCACATAGTTGCTACCTGGTTTAGGATGTTCCTCCATTGCTCCTGTGTTGCCTTCAGAAGTTGAGCATTCATTACTGTTCTGAAGCTTGTTTGGTGCTGGTCTGCTAGCGCTGATTCATGGGAGATAAACTCGTAGCATTCTAGGCTGAAACTTGTAAGGCTTTTGTTTTTATAAAATGACATTTTGATTCTTGCTGGTAAAAGTGAAATGTGTTTATTGTTTGAAATTTTACAAATAACAGGAGCAGACACAGAAAATAAGAAAAGTCCATAATATCAACATTTCTGGATAACTTTTAATATTTTGGTTATGGATTTCTTGCCATTTGATCTGAGGTGTTATTTTTTAAATGACCATTGGTTGCTGTGTAGAAAATAGATTGCAGACAGGCAGTGGGGATGCAGAGAGATCAACTGAAAGCTCTTTTAGAAGTCTACGGGAAAGATGCTGGTGGCCTGGGCTGAGGGCTCAATGGTGGAGCCAGTGAGAGGGTGTTGGATTTGGCATGTATGTTTAACAGGTAATGGGACTTGCTAATGGATTGGATATAAGGATGGAAGGCATAAAAAGGATCATATTCAGATTTTTAGTCCCACTTCTGGTAAAATGATAATCCATCTACAGAGATGGGGAACAGTGAGAGAGAAGCAAGTATGTGGGTGGGTGTCATGGTAGAAATCAAGAGTTTAATGTTGGATATGAGACGTCTGAGAAAAAATTTCACATCGCATTGAAGTAGGCAGTTGGATATATATGGGGAGTTCCTGGGAAGAGGATGGGACTAGGGACTTTAATCTGAGGATCATCAGCACAGAGAGGATAGAAAAGAGATAGAGCTGGCCTACAGAGTTATGTGTAGATGGAGAGAAAGTCTGAGGACTGATACAGGAGGCCTGCCAAAATATATCCATTGGAAAGAGGATGCAGCACGGGAGACTGAAGGAGCAGCCAGCCAGTGTCTAGGACTAAAACTAGGAGAGTGAGCAGTGGTCCGTAGCCAAGGGCAGAGGGTAGTTTAAGAGAAGGGAGGTGCTTCTTCTCTCTTTGTATACACAGAACACTTACATATATTACATGTATAGTTTTACATAGAATATGTACATTTTTACACAAATATAAGGGCTTCTTCATTTATCATGAGTACTTCCTCACAACCTAAAAAAACCCCTAATATATTATTTTGAATGGCTTTAAAGTATTCATCCTTATGGATATAAAGTTGGGACGAACATCCTTGAATGAACATCTTGGGTTTCCTTAGATTAAATTCCTGAAATGGAAAAACTAGTAGATACAACATTTATTTTTAAAGCTTTTGATGTATGTTGTCAAATTCCCTTTCAGAAAGTTTGTACCAATGTTATACACTCCAGCAGTCAACTGAAAAATATTTGGCAACCAGTTACCATTAAAAATACATATTTTTATAAATATACACATAAAAGTAATATATATGATCTAGTTTTCTTTACATTTGCATGACCTGATTAATGGAGGTTTCAGCGTAAGGTTTCTTGTATGCAGTCTGAGTAGTGAGCAGGTTCATCTCTGTACTGAAAATTTTAGTATGAAAAAATGAGCATAAATATAACCCAAGGCAGCTATTCAGGCCAAGAGAGCTGGGGAGGAGAAAAGCTGGTTCTGAGCCAGTTTCTAGGGTGAGGGGTGGAGTAGATCTCGGTCAGCAGTACAGGCGACTGTGTGGTTCCCACAACTTGCAACGCCTCCTCCCCTCCCAGCCCGACTTCCTGTGGGCCCAGCCTGGGAAAGGGCGTGGTCCCTGAGAGGCAGAAGTAACTCACAGCGCAGCAGTGAGAGCCCAGACGTAATAGGTGGTGGAGTCTCTGTTGCCCTGTGAACAACAGTCCAAATTGCCCAACTAAACAACAAACGTGTGCCAGAGGGACTTAGGCAGACTGCTCCACATACAAAGTCCCTTGCTGACTGGGTGGGGCCTTATCAGTTCTGACAGGCCTGGTCTCTGTGTAGAGATCTTAAGAATCCTCTGCTTAGCTTTTCTGGGCATCTGTCCAGCTGAAGTGGAAAGACCCTATGTGTTGTGAAACTACAGCAGGCATGGCATCTTGCTGTTGGTCTGCAGCATTGCAAAGGACAATTGCACCATGCTGTTGTGCTACAGATGTGGAAATTGCAGATACTGCTAGCAATCTTAAGAATGTGTGGAACATAGAGATAGGCTGAAAATGGGGATTGTGGGACTCTTGAATGTATTATTTTTCATTTTATAACCATGCCAACTGGAACAAGAGATCTTAAAAAGAAAGCAAAAGAGAAAAAGAAATCATTTCAATTTTTTGCTTTCTGAATAGCACTGACACTTGTTTTATTTTCCATAGCAGCCAAGAAAGTATTCCTGAGAGAGTACAACCAAGCAAATTAGCACAAGCCCCAAATCCAAAGGAATCATTCTGTAAGAAGTCAAAAATGAAACTGGAAAAATTTTTAAAAAATAGAAATAAGACTAATATTCAGTTTCTTCAGATTTTTAACAATTTTTTAAATTGTTAATAATACATGTTCATTTTTATCATTCAACTAATAGAGAAATGTATAAAGTAAAGCTAGTCTTCGCTTGGTCCCTCAAACCTTACTTCCACTCTCCAGAACTTTGTTCATACAATTACAAACATTTCTATAAGAGCATATTACATGGCCTATGTATGGTATGTTTTTCAAACTGCTAGTATATAGTTAGTGTTCAATAATATATATCCAAACATATAATTAAAAAATGAGATTATACTATACAAATTCTGCCACTTGTTTTAAATTTTATTTAAGTGCAATTTCTCGTTACCTCTTGGCAGGTGGTTTAGTTTAGTTTGATGTGTGCTTTGTTAGAAAAAAAATCCAAAACTTTTTTCGAGCCAAACAGTACCAGATTCATTCATTGAACTATTATTGTTGCCTGTCAACTATGTATCAAGCTTTGTTCAAGGTGCAGGAAGTAAGTGAAATGATAAAAATCCTTAAAATGGTGATAAATACATATCAACAATTACTTTAAATGCAAATGAATTAAATGATCCAATCAAAAGGCACATGGAGGCTGAAGAGGTATCAAAATAAGACCCTGACATATGCTGTCTATAAGAGACTCACCTCAGATCAAAGGTCACACACAGACTGAAAGTAAAGAGGTGAAAAAAGATATTTCATGCAAAAAGAAACAACAACAAAAAAAGCTGGGATAGCAGTACAATATCAGACAAAAGAGACTTTAAAACAAAGAGACAAAGAAGGACCCAATAATTTCACTTCTGGGTATTTATCTGAAGAAACACAAAACACTAAATTCAAAAGACATATACATCCATATGTGCGCTGCAACATTATTTGCAATAGCCAAGATGTGAAAGCAACTTAAGGGTCCATCAATAGATGAATGGATAAGAAGTGATGCATATATGACCCAGCCATAAAAAATAATAAATCTTGCCATCTGCAATAACATGGATAGACATAGAGGGTATTTCGTTGAGCGAAATAAGTCAGACAGAGAAAGAAAAATGCCACATGATTTCACTTATCTGTGGAGTCTACAAAACAAAATAAACAAACAAGCAGAACAGAAACAGACTCATAGATGCAGAGAATATTTTGATGGTTGTCAGATAGGAGGGGGGTTGAAGGGATGGGCGAAAAAGGTGAGGGGAGTAAGAAGTACAGATTGGTAGTTACAGAACAGTCATGGGGGTGTAAAGTGCAGCATAGGGAATATAGTCAATAATATTGTAATAACCTACATGGTTTCAGATGGGTGATTTATCAGGGTGATCACTTCGCAAGTTATACAATGCCTAATCACTGGGTCATACACCTGAAACTAATATAATATATGTCAACTGTAATTGAAAAATAAAAATTACTTACAGTGAAAAACAAGAACCACAAAAGGAATACATGCTGATTAAAAAGCCTCAACACTGCACTGTATGGTACTGTACAAGCAGACACGTGTCATTATACATTTGTTCAAACCCATACAGTGTACAACAACAAGGCCTCAGTGAATAAGTAATGACATTTGAGCTGAGATCTGGTGGGGGTTGGATACCACTAGGTGGGTATCTGGATAAAGGGTATCATAGGAAGAGGGAAAAGTGCAAGAATCCTGAGGAAGGAGATGCTGGCTTGCTCAGACGGTGAAGATGCAAGTGCGGCTGGGGAATGGTGAAGACAGGGAAAGCAGAGGAGTGGATGGAAGGGACTGTGTGGAACTTGTAGGCTGTTGGAAGGCCTTGGGCTTTTACTCTGAATGACAGGATGTCATTGGTGGTTAAAGCCAAGCACTCTCATGATCTGATATAGGTTATAACATGATTCCTTCTGCTGTCGTTGGGAATAGATAATGGAGGGCAAGGGCGGATGTGGGAGATGAGTGAGGAGGTTACTGCAACAACACAAGGGGAGTGAAGATGAGCTTTGGGCCAGGGTGTTGGCAATGGGGGTGGTGACAATTGTTGGATTCTGGGTATATTTCCAAAGTAGACATGATAGGATTTGATTAATGCTTAGATGTGGAGTGTGAGACAAAGAGGAACATCGAGGATGATTTATAGGATGAAGCAACACGTGGTGTGTTCCTAAGGAGAAATTTCGTAGTTAGTCAGTACAAGAAACAAAAACAACACGAGAGGATGTATAACAAGGGAGACCAGAACATGGAGACCTGCAAGAACCTTATCTTTTCCTCCTATCTTATCATGTGCTATGCCATATATGTGTCTTGTCTATACTAACACTTCTCATCCCTTACCCTGAGACCCCCAATGGCAGAGGAAAGTAACCTATTATCCCCAGTTTTCCAGGCCAGGGCCCAAAACTTGTAGTGCCTCTCATTATAAGCAAGGCATTGCGTTAATGTCTTGTATTTTAAAAATTAATGTAATGTTGGATTCTACTCCAAAATATTTACATTTGTGTCATTACTTATGATCAAGTCAAATTGTTGGTCTTGAATGATGGGTACCTGACATAAACCAAGAATCCATAAGGAGACATAAGTAAGGCCTTGAGACGCTCAGGCCCATGCCATTCCTACTGCAGACCCAGGGTACTGCCTCTGGAGAAGAGCTCACTTGCTCATAAACTGACTGGTCCCTGAAGTACCTACATGCTCTCAGGACTATGTGGTATACCTGTGCTGAGAAGAGCAAGCAACAGGGTAAGGTATAACATCCACTGCTCTTCTTACTAGCTTGGGCTTTTCCTTCTCTACACAATAGTACAGACCCTTTCTTAAAGGTGGAAACATACTTCTTTCTTCCTTTTTCTTCACAACATTCTACCTACCCTTGTTTCTTTTTAAACCTTTTTTAAGTTTTCCTCAATTTTCACATTCTATTCAAGATGTCTTTTTTACCATTCTAAGTGATAAATCATTCCAATGAAATCTTAGGTCATTTCTCTTCTGGGGGGAGGTATGATACATGCTGGGAGGAGCAAGGCTTTGGAGTTAAAGGAGCAGAGCCCTGGAATCAGACTTACTGAAGCTTTAATACAGGCACTCCTATTATCTGTGTGATTTTAGGCAACTTTCACCTCTAAGTCTAAAAAACAGAATTAAAAGCAGGGCTGGCAAGATGATTAAATGAAAAGCATATATGAAGCACCCAGCACAGTATACAAGCATTTGATAAATGTTAGTTGTCTTTCTCCCTTCACCTCTTACTTTGTCACTTTTAATATTCTAACTTTTATGATTCTACCTTTTGAATTATTAAATGTTATCTATCTTGAACTAGACAATAAACTCTTACAGGTTAGAAACCGCATCTTATATTTCTTGACATCCCCCAAAGCATCCATCATGGTGCCTTGAACATGGGAGATGATTAATAAGTGGTTGGTTGTTGGTAGGTTGATTGACGTATTTCTTGGCCAGGTTAAAGCTGAAGGACACGCTGTTCACTGGAGTCAAGCACATAGCAATGAGCCTCCAAGAGGGACATGAGCCTCTACATCCACAGGGAAGGTCACTGCTTGGCACCTCTGGGAGACAGGCTGCTGACAGATGAAGAGCATCAGCAGGACAGATCTGCCAGCTGGCCATAGAATGGTTACCCAGCCAGACAGCAAGATCCTGATGTCCTCACCAGGACTGAGTTCAGTTAGCAAGGCATTTCAACAGCCTGTCACTGTGCCACATGGATTCATTGATTGATTGATTGATTGCACAGCTGTTATTGTGTGCTTACTAGGGAAATTAGGAGTAATTAATGAGCTGGGGATCAATAGCAGTACTGTATTGCAGTGAGGGATTTAATTTTCTTTCTGAGTTAGGAGGAAAGTGCAAATATCGCACATAGTTAGAATACACAGATTGGTCATAGATATTCACTACTAAATTTCTTTTTTTTTAATTTATTTTTAATCATTATTCAAGAACAGTTTCTATCCTTTACTCCCATTCCAGCCAACCCACCCATCCGTCCCCTCCTCTCTCCCATTTCCAATTCCCTAGTTTTTGTCCATATGTCCTTTATATCTGTTCCTGTAAACCCTTCCCAGTCTCCCCTAAAGTTCCTCTGAAATTCCCTCCCCTCTCCCATCTGATCACTTCTTAATTTATGTAAAAGTTTTAATTTTTAGCCTCTATTTACTTTTTGAAAAGGTAATGAATGCATGCACACAGTAACTCAAATAGTACAAAATGGAATAGAATGGTTGCTCCCTGGAGGCAACCACTATTGTCAGTGTCTTGGGTGTTCTTCCAGAAATGAGGTCCCGTGTGTACGTGTGTATGCATGTATGCATGCCTTAGCTAGAAGTAGTTTTAAGAATCCAATGACTTCCTGCTGTTCTACTATGTCTGTCTTGCTCATCTGTGATCTCTGGTGGCTGGTATAGTGGCCAGCCCATATGGTTCAAACTTCATGGTCAATAATTATTTGTTGATTGACTAACTAGATTTATTTTTGCAGTTTTTTTAAATTCCCATCTGAGGATATGAGAGAAAGGAAGGGAGGGAAGGAGGTTGGAGGAAGAGAGAGAGAAAAACACCTAAGTGAAAAAGAGGTATCGATAGGTTGCCTCCTGTATGTGCCCCAATTGAGGATTGAACTTGCAACCTAGGTATGTGCTCTAATTAAACCCACAACATTTTTGGTGTACAGGACGATCTCCAACCTACTGAGCCACCTGGCCAGGGCTACTTCAGCAATTTTAAAATGCTTTGCATAAGCTTGGTACATCTTTATTGTGAATTAACAGAAGACGTACAATTTGACATGTTTGGGTAACAGAGCATCTTAATTATTTCTAGTACATTGGTACAATAACTTAAAACCATTGTTGTGGAAACTGCCTGTTGAATATTCTCCACTGACTGGAAAAGCTCTCTGGAAAATATGTACTGCTTGTGTTTAAATAAGGATTGGCTAATGAATAAAAAAGATGACAAAATATGTCAGAGCACATGCAAATTAGTGTGGTTATTGAAAGTTGCTATTTTGGGAGACTATACTTTTTTAATTGCCTCTTTGAGTTCATAAGCCACATATTACTGTGGCTGACACTACTTCTATTATTGCTATTGCCACTACTGCCAATATTATTATTTATTTAGTAAATAGTATGTACTAGCATCATGGATGTGTTAAATATGCATTATCTCACTTAATTGCATAGCAACATTATCAGGTATGTGCTATTATCATCTGCATTTTATAGATGAGGAAACTGAGGCACAGAGTGATTTCATTTCTTGCTTACATTCACAAAGCTGATAAAACAGTGGAATGGGGATTGGGGCCCAACTTGATACTGGAGCATACACTTCCAACCAATTCTTCAAAGTCATACCTCATTTTTGACCAGAAATGGAAATTCTCATTGGTCATCCTTCCTATTTGCTAAATTTAGCTCCAAATGAATTTTGGTTTAACAATAAATGAAATCCATCTTTAAAAAAATGATGTTTTGTTAGCACTGTGGTTTTACAAAAGATATGTGTCAGTTGCTAAAACCAATTTAAAAAAGAGGAACCTCCAAAATGGTTTGCATCATTAAAATGGGTAATCAATCAGCTTCTTAAGGTTTCTACTTTGAAAGGGGTAAGATCATTTGTGTGTTTGCTTTCAAAAAAAATCTGTCCTTATATTTATTGTCACATCTCAGATAGTCACTTTTATTCAAATAACAAAGGGTTTCCTGGTAGAGTTAAATAAGCAGAAAATACTATATTGCCTATATTTCTTCACATTTCACCACTTGGACTTTATAATCATCCGAGGCAAATCTGCAAATTATGCAAAATGTGTCTTGCCACATCCCTTTCTTTCAGCACTTCCCTTTAATTATTTCTCCATCTACTCTTTTCTGTCTTCACTCAAAAACTCCAAGAGTTCAGTGAGCCTCAGCAGCCACATGCAGAGCCCACGTGTTCAAGGTCCTACCTTGTCTTAACATTTCTAGGTACACCTTCCACGGGCTCCAAAATTATCCCTCTTTTTAGCCATCTGACCAAAATCCTATTTTCACAGAATAACGAATACCATGTAACTTTTAGGAGAAGAGATAGCAGAGAAAACTAATCCACAGCAAGGTATAAATGAGAGATAGCCCTGGCTATAGAGGTCTTGGCAGTAGTACTGACATTTAGAAAGAGAAGCTACTTAGATCAAAAGGAGTATATTTATTTTGAGCTAAATACCATTCCAGTTCTTCCTCAACTATAAGAGGTGCTATATGGGGACTTTTCTTGTCATTCTAACTAATGCTAATGTTACATATGTGGTTGTACATTACTCTATTATGGTATCAGAGACTTACTTTCACTTTTGGAGTACTATTTAAAAAATATTTTATTGTTTATGCTATTACAGTTGTCCCACTTTTACCCCGTTCAGTCGTCCCCCCAGTCCAACCTCCACTTCCATAATCACTCCCCTCACCATTGCCCATGTTCATGGGTCCTTCATACATGTTCTTTGACTAATTCCTTCACTTTCCTTCATTCAGTCCCCTCCTTCCCCCTCCTTCGTACAGCTTTCAGTCTATTCCATGTTTCCAAGCCTCTGGTTCTATTTTGATCACTAGTTTATTTTGTTCATTAGATTCCTCTTGTAAGTGAGATCATATGGTATTTGTCTTCCATCAACTGACTTATTTCACTTAGCATAATAATCTCCAGTTCCATCCATGCTGTTGCAAAATGTAGGAATTCCTTTCTTTCTGCTGAGTAGTATTCCATTGTGTAAATGCTCCACAGTTTTTTATCTACTCATCTACTGATGGGCACTTAACGCTGTTTTCAAATCTTGGCTATTGTAAATAAAGCTTCTATGAACATAGGGGTGCATAAATTCTTTTGAATTGGTGTTTTGGGATTTTTTGGGTATATTCCCAGCATTGGAAGGCAATTCCATTTTTTTAGTTTTTTGAGGAAATTCCATATGGTTTTCCACAGTGACTATACCAGTCTGCATTCCCACCAACAGTGCACTAGGGTTCCCTTTTCTCCACAACCTCATCACCACTTGTTGTTTGTTGACTTATTAATGATGGCCATTCTGACAGGTGTGAGGTGATATCTCACTGTGGCTTTAATTTGCATCTCTCTGATGGCTAGAGATGTTGAGCATTTTTTCCTTTGTCTATGGGACATCTGTTTGTCCTCCTTGGGGAAGTGTCTATTTGAGGAAGTAAAGCTCTCATTATTCACAGATGACATGAGGTTATACATAGAAAATCCTATAGGCTTCACCAAAAAACTACTCAACCTAATAAATGAATTCAGCAGAGTAGCAGGATACAAGGTCAATATTCAGAAATTGATGGCATTTTAATTTATTTATTTATATTTTTTTATTGTTCAATTACAGTTGTCCCTGTTCCCCCCCCCCCATTACTCTCCCCTGCCCTACCCACCCCCTCGATGGCATTTTTATATACCAATAATGAACTATTAGAAAGAGAAACTAAGAAAACAGTCCCATTTACTTTTGCAACAACAAAAACTAAAGTACCTAAGAATAAATTTAACCAAGAAGGTAAGAGACCTATACTCAGAAAAATATAGACCACTAAAGAAAGAAATTGAGGAAGATACACGTAAGTGGAAGCATACACCATGTTCAGGGACAGGAAGAATTAATGCTTTTGAAGAATTATGTGGGGCATTTAATTTATTTTGACTGACACAGAACGGGGTTGTTGGTTGTAGACACTGATGGAGGTGGGAATGGGGGCAAGTCTTCCAAGGAGACCCTCAGATGTGCACATGAGAAAAACACTGAATTTATTATTCTGGAGAGAACAGTGTTTGTTGTGATGGTGGTGGTGGTGATTGTTTTTATCTGTTTTTAACAAGGAGAAACTGAAACCTTGTTGCTTGCAACAATTCTTTTTACTTACAGGGCAGCCAGACGCCCCGTGGTTCAGACTCACCAACTTTTTTCTCTGTTTCGAAGTGAAATAGTATTTGGGGAATGCCACCTAGTGGTGACAGCTTCTGGTTTATTGCTCATGGGAAGAGAGTAAACCAAATCCTAGTAAATCAAAGTTTCCTAGGCTTGAAAGCCACATGAGAAGCCAGTCAAATATGTCATCGTTTAGCTTGCACGTAAGCAGGCAAGGACATCACCCTTTCTGTGGACCCAAGACAGAAAAGACATGGCAATTCAGAGCCGCTGGAGTTCAGCAGCCTCTGGTCTCCCAGTTCCCAGTGAACTTTGAACGGCAGCGGCCTGCCTGGAGGGGACACAGCTCTGTGTCCTCACAGGCTTTGTGGCAGCCCTAGCAGTAAATGCATAGAAGAAGATATGGCTCTTTCTGAGTTCACCCTGACTTAATGTGTGTCCTCTCTCTGATCCCTTTTCCTCCTGTTCCCTTCCCCCACTTTTTGGCTGCTTCTTCCTCTCCCCACAATCCCTGCTGCTTTTACTGATTTTCTTCTATGATCGTGCTTTATATAACCTAAGAATCATCATACAGTGCTTTTTAAAAATTTGTAGTTTCCTTTTTCAGTTTCATTTTTGCTTTTTCTCCCTAAAAGGAGAAGAATTCATGTTCAATGTGGAACACGTAGAAAACAGAGAGAACCACAAACACACACACATACCCCATCACCTAGGGATTGTCATTGTTAACACTTTGACAAAAATCCTTACAGCCCCCTTTTCCTTATTTGTGTGTGTGTGTAGTTTTTAAAAAAACAAAACCAAAAAAATGATATAAAATACTTCTTTTCATTTAGTAATAGATCATGAGCATTTTCTCATGTCAATATTCTTCCACTATGTGACGCTGGTAACTTCATCATAGGATATACCAGAATTTACTCAAATTACTGTTAAAATTGAGGAAAGTGAAAATGGTAGGAGATATTTTTAATCCAGTTATATGCAATTCACACTTAATTGAGCATCTACTGTACACCATATCTACAAGGCAATGTTCATACACATAATCACATTTAACCTTCATAAGATCCCTATCACCACCAATCAAGTAGGTACTGAGATGTCATTTTCAGCAGAGGAAACTGAAGGTCTAAGAAGTTAAGTAGCTTGTCCAAGATCACATGATTGGTAAGAGGGACACACAGAAAGAAAAGTTTGATCTCTGGATCTACAGTCCTCCAGTCACTTCCTGAAGTTCTCATAAATACTGAGAATGATCACAGCTTTTCTGAGCACTCTTTCTCTTTATCCTGAAGATATGGACAGAAATTCCAAAAGGAGGTTAGTGTCAAAAGGCTAAGGAAGAGCCAAGGTGGAGAATGTGGAGTAGGACACCAGAAAGTGGAAGGAGAGCCACCTAGGAAGAGATTCCTGGCTTTTCATAACCCTGGGAATAATAGTTACTAAGTGCTCTAGTCATAGATACAGAGAACAGATTGGTAGTTGCCAGAGGTGAGAGTGGGGCGTGGGGAAGTTGATAAGAAGGATGAAGCAGGTCAAAAGATATAAATTTCCAGTTATAAGTCATGGGGATATAATGTACAGCATGGTGACTATAGTTAAAAATATTTGTATTATTGCATATTTAAAAATTGCTAAGAGAGGAGATCTTAAAATTTCTCATCATAGAGGCAAAATTTTTTGTAACTATGTATGGTGACAAGTGTTAACTAGGCTTATACCAATAATGAACTATCAGATATGGTGACCACTTCACAATATACATAAATATTGAATCATTATATTCTGAAACTAATATCTTAAACTATTATTTGTCAAATATACATCAATAAAAAGGTTAAAATATGGGTAAATGTTTTATATACACTGTCCAAATTTATCCTCAACTCCCCTGTGAAAGATATACTAATATAACCTTATTTTAAGGTTAGAGAAGTAGTTGGCCCAAGGTCACTCTGCTGGGAGGTGGCAGAGACAGAATTAGAACTTGGTTTGTCTGAAACCCACTGCCAGCATCATACTCAACAGGCAAAAACTACAAGCATTCAACTTAAGACCAGGAACAAGACAGGATGTTCACTTTCACCTCTCTTATTCAACATAGCACTGGAAGTCCTAGCCACAGCAATGAGACAAGAAGAAGTAAAAGGCATTCAAATAGGAAAGGAAGAAGTAAAACTGTCTTTATTTGCAGATGACATGATTCTGTAAATACAGAACCCCAAGGATTCCACCAAGAAACTACTAGAACTGATCAGTAAATTCAGGATATAAGCAATCAGCAATCAGGATATAAAATTAATATCCATAAGTCAGTTGCATTTTATATGCCAATAATGAAACAACAGAAAGAGAAATTAAGAAAACAATCCCATTCGCAATTGCTTCAAAAAGAATAAAATATCTAGGAATAAACCTAACCAAGGATATAAAAAAACGTACTTGGACAATTATAACACACTGAAGAAATAAATTGAAGAAGATACAAATAAGTGGAAGTGCATACTGTGTTCATGAATAGGAAGAATTAACATCATTAAAATGTTCATACTACCCCCCAAATCTATAGATTCAATGCAATTGCTAACAACATTCCATGACATATTTCACAGAACCAAAACAAATATTTCAAAAATTTATATGGAATCCCAAAATGCCCCACATAGCAACAGCAATCCTGAGAAAGAAGAACAAAGTTGGAAGAATCACACTACCTAATATCAAACAATACTGCAAGGCCACAGTAATCAAAACAGCATGGTACTGGCATAAAAACAGATACATAGATTAATGGAACAGAATAAAGAACCCAGAAATAAACCCACACCTGTACAGTCAATTAATACTTGACACAGGAAGCAAGCACATACAATGAGCTAAAGATGGTTTATTCAATAAGTGGTGCTGGGAAAATTGAACATATACATGCAGAAAAAAAGAACTAGACCACCTTCTTACAACAAACACAAGAATAAATTAAAAATGGATCAAAGACTTAAATGCTAGATCCCAATCCATAAAAATCATAGAAAAAAATCATACACCACAAAATCTTGAACATTGCTCATAGCAATTTTTATCAGATATATCTCCCCAGGCAAGGGAAACAAAAGAAAAAAAATAAACAAATAAGACTACATCAAACTAAGAAGTTTTTGCACAGCAAGGAAATCATCAACAAAATAAAAAGACAACCCACAGAATGGGAGAACATATTCACCAATACATCTGATAAGGGGCTAATATCCAAAATTTACAAAGTACTTACAAAACTCAAAACCAAAAAAACAAACAACCCAATCAAAAAATGGTCAAAGGACCTGAACAGACACGTCTCCAAAGAAAACATACAGATGGCCAATAGACATATGAAAAGATGCTCAACATCATGAATAATCAGGGAATTGGAAATTAAAACCATACTGAGATACCATCTCACATTTGTCAGAATGGCTGTCATCAATAAATCATCAAACAACAAGTGCTGGCAAGGATGTGGAGAAAGGGGAACCTGTTTGTACTATGGGTGGGAATACAGACTTGTGCAGCCACTTTGGAAAGCAGTATGGAGATATCTCAAAAAATTAAAAATGGATGTGCCTTTTGATCCAGCAATCCCACTTCTGGGAATATGTGAGAAGGAACACAAAAAACTAGTTCGAAAGAACATAAGCACCCCTATGTTCATTGCAGCATTATTTACAATCTCCAAGATAGGGAAGCAGCCCAGGTGTCCATCAGTAGATGAGTGGGTAAAACAACTATGGGACATTTACACAATGTGATACTACTCAGCTGTAACAAAGAAGAGAATTTTACCCTCTGGGTGGACCTGGAGAACATTATGCTAAGTGTAATAAGCCAGTCAGAGAAAGACAAATACCATATGATTTCACTCATATGTGGTCTAATGAATAAATTGAACTAACAAGGAAAATGGGGACAGACTCATAGATGGAGAGCAGCAGATGACAGTGGGGTGGGGAGGTTAGTGGGTAGAGGGAGTGAGCAAAAAGGAAAAAGGACTCTTGGACATGGACAACAGTGAGGTGATTGCTTAGGGGAGGAGGTATAAGGGGACTAAAAGGTAATTTAAAAAAATACAATAAAGATCAAATAAAAAATTTTTAAAAATCAAACAAAAAAGAACTCATTTTGTCTGATTCTGAAGTCTGTTTAAGTGCTATACATACTTCCTCTCCATGTAAGTTAGTGTTCTACTAAGAACTTGACAGTGATAAATTCACAGGTCCCACTGCTGGTTTTGTGGGTATGTTTGAAGGGGCTTATAGATGAATGAAGTTGGGGGAGAGAAGGAGACAGAAGACTAAAGTGAAACAAAGCTTATAAAAATATATAATAAAATATAAAAACCCTGAAAGAATGCCAGTTGCAATAAAAGTAACCTGTGGAAAAGATGGTCCAGCAAACTTTGATGCAAAAATTTGGCAAACAATGCTGAGTTGTTGAGAAAGTTGAAATGTAAATTCAATTAAAAAAAAAAAAGGATGGTGTCCTGGTGAGCCTGACCTATTCAAGTGAAAGACTCTAAAAGAGAGACTGGGCCCTTTCCCAAGAGAGAAGAGCTCTTATGCTGGCCTTGAAGACTCAGAGCCATGTTGCAAATTACTTACCAGAAGGGGTTACATCTGGGAGGTGAGGTCTTGAGTAGCGTAATTGCAAGGAAGTAGATTCCGCCAAAATCTTGGGGGCGTTCAGAAGAGGATACTGAGTCAGAGATGAGAAGACAGCCCTGACTGACGCCTTGTTCAAAGCCTTGTAAAACCCTGAGCAGAGGGCACAGCTGAGCCATGCCCAGACTCCTGGCCCACAGAAACTGTGTGATAGTGATAGTGTCTTTTCACAGCAAAAAAGAAAGAAAGAAATTTGAAACGTCTTTTTATTTTGTAAGCAAAGGAAAAATATAAAAACAGCTGTTAAACATGGTTTTTCCTCCATAAAATGCTAGCACATTTTCCAAAAATGATTAGCTCCACATAGTCATATTACTTAACATGAAATCCATAAAACAGCCTTTTGTATCGATTATTTTACAAGTTTATCCTGTAGGGTAAATGATTAGCAGCAATATATCTTTTCAGGCATTGTGTCCATTTAGAATGCTACTGTTTTGGTTCTTAATCTCTGAAATAAAATCAATAATACTCCTTACTTCATAGGTGTCATAAAAATGAACAAATAGATACTAAGAGCTTGGGGAGGGATTTAAAAGGGATGTTAGTGCAGTATATGCTATTTTTTATGCCCCCATTCCTATTCTGAAGTCCTAATGCTCTGATGGTGACACTGCTAGTCATCACCATGGAAACCAATGATATACACCATTTTTTTCTCCGGGGCCTCTCTCCTTCATCCAGGCAGTTCCAGAAGCTGCCAGGAAAATAAGATTAGCTCCCCTTTTTACCATTTTTAAGTTCCTTCACTGGTCTGCAAACACCTTCTCTACTAAACTTTTCCTTGAATGTCGCTCTGTACATCCACTCACATCTTCCTTGTACCATCCCCCCGCACATTCTCACTGCTGTGATTCTGGGCAGTGGATTTTACTCTTCCTTTGTTACCATCTACCTTGCTTTTCCTTTCCACCTTGCATGTGGGAACAATCTTTGTTGATTCAACAAGTTGTTCCATATCCTTATTAATGTCTACATGGAGAAGCCAAGCCAACTTAAAGTTATCAACTCTGTCATGGCTGCCAATTACTGAAATTGCAATGTCGGTGTGGTGGTTTGCTTCAATCGTTAAGAAGTCACCATAAATAGATGGCTCTAATTAATTCTTGAAGACAAGTTAAATCAAATTAATGACACTAGTTATCTACGGGGTATCGGATGACTATTATAGCAGGTTGTTGTATTAGTTAACATTTTGCAAATAAGTTCAATTAGATTTTTCAAAATCTGATATTCTTTGTTCTCTTGAGGGATATCTGGGACAGGAAGACAAGCTACCCTTTTACAACCACTTAATCTGGAGTGATGAAGCATATGAATTCCCTAGTGAATATTTTAGATAAGTTTGGAAATATGTTACCAAGTGGCTTTCAGTTATCAAACTAATACAGCGAGGCCTGGCCTCACAGTAAGAAAAAATGGTATCTCACTTTGAGGAGAACATTCAGAACCAATTCTCTTGCAACTTTCTGCCAGCAGTCATTTTTCGGTGTTGTATTGTCCCTTTTTTCCTCCTTTCCTTTTGAGCCTCTTAAGAAGAAAAACAGGAAAAGTATGCTGAAGTTTTCCATCCTCCAAATAATGCTTTTTAAAACATTCTCCTTCACTTTAGCTTCTCTTTCACAGCAGAAGGCTAAGCAGCGAAGGGGCTGACTTGCTGCAGAGTGGCTGTGCATGTGTGAGAAGCACTTCAAAACTGTAGGAGTGGGTGGGTGAGCCTCTGACAAGGACAAAGAACTGAAAGCTTGGCTGTGAATTGGGTGCCCTGAGCATAGATCCTTGTTTTTAAAATCTCTATAGCTCGTGTGGTTCTAATTCCAGTGAAAGTGGGCCTAAATATTGCACAATTTTCCCCATGGCCCTCAGTTCAGAGAGCCAGTGGGGGCTGTCAGACAGGACTTGAGGGGCCATCTTTCCCAAACTCATTCTGAGGTTAGAAGTGAAAGCCTTGAATTTTGTTACTGACTTACCTCCCCAAGCCTGAATACCCCTTTTCTCTCCTCTTATGAAATGATCTTTTCATTGTCAGTTTTCATCCCAAATGTCAAGCTGAAGGTACAGAAAATGATTGCCTTGCCCTGCCATATGCCAGCATTTGCAGGGGGCAGATAACCAGATGCCAAGCAGGCTGAAAACTCATTTAGTTTTTGTGGCTTTGCAGGCACAAATGAACTAGAATGAATTGAATCTAAAGTTAAGCTAAACCAGAGGATAGTAAGTCGTTTGCTTGGTGGCCTCTATGGTAATATGCCTTTTTAGAACAAGGGACAGGGAGAGTGAGTGGCAGTGGCCCGCATGCCTCACAGTGGTCCATGCTTTTTCAGCGTTTCCTTAATTTCAGTTCTATCACACTCCCTGGAATGAGCCCTGTAACACACTGCACCAGGTACTGTATTAAGTGCTTTACATACATTCCTTCATGGAATATGTATAATAACATTATTGTGTTATTATTACTATATTTACAGATGATGGAATAGAGTTTCCATATCATTTTTTTAACTCTGGTGCTGAGCTCAGGGTTTGATACATGTTGAAGGCGCCATAATGTTTGGTATTAAACTGGAATTTGACCAGTCATAAGGACTTAGTCTCATCATGAAGGAAACCCTGGACTGGAGTCAAGGTAAGTGTTTTCCCTAAGAGTACGGAGATATGGACCCATTACTACTAGTCCCTAGGAGCTCTTTGAGGGTTACTTTTATGTCTTTGATTCCACAACAGAGTTGTAGGGGAGAAATATTTTTTCTTGACCTTCTTAGAGTCTGCTGTCTGGGTCTGAAAATTAAATGGAAAAAGATTAATAGGAGAGAAACACGCAGATTTACTGAATATGTTTTATGGGATACAGGAGACTTCATATGGAAATGAAGATGAAGAGTAGGCAGTTGTGTAGAAATACAATATGTTAAGGAGCATGAAGTAAGTGTAGTAAACTGGGGAAAACTTAGAAAGACCTGTTTGTTAGGATTTTTCTTCATCTTTCTTCGGAGACAAGCATACTCCTTTCCTCTGGGTATAGGGAGGGCACCTCTCATTTGAAGGACTGACCTGTTTAAGAGGAGAAAAGTGAATGGGGGAGGAAAGGTCAGAGTGACCTTTCTGCTTCTAAGATTTCCTCAGACTCCTTCAGTTTAAGATATTCAATATGCTAAAGTGCCAAATTTGGGGGAAGCATGTCCTGATCCCCATCAGGGTCAGTCTTCCTTTTCTTTGCTGCTGCTTGATTATAAAGTAGCTGAGAAAATCCCTCCCAGTCACTCTGTAATGCTCAGATTTGTCAGGTTCTATTTCAGAACATCTCAGCATGTTGGTAGGTGTAACTTGTAAATTGTATGGTCCAACTTATTGGCTTAAATCAGGGAAGATGGTTTCTTTACTGTAGGGCTTCCTCCCACCTTAAATATGTTAATGTGCATCAGGACTCTCCGAAAGGGGGACATAAATATGTCATTAATTCTAAGCAGTACTTTCCTCCCACAATTTATCTGCTTTGAAAGTAGGATACTGTGGTTTTTGGACCATAAGATGCACCTAGATTTTAGAAAGGAAAATAGGAAAAAAATTCTGAAGCAAAAGATGTGGTAAAATATTTAATAACGTAAATAATATAATATTTCACCAATGTAAATGTAAACAGAACTCAACAGCAGCATTAACAACCATTATTCCTCCCAAATTTGGGGGTTGGGGGGAAAAAGTGCATCTTATAGTCTGAAAAGTACGGTATTTCTTAAGGACACTGGCATCTTACAGCGGCTGTTGGCCAGGCAGCAGCTGTGCCCTGGTGGTCAGTCATTGCCTGGACATGTATGAACTTGGTCACAGCTATTTCTGTTGTATCATAGCAATTAAGTACATTTTAGAACATATATATTTAATTGCTCTTTAAAACAACTTCACAGAAATCATGCCATGATTTGGCATTGAAATGGAAAGCAACTATAAATGCCCAAAGTATGGAAACAGAGCAGTGGGGCGTACTATGATGTCAGAGCAGCAAAAACTCATTATTGCAGGGTTAAAAACAATTCCGTATTTTCTTACAAACGAATAACCAAGTGCTTGGTAGGACTTAAGAAAGTTCTTAAGTTCTTAGCTGAGGCTTTATTTTGTGACTGAGAGGGGTGCAAAAGGATTGCTTACCACATGCAGAGAGAACAATCCGCCTGAAACCGGAACTGGCAAATCCCTGGCAGAATGTTGTGTCCTAGTTGAACTGGCATTGCTTTTTCTTTCTTAATGGTACCTATTAGATAGCTTTATAGATTTGATAAAATATGTTACTGTGAAGCATTTCCAATCTTATTTGCTTACAGACTCTTGTTTCCCCAGGAACATCTCTTAAAACTTGTGCTCTGTGGAATATTTAAATACGATAATATCTAGCACTTAACAATGAGACAGTTACTATTTAAATATTTCACCCACGTTAACTAAATGAATTCTCACTACCATCTCATGATGTAGGCACTATTACCTCCATGTTGCAAATGAGGAAACCGAGGCATGTGGAAATTGAGTAACTTGTCTAAAACCACATACTAGTGAACTAGAGCTAGCATTTAAGCCCAGGCAGGTGGCTCCAGAGTGCGTGTTCTTTACCACTGCAGCCTATGGTTGGGAAACACTGTTCTAGCCACAGACTGGCAGAGGAGAGTGCTGCAAATGTGACCCAGGGAAAAAGCATGAATAATCCCCATTGACTCGTAAAATATTCAGCAGGAATCTACAGGCAAAAGTAAAGATTTCCCTGCTCTTTGTTTATATTGTCAATGCATTATTACCTTTTGTATGTGCCTAAATGATTTGTACTCTCTCCGGTTATGAAGCTTAAGAAAGAAAGTCACTTTCAGTGGAAGAATGAAGCACCGCAATTTTAACTGGAATAAAATGGCAGGAACAAGCTGGATAAAGAGCCCTGATTTAGGCCGTATCTGAATGCTCTGAAAGGATCCATTACCTTACAGGCTGCTGCTGCAACGAAGGAGAAGCTAGTGCTTCTTTTTTTTCCAACAAAGTTAGGGGGGACTCATAGAAATTAGACCGCTTTGTGCTGTTCTTCCCACCTTTTGATTAGCTGCTATTTGTGAGATAAATTTCAGTGAACCAGATGGATTTGTTGATAGATGTAACAATCTTCTATTAGCTCAGTCCCTAGGGAAGAGGCAGGTGACAGAAGGATTTAGGCAGTGAAATGAACCTGAGAACAAAAAGTGGTGTCATTGCTTGGAGCCACTGTGCTGTTCAGGTGCTATGGGCTCAAGTTTCCCAGGCAGGTGACCGTGAGGACGATTCAGCTTACTCTGTCTCCTTAAGAGGTTTTGAACTCTGCAGTGGGATTTCTCCACATGTGGGCTGCTTCCTGAGATTAGTTTGGCCTTCCTGAGATATGTCTGGCTTTATAAAAGCTGCAAGTGAATACAACAACTAGTACCGTATGGTAATTTAAGGATATTATACTCTTCAGAAGACAAAATGCTGTTCAGGTGCTACTTATCTGTGCCAGGTGAGTAAGAAAGAGAGATGATTCATAGCCCAGTCCAGTGGGATAAGTGAAAGGCTTGATTACATCTTGGTTCCAGGCTGTCTTGTGGAACAAATGCCTTGGCATTAGTGGGTTCCAGGAGGACTGTAATGATTGCACGTTGTCCAAGATTTAACTTGGGATTGGCTTTTATGAGAGTGAACACGCAGGTGTTAGACCTGTTGTGGACAGGATCTTTTCTGTTTACCACCTGAGGTAGATAAAATATTCCAGATGAATATGTAAATTGTGGCTCCAAAGAAATCAGATGGAGATGGCTATCTTTATGGCAGCTGGCTAAATGGCAACTATCTAAATAAAAACAAAGGAGACATTATGATTCCCTGGAGCTAAGAGAATATTAACAAATAAAAAGTTTTAGTGCATTAAAATAAGTCATCTTTGTATACATAGCTGTCTCATAAATATATTATGATACAAACCAATTGGTAATAAACTTTTGGCAGGGTTCATTACACTAAGTTTATAAATCAAGCTTCTGGACTTAAACATTACCAACCCTTTGTTCTGGGAAGCTGCAAATGAGAAAGTGCTAGAAAGAGTCCAGCTGTGAGCCATTATTATGTTTCTTTTGAAAGCATTATAGGAGGCACGTACAGTTACAAGGAGAGCATCTGAGGAGATTAAATACCATGGTTACACTAAGGCACACCTATCTCAGGGGACCAGCACTCACTTTTCTTTCAAAATGTACGCCTCCTGCAGATTTCCTGCTTCACCTGGTGCGCTGTTGGAATCTGTAGGGCCTCAGGTCACTTTTAGTAGTGCTGGAGGATAGAAGCTGAAGGGGTTCAGAACAGGTCTCCCCAGAATGTGCTGCTTTGACATGCAGACTATTTTGAGCTGAAGACAATCAGGCCCAAAAGATGAAGAACTTTTCCATTAAGGCAGAATAGATGCTAGGGGCAAGATAACTAATAATCCATTTGAATGTGAGTTAAGAATGTGTGTGGCAGCTGAAACATCTTTACACACAAATGGTACATTGCTGGAGGTAGAATGACATACAGATAACTACTGTTTCAAAGTGATGTTAATTGTCTTTAATACAATTAAATCTAAAGTCTTCCATCCGTATGGAAATCATCTGAGCTTAGAAAAAGCATATTTGAATACCAATGAGGTGGTAAAAATCATTAATTGTTGCAAGCTTTCTTGATTCCCATTTCATTTTTTTTACCTACTACTGTAAGCAAAGATTACTATTTTGAGAACTTTTAAACAGGTTTCCAAAACCTCTGTGTGGCAACCAGGGCAGACACTCTGAAGGACCAGCCTCTCACTGGGCAGAGTTTTCTGAGGTAACAGGCCACCGTTTTTCCCTCCTCCTGTAACAAGAAGCCAAGAGGTACAAACTCCTACTTAGGCCACAGGAAAATGACTGAATTTGTTCGATTCTTCAACTCCCATTTGTCACCCGCTGCAGTCAAGCTGCTGTCCTTCCTTCACACTTGAGAGGTGATGAGCGTTGGAGGGGAGGGCCCGGCTTTGGGGGCTCTTGCTTTCAGTGTGAGAGTGCAGCCTGTTCAGCCAGCCTTCAAGGGATCAGGCAGCCCCGTGGCACTCTCTTCTAAAGAGTGAAGACTTAGAGTTCAGGTAGGTGTATGCACAAGCTGTTATTTGTGGGTAATACTTGACTGATTTTCAAAAAGACACAAGTTAATACAGCACCTCATTATTTGTGCGTATTCAAAACTGTAATGAAGAGAAGCACGTGACTTTCACAGCACACCCTGTCTTACGTGTCACCTAGGGCAGGGCAGTGGCCAGTTTACATGCATGCTTACTTCGTAATGGACTGCTGATTGTCAAAGCAATTCCAGTGATTTCATTTATAAAACGGGAGTGGGGGTTAAGGGGGTGGGACCAGATTTTTTTTAATGTCTCTTCTGTGATTTATTTAGAATCAGAAAAATAACTTCCCCTGACACATTGTATCTTTATTTAAAAAAATATGATCCTTATTTATTCCTTTTTCTTTACGACCAAGAAAAATTATTTTGTATCATTGATGTCAGGGTGAGTGCTAGAATTTCCTTTTCTTGGTTCTTCAGTGTATTTTTCAAAATGCAGTCTTCCTTGATTATGTTTTGCATATCTCTGTATGTGAAGATTACTCTGGGTCAGTTTTCAATCACAGGCAAGTTACTTACCCTCTCTGTACCTCAGTTTCCTCATTTGTAAAACAAGAATAATAATATTTCTACTTTATAGAAGTATTGTGAGGGTTAAACAAATTGATATATGTAAAGCTCCCTTAGATGACTACTTGGCATATAATATAATGTATATTATTATTATTATTATATTATAACCAAGGTTTTCAAAGTCTTTACTATTTACTTATGGCACAGGGTAGGGAAGTAGAGGAGCAGAGACGCTGAAGTTTAGGAAGCACTACAATCTTCTAGGATCTTATAATCTAATACATGCAAAAATGACATATTGGGAACTACAAGGAATAATATGCTATAATATGTATTTGGTATCAAATGCTGATTTCAGGTGCTGCAGTAATAGAAAGAATGAAATCAAGTGGGACTATACACCTCAGGGAGATTGAACTGGGCTGAAGAATAGGTAGGGTTGAGATAGGTAGAGAGAAGTGAGGTGGGGGGGCACGCTGGAGAACATGCAAGAAAGCAGAGAGGCCAGAGAGAGCATGAGGTGGCCTTGGGGCCATGCAGGAACAGAGCTGGCAAAGCAAGTGAGTGGAAGAAAATAAGGTTGTGCAGAATGGAGTTGTATTATGTAAATTCTAGAAAGTTCTCTCTACTTAGAGGATTCTTCACCTGATGTGAATGGAAACAGTGGGAAGTGAAAATTTCTGAGTAAAGGAGAGAAAATAAACAAGGTCTTAGATAAGATCAGAAAAGAAAGAAAATAAACAGAGTCTTAGAGAAGATTTCCATGGTTTGGGGGTTGGAGGCTTGGTCCACAGAGACTAGTGAGGAGGTGGCTGCTCTGATTGTGTTAGTGTGGGGAGATGGGGGCCGGTCTGGAGCATAGCAGAGGGATGACAAGGAAAAAAAGACTAAAGTGGCATTTCAAGGAGAAATTAGTAGAAAAGTTAGCAAGACCTAGTCTGTCAGCTGACTGGATAATGTTCAAATCTGTGGGTCTGAGAATTAGAGATATCAAAGAAAAACTGGAGGAGAACTAATTAAAGGGGGAGAGAAGCAAATAAGGAGTATGGTATTGTGTAAATTGAATTTGCAGTGATAGTGTGATTCCAAAAATGATAGCTAATATTTATTTATTATGTGCCTGGTACTATGTGTTTTCCAAATATAAACTCACTTAATCCTCATGGAAACTGTTTGGGATTGGTATTATCATTATTACCATTGAAGGATGAGAATTTAAATATGGTTAAACTGAGATTCTATAAGGTTAAATTGAGATTTAAATCCAAGCCTCTGATTCTAGTGCTTATATTAACCACCACAGTTACTTTCAGGAAGTCCAGTCTGAAAAGAAGTGAAGACTGAAAATAACAGTTGGGAGTCATCAGCAAAGAGATGTTAACTGCAGTTATGGGAATGAATGAGTTTTCTGAGGGAGAAAGTGTGCAGAAAGGAGAGCCGATGGCCAAGGCTGAATGCTGAGGAAGGTCCACACTGAGAAGTCAACCATAGGGATGGTGCCCAGCCCAAGCCTGCAGCTCCCCAGCCTTTTAGGGTAAACAGATCAGACAATAGGCTGCAGACTCAGCCTTGGAAGGACTGGTCTGGGGAGGGACCTGTGGATGGAAATTAGGGTTAGGAGAAAAAACTTCAACACACACTGGAGGGGGAAGTGACTAAATTTGTCAGAGAAATGAAGAATAAAGAAGGGTTTGTTTTTCTTTTCTTTTTTGTTTTCCCCGCAAATAAGAGAGACCTCTAACTCAAGAAGGCAGAGGAAAGAGGGAGAAGGCAATATGAAGAAAGGAATACATGTAGGGAAAAAAAGGCCTTGTATTAGTCGTAAAAAGGAGAACCAATCGCTATTACTCTGGCTGTGAGGACTATTGAAATGTCAAGTCTCAGAGTTGGAAATGGGCCTTAAAATCTGGTCTCCAGTCTGGCCCTTGTGATAGATGCACTATACAGAGGGGGATAAATTTGAATATACATCCCCCCTAAATTTATTTAGCAAAGAAATACATGTGACAGCTTGACTTGTATGTCTTTTAGGCATCTCAAATTAATAAGCATGAAATAGCTCCCAATTTTTCACCCTTGCATCTGTACCTGGCATTGAATGATTTTCTCCTCCATCCTTCTAGTTGCTGGGGCTAAAAAGCTTGGCTTCATCCTTAACTTATCTGATTTTCTAACACATGACATCTAATTCATCAGCAAGTCTTGTCCATCTTTAAGATTTATTGATAATCTGATCACTTCTCATTGTCTCCACTGATACACTACTCCAGCGATGTTCAACTGATGTGCCACAAAAATTTTTAAAACACGCAATACCTGGCTATTTAGTCAGGGGCACTGACCTCTTTTCCCTTAGGATGTCACATAAAAAAATGACAGCAGCCAACACAACAGTAACCCTCTGGTGTGAATGCCCTGTCTTACATAGGTCATATGACAGAGTTGCCAAGTTATCGGTCACATCACATAACAAGGTTCTGTCTGGTTAATTCTTGGTACCAGAAATCTGTATATATAAGTATAGGCACCTGACTTTTTAAAAAGTCACTTTGGTGCAAAAGTGGAGGTAATTACTATTTTTTTGGTAAATCAATCAAAATTATACCTATTTTTTAAGTCAGATTGGCAAAAAATATGTATTTTTTGGTGTGCCACAGAATTTTAGTAATTAGTTTATGTGTGTCATGAGATGAAAAAGGTTGAAAATCACTGCCCTACTCTAAGCCACCAATTACGTTTGCCTGGACCAGTGTGGTCTTCCTGCTCCCACCCTAGTTCCCTTACAGTCTGTGTGCCTCCAGAAGCAAGGGTGGTTCTGTCAATCACAACACGACACTCTGATGCCCAGAACTCTACAATGGATTTTCATCTATCTCAGAATAAAATCCAGAGTCCTTGCCGTGGTCTGTCTACGAGAGGTTATTGCCTACCATTTCTCCCTAGGCTTCCTCTGCTCCATACACATCGGCATTCTTGAACAAGCCAAGGATGTTCTTGTGTCAGGGCCTTTGTAAAACACATGCTGTTCCCTACGCCTTGAGTCAGTCATTCAACAAATGTTTCTTGAGTGCCTACTATGTGTCGGGTACTATTCTGGGTAGCTGGGATACATTAGTATACAAGACAGATAAATAACCTTTGTCCTTGCTGTGCTTATGTTTTCAGCATGTCTGCATCTGTTGTTCCTTTTGCTTAACTGCCACCTTATCAGAGAGACCTTCCCTTTGCTTGTTTTAGTCTTTGCTGTAGTTCTAGAATAGGACCCAGCACATAGTAGGTGCTTTCAAATATTTGCTGGCTAAAGTAATGCACATGCTCGGTGAGCACTTTCAGTTTGGAAACTCATGTTTTCAATTCTGGGGCCTTGTATTTTTTAAAAATAATTTCTTTCTCTATATTTTTTCCCTGTTTTCTCTTTCTCTGACTCCTAGTATACTGTCAGAATTTGGAACTTCTCAATGACTGTTGACTTTTATTGTCTTTTATTTATTTTTAAGGATTTTTCTTTTGATCTAACTTCTGGAAGATAACCTCAACTTTACTTTCTCTTCTATGGCAGTTTAAGACTCTGCTATGTTTTTAGTTGCTAAGAATTCTTTTATGTTCTCCCATTGTTCCTATTGAATTGGTATAATCATCTTACTTACAAGCTGGACTAAAAAAATAAAGCAGACATTTACTTTGTTCTTTCTCATCTCTCCCTTTTAAGTCCCATTCCTGGATGTAATCTCAGCTAACTACCAAACCTTTCAGTAACTCTTAGATAAGAAAAAAAAAATCCCTTGTTCACTTTTAGTCACAAAAATAGCCTCCTATTGGTGATTTTTATTAAAGTTCCAATATAAAATAATACTCTGAGGCAGTTCCTTTTTCCTTTCCTTCTGCCACCCCTCCCCACCCCCCAAATTGTGCCTGACTGGTGAGAGATGCATAATTGACTTCTCTACTTCTTGTTTTACCTTCTCCTTCAATTTCTCCTTGTTTTCTGGGTGCCATTTCTGACCTTTCCATGGCCAGGCTTAGAAGAAGAGAAGATTAATGAAAAAGTCCTTTTGTGGCTTGTGCAGTCTGTAAACTGATGACTTCCTCCGAGGTGGCAGGTGCACAATTGCTGGCTCTTTCCCTTGAGGGATGTTTTGGAGGTGTGCCCACTGAGGACCTCTGACTGCAGCTCCCTCAGTGTGGGTAGGGCTGCACCCCTGCAGTACCATGATCTTACCCTTGACACCTGAACTTCTGGCAATCCACCAGTGTGTCACATTTACCCTCTCGACAATGCTCTTAGGTAGGAAGGAACAGACCCCAATTTGGGTCCCTCCCATCTGTTCAACTTGATCCACAAGGAAACTGAGACATTCTTGTCCTACTGTGGGCAAAAATATCTTTGTTCCTAATGCATACAACTCTCTTCATTCTGTCATTCCACCAGCAACTATGGCTGTAATAGTTTAACATTGTGTTTCCCCAGGCAGAAAATAGACAATAGCCTTTGTTTCACAAAGTCCAGCTCTCTATGTGTTCCCTTGAAGCTGTTCTGACTCAGCTGGTGATAATCAAAAGCATATTCTTCCCTTTCTCCAAAAGGAGGGTTCGGGGTAGCACCGTTTAGGGCACAGTATGTAAGAAGACTGTGGTAGTGAGGAGCATAGATATTAATTTTTCTCCAACTCGTGGAAGAAAAGAGACTTTCTAATAATGTAGCTCTGTAAGCTGCCTAGCAGTTCACCCCATACCATGGGCAGCAGAAATGTCCCAGCTTGGCCCCAACCAAAGGAGACATGTATCCCTGACACATCCCTTTAATTTTGAGGTCTGTATCTCTTACTCACAATGTTCTGGAATAGTCAAAACATATGCCTCTCATATACACAGAAACAAGAAATAACATTAGGAGAAATGTAATGACAGATAATCAGTATTTATATATGTTTTGAGGGGCCATTAGAGAATACTTGTTAAGTGTGATCACGGGCATCAGACAGACCTGGGTATGAGTTTCAGCTGTGCCACCACTTAATGTGTAACCTCAGGTAAGTTACTGAACATCTCAGAATTTTAACTGCCAGACAATATTAATGGTAGCACTTACCTCCTAGATATTAGTTGTCTGTGTGCTGCATTGCCTATTGGTAACTTGGCACCATCAACATCACTCCTAGCTAAGGTTGGAAACTACCTTTCCCATAATCCCCTTTTCTATATGGTTCTGGGTTGGAGTTTGTGAATGAGACTGAATTTGTGACTTGTGCAAGACTTGGAATGCAGAAGTAAAGAGAGACCATTGTTTGGGGGATAATGGTTACTAAGGTTCATCAGGACTTCACCAGACGTGGGCTCACAGCCCTCTGCATGTGCTCTACTCTGTAGCTATGGCAGAATTCTTGGACAATACTGGTCTTTCCCCCAGCCCCCACCCTCGCCCCAACCATGAGCTGAGTTTCTACACCCACACACCAAGACTTCAGACTGAAGACGTCGGTGACTCATTCTGCACTCATCTGGTTGCCACCTGACCTTTACTTCCCCAGCTCCTCTCTCATCCATGTAAGCTGTCATTTCTATACACGAAGCCCCATCCACTTACAGTGACTGTTTTCCTAATGGAAACATTCTGAAAAAGAATATACAGCCTTAAAACATGTAGGAAGCACTCCATAAATACTAGACATTAAGAAGAAGAAAAGGTATTGTTCATAATAAATTTGAGACTGGGAGATTCAAATGTGAGTTCCACTGTTTAAGAACAGCAAAGATGAGTGGTAGACTATACAAAAAATTGCTCATATTTCTGTACCACTTTTCAATGCATGATGTATTTGTACAAACCTTGCTAAGTTCGGGTCAGATGAAGCATAGCTGGAAATGGACACTTGCTTGCTTAACAACAAAAACCCATGATCAAGAGAGCATCACAATTCGAATAGGAAAGTGGCTTATACTGTAAAGAGAACACTTATTTGAAACATACATGGTTTCACAGAGTTTTCTCTCATCAAAAGAGAATGAAGTTGATCTCTGACTCATGGGCCCTCTAGTGTCATGGGGGGAGCCTTGGAGCTCAAGGAACAGCTGTCCATGCAGTGCAGGGTTTAGGTCTCCAATTGATTTATAAAGCACACTTTATGACACGTACAGTTCCTATTGTGCTGCATGGTGATTTGGCATAAACGGTAGTAGCCAGTTTATAAATGACTAATAATTAGAATTAACTTTAGGGAGACAATATTTTTTCCTTCTTGCTTCATTGATAATGGCAGTTTTCTTTAATGTGGTGTTTTATATACCTATAGGTAGAAAGACAAGTCCTGGGCTCAGTTCCTCAGGTCCAGGTCCTTTTCCCTTGCTGCCTTTTAGGGTTGGAGTTCTTAGGCTCGTCTCAGCTCCATCTTTGAGCCAGGACTAAGGGCACTGGTGCTGACCGGTACCCTCCTTCTCTCCTAAAGTTTTGGGGACTGAGACTCTAAGACCTGCACTGGAACTGGTTCCTCTGTTCCAATGGGAACAGGTATTTTTGTCTATGGCTTCAAATATGTGCTGCTTGTTAGGAACACTGAGTTGCTTTAGGAGCTTATGATGATGTACTGTTCACATCCTGTCCCAAGGAAAGATAGTTGCTGTGGCTCCTGGGAATGAACTCCAATGTCAGCTCTTCAGGGATTACTTCCACTACAGAGAGCCATCTTCCCCAAGGCCATGCCCTCCCTAGGGAAGTCCATTATGGCCCAATGCAGGACAACTGTGACAGGCCATTTTAGTTCTGGACTCCCATGGGGTCAGCTGAGGCTGTTGTCAGGCCCAACTTGCAGCTGGACTTCTCCTCAGTTCTGTTCCCTTGCTGTCCCTCCTATAGGTGTTGATCCCAAAAGCCCTCACTAATAAACACTGACCACGTTCAACTTCACTGTGTAGTCTGCTTCCCAGAGAACCCGGCCTGCAACAGACTCTGCTCTCCATATCACCGATATTTGTCAGTATCTCTATTTCACATGTCTCCTCTGCTATTCTCTTAGATCTCATCAGTTCTACTCATTTATTATCATTTTATGAGGGTTTTAAGAGGGAATAGAGATACATGAAAGTGCCTGACCTGCCACTGTATTGGTCAGAGCTAAATTGCAGAGAACATAATTTATTCTAGTTATTTAAAACAGAAAGACTACTTTCAGGATATTCAGTGCTGAGGCAGATTTACTGCAATAATGGTTTCAGTTTTTCATCTTTCCTTAACAATGTGACTTTGTAACTCCTTCCATTCAGGAGTTGACTCTCTTTCTCTACCCCTTGAATCCTGGCTAGACTTTTTTTGACTTGCTTTGGCTACTGGAATGTCCTAGAAATGATGTGCCATTTCTAAGTCTAATTCTCAAGGGATCTTGCATAATTGGCTCTTCCACTTGGAACTCCATGAAAACCAAGCAGGCTAGCTTGCTGGAAGATGAAAGCCCACATGGAATAGTGATAAGATGTCTGAGACCAGTCATCCTCTGGCTAAGCTATCAGCTGACCATGAATACATGAGCAAGCTCAGTGAGATCAGACAGGCTGGACCTAGACCAGTAGAACTGGCCAGCGGACCCACAGATTAATGAACAACAAATGGTTATTGTTTTAAGTTGCTGTGTTTGGGGATGTTTGTTATACAGCATTATTATGGCAATAGATGATTGATACAAGTAGCTTACATCATTGGGAAGGCTAAATAGACTCTAGGGCCAAGATTCTTAGGAAGGTGGATAGGTAGTGTCATCTGATCTATGACATCTGGTTTTAAGTGATCAGAGAATAAATGCTTCTAAATCTGCAGAGTAGGCAATTCTACAAAAATCTGTGTCTCTGTAGGTGCTTTTGTAGGGATGGTAATTGAGGACAATGAATAATCAGTGAAGAAAAGGGAAGGTAATTCTTAGATAACAGAACCATCAGCAGTGAAGGTGTTAAAATGAATTTTATGCCTCCAAATTTTGTTCCCTGTGACTTGTTCAGCAGAGAAACAACATATTATTATGATAAGGCAGTGGTTTATGCCTTATTGAGAATTACTTCACTCAGTATAGCCTTATATAGCTAGGAGTCCCTCAGGCTCACACACGCACACGCACACATACACTATATGTATATATGTTTATGCCGTCAAGACAACTTAGAGTGCTCCAAAAGGTGTCTCACTGATTCAAAAGGCAGATGGTTCTTTGTTAACAAGAGCAACCCATGGCTGTAAGTCTGGAGGGCAAACTGCACTTGGCTCAGTGGTAAGTCTTAATCACAGACCCTGTTTATTCTTACTGACGTTAAGGTACAATATCAGCAATTTTGCTTCTGAGACAGAATTCATTGACTAAATTTTCTCATTTTTTTTTCAGTTGTGGAATCACAAATTCATATGAAGAAAAAGAAGTTAATACCTATGGAAAACGACAAAGAAAGTGTTTCTAGGTGATTCTCAGACTGAGAGCTTTTTGGCAAAGGCTAAGCTCAAGATTACCAAGGAAAGTCCAGTTAAGTGTGACCCCAGAGGAAAAGCTCAAGAGCTTTACTAAGCCTGGAAATTGAAATTTCAAGTTACCTTGTAAGGTATTTCAGAGAAAGTTATACATTTGTAAGTACAGGCTGAAATGTTCAGAAAACTGTGGTTTCTGCTTTACTTTGATTTCTGAAGCAACGAGGAAATAAAAGACAGACAACAGACAGCAAGTAATGTACTTTTTCGGGAAGCAATATTGAGGAACTGTTAGTTGAATCTTCCCCAGGATCATCTGGCCTGGATTCAGCTATCTAGGTTAGAACAAAAGAGAAAGTGAAAGGTCCTCCAGATCAGGTGTTTCCCAGGATGGAATTTAAAAGCAGCTCCCTTATCCTGTCTGCTCTTTAGTCCCCAGTCATAGAACAAACTTTCTGGCACTAGATTTAAAAGCATCTTCAGAATAGAAGGGTGCTCACATTTAGCCCCTTCCTTGCTTCCTTCTTTCATTTCCTGTGGTCTTTGTGTTTGCACCCCCAAACTGATTGTAGTCAGATTTGAAGGCAGGGGCTGTGTCTTAACTCATCTTCGTATATTTTCTTTTAACTCTTGTTGTTTGACTCTGTTTTTATTTGTATATAATGAATTTTTGTATGTTAAATAAAATTAAATATAGTTAGAGGCAATTACAAATTATCCAATGTTTTAATTGCTACTGAGAAAACAAAGGCAGAGTGTTAGATTTGTGATGTCAATGACTTCCTGTTTTTAATAGAATGAGTAGTATATTTATATTTCAAGTGCAAACAAAAGTTGCTTTAAAGGATTTTGATGTTTTCATCTCAAAGAAGCAACAGCCTTATTGTGATAATATATAAAGCAAAGTGAATTTAGAAAGGTTTGATGGAAGGAGTTATGTAAAGAGGAAAGCCTTAATAATAGTTACCAATACCTTAAAGTTTCCACTTACTTATAAGTTGAATAAAATGTTTTTCATCTTCATAGCTGCTGCTAATGGAGTTAAACATGAGGGGGAAAGTGTCTGTGAAAGATGTCATGACATGATATTTTTTTCTTTCTTTTCTTCATCTTTCTTTTACTCCAACTTATGGTATAGCATCACACTCTTCTACACCTTGCTTTTTTTTAGATCCTACCCTGCTAGCTTCCTGTTAAGTCTTCTAAGTGACCCTAGTGACCAGAATGCTCTTTTTCTCTCAGTAACACCTTAACAATAACCTTTTACTCCATTGTGTGCAGTTCATTGCAGTCTCCAGGTTTTTTTTTCCCCCTTTTCCTTTTTTTTTGTCATTTCCAATTTTGTCCCCTCACAGGTACCAGCACCAGCCAGCCAGCGACCCCTTCTCAGAGCTGACCATGAGGCCTCTCCAGTAAACTTCTGTGTTCATGTAACCTCAACATTTCCTTCTGTTCTTCCAGCCTCAGGGGTGTGAACTGCTTCCTGGAATATTAAAAAAAAAGATTTTTTAAAATCCTTACCTGAGGACATTTTAAAATTGCTTTTAGATAGTAAGGGAGAGAGAAACACTGATGTGAGAGAAAAACGTTGATTTGTTACCTTCTTGTGAACACTGTGACCGGGGCTTAAACACACAACCTAGGTATGTGCCCTGACTGGGAACTGAACCCACAACCTTTTAGTCCACAGGATAATGCTGCAGCCAACCACAGTGGTCAGGGTGTTTCCTGGAATTACTATTCTCTCTTTCTCCTTTTAGCTTTTTAAAGTTCTCTGATAACTGATTAAACCATAGCTTATATTAAGTTTTATTTGTTGAAATGCTTCTGATAGTTTCTGTTTTCCTGGCTGGACCCTGATGAATATAGTACTTAAAATCTGAAGGGGGTCCACCCCAACAGGGACCACCCCTGTATCTGCTGGGTTAGAAGTCCTGAAGGAGCAGAGTAGGTTCACTGGCATGTGAACCTGCTGCACAGCCTATTCTTGCTCTGGATCCTAAAGAAACTGTAATGTATTTAACTAGTTCCCTGAAGATGTATGTGCACATTGCTTCTAACTTTTGTTACTGTAGACCATGCAGAAAACAAGCTCAAATAAATATTTTCCACATATGGGCAAGTATCACTTCACAATAAAGTTACAAAAGTGGAATTGTTGGGTTAAAAGAAAGGATTGCACAATTCGACTTTGTACACGTTGTACCAATTTAGTCTCCTGAAGGCAATAAACAGAAATTTATTTGTGTGAGAAACAGAGAAATTAACAAAGGGAAGAGGGAGCCTTTGTCACCGCAAGAGGGAATTGACTGGTGGAAGGGAGAAGCTCATCTGAGTACAGGATGAGATCGACTGAGGAATTACTTTCTGGCCCAGACTCCACATACTTCACTTTGAGCCCTTTGGAGAGAAGGGAGGATAAAATACAAATGGAAAAGTTTTTTTTTTTTAATACTTTGGTACTCACTCAATAGAGGGTAACACACAAAGGGAAGAGAGGCTCATCTCAAATCACCAACAGGGTTGGGCTGTCTGAGGAGTTTTGTGCTGTGCCCAGGGAGACTCAGTGCCCAGCAAATGTGGCTGTGGTGGCCAGCAGCAAAAGTGACATCTACAGATAAGTGGCAACTGGAATAGCACAGCTATTGGCAGTGCTGCTGGGCATCGTTTATGTGGTAGCTAAAAGCACACGTGAGACACTTTCTAGGGATGCCCCCAAACACTTGGGTGGAACTTTGTTTCCAGCAGTAACCGAGAGTGTAAGAGCTGACAACAGGCTACAAACTCTCATTTGCTGAGGTTGTCCCTTTTTTTCACTTCTACATCATTGCCTCAAAAACTGGGGTAGGCTTTCATTTAAAAATAAAGTAAAATATTCTCTTCCTTTAACACATAGTAGCAAATTCAGGTCGTGACCGTTATTTTTACCATCTGCTGCTTGGTTTTCTTGTCAATTGTTCTCTGTTCAGCAGAGAGCTCTACTACTGCAGTTATTACTGTTTAGTAAAGGCTTCACTCCACATGCTTGCTTTTGCTGATTTCACCACAGGATCACTTGGTCACAAAGCTGTGTTCAACCAGAGCTGTGTCTTTCCTACCCTGTAAGATCTGGGCTGCTTTCCTGCAGAGGACTTTTGTTTTATGTTCCATTGTGTCTTGTTTGCACCATTCTTAATTTACACAGCAGAGATGCTGCCAACACCAATTAACATTTCTCAAGGGCCTCCCTGGATGCACGGCACAAGGGGCCTAGTTTAATATTCTCTTTGTTTCAGATATTGGGTGGATCCTTCAAATGAATTTTTAAGTATCTCAGTGATGATGAACAAGAACAGAGATATAAATCAGGGTTCAGGAAGACAAGCCTTTGCAGAACATGCTTAAAAAAAAACCCTCACCAAGCACTGGTATTAATTATTTGAAAATTTAAAAGAGGGGATATACTTTTCTTCAGTCAACAAATGATAAAAGGAAAAGGCACTGAATTCCTTGTTCCTGGAAGAAGCCTGGCACCATTCCATTCAGACATCTATCTGCCCTTTGATCATCCCATTTCCCTTATTTCAATCCCTCTAACCTTCAAGGCTGAGTCTGAATGTTTCCTCCTGAGACTCTTCCTAATCATCTCTGCCCTTAGGGATGACCCCCCTCGCCAATTCCTGTAGCTCTTATCACTTATACCTATCATTTGGAAATTCACCACATGATACAGTGTACTATTATTGAGTAAATATATATCCTCAAGTATATTAGAGAACTGTCTAGATGACTTCTTACCCATTCTCAGGGTCAGCAGTGTTCTGTCAATGGTAGAATCAAAAGTTATTAATAGCAAGTCTATTAAAATCAAGTGGAATTTAAAAAAGAGAGGGGATACACTTGAGAGTTACCAGCACCATTAATGTTTTCTAATGAGTTATATGTACATTTTTTTGAGGGAGGATTATGGGAGGCAAGAACACCATTGGAAGTCGGCAGTTTGCGTTTCAAGATTTAATAAAAACGTTTTCTTTTTTTGCCCTGCCTAAGCTGTATTTATTTTTTGGCCTTTCCTTATCAAAGTGGCAGTAGTCTAACAGGGCTTTCGGTTGCAGAAACTGATACTCAAGAGAATATACCGAAACGTTTTTACTTGAGAAAAACAAGCATTCGGTCCGTCATACACTGTGTATTTAAGAACACACCTTCATGCTTTGTGACGTCAGGAACCTCGGCCCAGCGAGGCCGGTGACACACAAATTCCACCAGCAGCAACTGCCATTGTGGCGCTGGAGCCCGCGAAACCAGCAGCCGGAGAGCGATCCCGTAGACGAAGCTCCCGCGGGGTCCCGCCCACCGCGGTTCTGGGAGCCTCATTGGCTGGTCTTCTGCCCGCCGTCTCCGTTAGTCCCCGGGATTTGGCACGGAAGGCGGGCGTCCCCGTTTCGGGCCTCGATTGGGGAAATCTTAATGACGGCAAGCAGTTTTCCAAGTTTCTATTGGTTTTTAGGCTTCAGAGTGGGCGGGGAAAGGCAGAGCGACGGGACTCAAGGAGGGAAGCGCGGAATGCGCCGGCGCGTAGTTGGGGACGCCGGGCAGAGGGTTTTGCTAGGGAATAGACTGTTGTTTGCCCCGCCCCCTCGGGGCTTTTTGTCCCAATAACTGTCGGAGTGCGGGGGGCTCCAGCGCTGGGCGACATGCCGGTGCGCTTCAAGGTGAGGCCGGGGTCCCCGGGCCCGAAGGCTGATGGGGGGAGCCTTGGCGGGGCGGGTGAGGGGCGCGGGGGGCCTCGCAGGCTTTCCTGCGCCGCGCCCCTCGGCTCCGCAGAGTCTGTCAGCCCCCGAGTCTGCCTGCCACCGTCCTGGAGGATGTTCGTCTCCCCTCTCCTAGCTCGCTCTCCGCTCACTCTCACTTCCGAGTTACCGGGGGTTAGAGCTAGATGGTGTTGAGATAGGCCTGGGAGGCTCAGAGGAGTGGAGATGGAGGGAGAGTACTTTATAACGGGCTTCAGATTGGGACACGGGTGACCCATTTCACAGTTTGGCATTTAACACCTCTCCCCTTTAAAACTTTAGAGTGCGTATGTCTTTTAAAGGCTTGAGAAATGGAACCTTGGCAGGATAGAGACAGGGTAGAAGAAATACACATTATTCATAGTTGTGCATTTGGTTCGTTGAAAGTTCCAGGTAGCTGACAGGGTCAGGCACCCTTCAATGTTAACAGCTGACCACAGCTTTCCACAAACCCTGTCTTCGTCTCTTTAAGCGTTTGAATCCAGAATGGGAGGGGAAGTGGTCTTTTTTTAGTTGACTTTACAGAATTTTGAAAGTTACTAGGCAATACATAATATTGTGTATTCGAGACCTTAATTAGGATAATTATATTAATGAAGATTTAGTTTGTCACTGTTATTAGAGAAGAGCTCAGGCTTTGGAATCAGACAGCCAGAAAAAGGGTAGATTTCTGGCCTCAGATTCTGTCTAGCAAGTGCCTCAAGTGGTTGTAAGGATTAAAGGATATGACACGTGAACTGCTTAGTACAGGGCTGGGTAAATATTACCTATTACTATTTAAATTTTTTTTTATTGTGCAGAGAACACAGTTGTCCCCATCCCCCCACATTACTGTCCCCTGCCCTACCCAGCCCCCACCTTCCACTTTCAGTCCTTCCTCCACCTTGTCTCTGTCCATGGGTCCTGTATACAAGTTCCTTGACTCAACCTTCCCCTACTTTTCCCTGTTAAGCTCCCCTCTGGTTCCTGTTAGTTTGTTCTTTATTTTCATGTCTCTTGTTCTATTTTGCTCACTTGTTTGTTTTGTTGATTCCTACCCTTCCAAACAGCATGGATGAATCTGGAGAGTATTATACTAAGTAAAATAAGCCAGGTGGTGAAATATTAGCTATTATTAAGGAGAGTTTTGTTTAATTATCAATCTTAAGTCTTGCAATTCTTTTTAAAGGTTCAGAAATTATTTTTACTGATGCCTGCTTTAAACAACGTTCATTAATTGCGTTGTAGTCAAATTGTACTTTGCATTTACAGGGGCTAAGTGAATACCAGAGGAACTTTCTGTGGAAAAAATCATACTTGTCAGAGTCCTATAATTCCTCAGTGGGGCGAAGATATCCATGGGCTGGACTTAGATCAGATCAGTTAGGTAAGTTGGGTAAACTGAAATTCATTATAACTTGAATAAGCCTTGGGGTAAGTTTGCAAAATGATTAAAAATTGGTGAAGCATTTGTCAGTTGGACTGGTTGACTTATGCATTAGTTTATTTAACAAATATTTATTGAGGGTTTACTATAGGCCAGGAGTATTCCTAGCTTCTAGGGATATAACCTTGAACTAGATAAAGACCCTTAACTGTGGTGAAGAACAGTGAACAAGTAACTTAATAAATAAACTAGGGGATTTCAGGTTGTTATATAAAATTGTAGACTAGCATAATAGATAACTTTGGGGAGGGATGGATTGGAGGAAATATGCTTTAGATTTAATATTTGAGCTGAGACATGAAAGCTGAGAGTAGTAAGCCTGGGAAGGAGTACTCCCAAGGTGTTGAGGAATTGAAGCTTAGATAGATTAAGTCAGTTGTGCAAGGTTCACAGTTAGTAAATAATAGAACCATGATTTGAAATAAAATCTGTAGTGTTCAAAACCCATGAATTCAGAGGCCACATTTTTGTCATGCACACTTCCTCCCTCTATACGAGCGAAGTGAGAGCCCTGGGGCAAGGTTTCTTGGAGCATGCTAGAGGGGAAAAGAGGTAGACTGACTGTATTCTACCTGCTTGCTTAATTCTCCCTCACCAGAGTATAAGATCTGGGAGAGCAAGGCTCTTGTCTGTTTGTCCGACCACCTTGTTACCGTGCAGTACCTGACACACTCTAGTGCTTATTAAAACTAGAATGAAGGAATAAACCTGAGCCCGAATCCACATTAGCTGTGTGACCTTTGGCACATTTGGCCTGTTTCTCCAAGTGGATTTAGGAAGCACATTGCACAGGATTGCTGGGAGGGATTAAATGAGATGTTGCCTGTTAAGGGCCAGATGCATGTGTACAGATGAATAAGTGCTGGTGCCTCACATGTGATGCCTGAGAGTGCCTCTGTGTGGTATATAAGTTCCTCAAATGTTAGATATTTAAGGCAGGAAAAGAATAAGCTTATTATGAGTGGGGTGCCAAGCCTGGGAAATTAGTAAAATGAGAGTGTTTCCAGGATTAGGTTTGGAGAATAAAGGGAAGAGTTGGCTAGAGGGGTGGCTCTTTTAAGGACCATTTGAAGTGTTAGGATCCTTCGCCCAGAGCCTGACTTCAAAGGCTGGATGTCCCTATTTCTGGGGCAGGATGGTACTTATAATCTTCTCCAAATGACCAGAAATTCCACAAATTTGAGGCTCCATTAGATTAAGAATCTAAAGTAAATCTCTGTTAAAGTGCGGATGCCCCACTGAGGGCCTAAAGAGATATTATGACACTGGGAAACTGGGTAACCAAATAGTTGCCTCCATGACATTTTAGCTTAGATGAGGTGTATTTAAGGGTTGAGAGGTGATTAAGTGAGACCGTGGGAGCAAAGCCACTTTGGAGAAGGATACATTACAAAAGGATGGTTTAGGGGAGGAGACATGTTAATGGAGAATGTTAAATATTAGGAAGGGGGAGGCCAGAGTGAGAACTCCAGGATGTTCCTAAAGGAAGGTGGGAGGCAAGCCAGGAACAGCAGCAGTGTTAGCTGGGTCTGGCTGGACATTCTGTTAATAGAGTGGGTTTTGTCCCCATAGTGCATTTTTCCTGGTCCTGGAAGACAAGGGCAGGCCACTTGAGAATCGTCACCTTTTATTTTGCTCTGCTACCTGAAGCCTCCTTCCGTGTTAAAGCAGAGAGAAGTCTAGGGCAGTGGTCTTCAAACTTTTAAGATTTCATACTCCCTAAAAGAACTTAGAAGGTCTTTGCGTTGCTTCACATTTTTAAGGTGATTTAATTTTTTTTATCATAAATGTAACAGATAGCTTTGAAGAATGTGATTTCTGGTACCTTAAATATTGTACATGTATTTGTTAAAACTGGAGGTGCCACTTAGCTCATTCATTATAGATAGAGTTGGTAAAGGTAGTCCTCCTTGGCAAAACTAATGGAAATTATTTTCTGTGAGAGAAAAGGTCTAACTTTTTCAATCCAAATAAATGTGTTAATATGCATGTATGCATTTCACATGATGGCACTCTTACACCTGAATTTTAATTCTAAGTTAGGTAGATAGAAAGATGTGGAACTGGATGAAACAAAGTGCTATTCCTTTGTTATTTCTAATCTCTGCCTTCTTTGTGTTGCTGTCAAATATTCTCCCTCAGGAATTATGCTTTCTTGAATTGTCCCTTTGTTTTCCTTCCCCACCTATGAGGTATTTTTTATTCCCTGGGGCTGGTTGAGAAGTTCGTCTGTCTTTTGTGAAGTGGGAAAGGGGTGGTGGGAAATAAAACCACAGATGGCAGATGATCTCTTAGGGAGGTCAGTGTCAGGAAGTAAGACATATGGAAGTTAGGATCTGGATCTGGAAAATGATTCCCTTAAGCTGCCCACCCCCCTCCCCAGCCCCCACCCCCAGTGTCTGTATGTGCTGCTAGACATGTATGCACTCAGTCTGAAGACCACTGGTCTAAGGAAAACTTGTAAGGTTGGGGACTCTTGTGTTCAGCTGCTGAAACATCCGTGATAGAGGCTAAAAGACCCTAGCTTTTATTTACCTCTTGCCGGATTTTCTCTCCACTCCCGTCTCCTTCCCTTCCCTTCTGGTCCTATCTTTTTCCCCCCTACCCTGCCCAGTCTCCTTTCTATTTAAAGAATGGCCCCAAACTGGGGCAGTATCTTAGTGACTGTCATTCCACAGAGCTCCTCTTCCCTTCCACAGGGCAGAAGGTTAAGTTTTTTGGACATTTGCGTGCCAGACAGAAATTTAGAGAAATAGTATCTTAGCTCTTGTTTAAAGAGTTCATTCTCTTTAATTCTCAGGAAATCAAGGCAAATGTAGAACCAAGATCTAGCATAATGACATCTCATCCCTTCTCATCTTGGTCTGCTCTGCATAAGAGAGGCTTTGTGAGAAGTTCCAAATTTTGACACTACCAGGGCCCATTGTTCTGTTAAGTAGCACAGGAAAGTAATTAGAAACGGAGGCAGCATGTGCTGCCTGACTTGCCAGGTCCATCACGTTGCAGTTCTAGTGACTTGTGTGAGGCTAATTTGAACATTGTGACCCTAATTTAAAATTTTTTAATGGTCAAACTTATAATATTTCTTTGAAACAAAATTAAAGATTTCATGTTGAAAAACTATGCTTATGTTCTCAACTGAATTTTAAATTTCATTTCTCCTCTCATAGGTGTTATTAAAAGTTGTCTTTGCAACTTTTTTGGCAGCTGTTACTTTTGGTTGCTCTATTTTGTAGGAATCACGAAAGAGCCAAGTTTTATTTCAAAAAGAAGAGTCCCTTACCATGACCCACAGATTTCAAAATCTCTTGAGTGGAATGGAGGTCTCTCAGAGAACGATGTGGTTGTGTCACCACAGCCTGAAACCCCAGAAACACCAGAGTCACAACAGGCAGAACACAAAGAAGACGTTAACCAAGAAGGAGTTCTTGCACTAGAAGCCTCCAGGGTTCCCAAGGGAACCAGATCTCACTCTGCAGAATCCAAAGCTGAAGGGGCTTCAGATATTGTGGAAAACAGTAAGGATGTAATAGCAAACCATATACCAGTTAATGAAAATGTGGAAGTGGAACATTCTACCAAGCTTCTCTCAGAAAACATAGATAATAAGGTAAGTATATTCACCGTATTTCTTTACAAAAGCATAGAATTCTTTGTAGATTCCATCATTTTCAAAATATTGCATTTTGTGCTTAAAATTTTTCTATTATTGTTTTCTTATCTATAGAATAGTTAAGAGGCTATTGATTTTATTGTGAATTAGTTCTATTCTTAATAGTCACTTTGTACTAGTTATACTAAGGTATCTCTTCATTGGGTGGACCGCTTGCTTCTGGATTTTATTCATCATATATCAGCACCTGAGTCCTAAGGGAGAGATCAAGTTGAGACGGAGAAGGGGAGTAGGGCATTAGCTCTGGCAGGGATGGAGAGCTGGCTTCTACCTAGGCTCTTTTCAATTTATTATTGTATACCAGCAAGGGAAAAAAAAACAACAACAGAATCTCAGTTGATGAAATGCAAAAGAAAGGAGAGTTTTTGGCTGGACCTCAAAGACCTTGCAGTTCTTCTCTCTTATGTCATAGCTGGCCTGCAGAAGGGCCCTGAGAGCACATAAGTGGAGGCTGCAGGGACCTGTGCAGTCATCTCACTGCCTCCCACGTTTTTCTCCATGCCACTGTGCTTCTGCCCCATTTCATGTCCACTGCTGACTGGACCCACGGAGAGACATTTAGAAGTGTTGGAGAAGAACCCATGGCTTGTGAAAACTAGGGGGCCTAGGGGGATCAAGGAAGGTGATGTGTAAGTCTGGTGGGCAGGGGAAGGGACGTCCCAGAAGCAATGTGTGCATAAAGCAAGGGGCTGTTGTTTCTTAGTAAGAGGTTTAATTATAAATAATTGGTAAGAAGGAATTGAGAGATGTAAATATTTTTGTTGGATGCATAATAATTTCTTGACAGTATTAAAAAAGGAATTTTAAATAGTTTGACATTTTAAAAGGGAGATTTTCAATTGAGAAAAGTTAGTTGTACAACAAGGTGGATATAAGTAATTAATGCTCTACTGTATGTTTATTTTACCATAGTAAAAAAAAAGTTTGAATGGAAATTTTCAGTGACTTAGAGTGGGATTTTTTTTCCCCTAACAGTTGGATAGATTTCTGCAGAAGAAAGCTGGATTGACTGTCGTTCCTTCACATAGTGTCTTGAGAAATTCTGAATATCAAAGGCAGTTTGTTTGGAAGACCCCTAAAGAAACTGCTCCAGTTTTTGCAGCCAATCAGGTAGTTCAGTAGATGTAGTATGTTTTTGAATGTCATTGTTTGATCTAGTTATGCAGATTTACATAGAACTAATTGCTGAAGGAAATGAGATACTTAAACAGGCCTGGAGGTAGGTTCTAGAGAAGTGAAAATGAGAGTGTTGCTAATTCTATCACTCATGATTTCTAGTAGGAACACTGTACTGTCCTAGGCTGCTGCTCGTCACTGTGTCCAGATCCTTCATATATGACAAATATGAGACAGGTAATGAAAACCTCGGCACTGGTAATTTTTGCATGCTGGGAGTTCTTTTATTTATCAAAAAATATTGAATTGTTTTGATTATAATATGTGTTCAGTTGACCAATATATGTTTTCTGTCCTATAAGAAAGACAGAAACCCAGACAGAAAACATATATTTGTATTATAATTGCTTTGGATATTTATTTTAATAAATACAAAATATTTTTATAGTAATAGAAGATACATAATTTTATTGTTTTATTAAATGAAGAGTAATAGGAACTGACAGTGTAAAATATATTAATAAAATTCAAAAGCTATAATAATAGCTAAATGTGATATTAGATGTATTGTATGCCTGTACAATTTTAGTACTGGACTACCATTACTAATAAATACTCTTTTGTTTTACTACTGCCTTCCTCTAAACTGTTCTTTAGCTCTTAAAGAACATTCCTAAACATACTCTGAGGCCTAGGTAGGAAATGCTTCCATTTAGAATATCCCCAGAGGCTCATGACAGCTCAGACTTTTGTTTCTCCTCATCTTTGTATTTTTCTTTATAAACATATTTGTGTGCACACACTTGCACACACCTTCACACTCCCTCACATTCATTTTCTTCTGTATCGCAACATTTCCTATATACCCCTGAGGACTGAGAGGACAGTTAGATTCAGCAAGCCAAGGAAATCAGTCATCTTACACTACGATAATAATAGTGGTGATCCTATAAATTGTGGAAGCTCTGGGCTTGTTTACTTGTTATTCAGTTTTTTAAAAAACCTTAAATTTTATAACATTTTAGGAGCATATAAAATAATATAAAGTGATATGTTCACCTTATGAATTTAGTAAATAGGATCAGTACTTCTTTCACTGGTTTACAGGTATTCTTGGATAGTAAGTGTACCTAAAAATTACTTAGTGTCTTAAAATTGTGAATTCTTCAGTTTTCATAGAGTATTTCACTTTTAAAATAGAGCTGATTCAAATTAAAGCCCCATTAACAACTTTTACATATTTCAGTGAAAGTATTATATAAAAATGTTTTTGAATAGGATCAGAAGTATAATATAAATCATTAGCAACACTTTAGTAGTTTTATTGCTTTCATTATGAGGGTTTCAAAGAATTTGAGGGGGATGCAAATACTGTTTGTTACTTCAAAGCATATCAATTTCAGGGCTATGGACTGAAGAGCTCTGTGACAGAAATTGAATGCTTGTTGATGGGGACCTCTGAAAGAGCTATTTAGTTCTGTTTTATCAGACACCTGTTTTCTGAAAGGATGTCTTGTATTAACATGTAAATGAGTCAGAGCAATTTTAGCTAGAAAAATACTACAGGTTATACTGTATCTTAAAAAGATATACTGTTTGGATTCAATTTATATGAAGATATACTGTCTAGAGTTATAAAGCAATGATATACTTTATCTGCACTCCATATTTTTCATTTGCTTTCCTTGTAATCAGTAATCATATACCATAAAATGGAAAACATATTATGAAGTATTAAGGATCAAAGGAAACATTTAAAAATAGAAACATAATAATTATGTGACTTTTCCCATGCTTTAAGCTAAAAATAAGCAAGCACAGAAACAAAAACTAAAAAAGAACATACCAGACAGTTAAAATGTTAAGAGTTTTCTATTTTTTGCAGGAAGAAAACAATTCATGTTGAGGAACAAAACCTGTAGAGCTGACAACAGAATTGCCTTATAAAGCTAATGTCTATATTCATATTATTAAAATATGCCTATTCTACTGATCCCATTACCAAACTGATGAGAGACTTTGGGGAGGAAAGATATGGTTCATTATTTCTTTTGGCTTAAGCATGATTTTGATTACAGTAGCTATTATTAAAAAAATAGTAGTAATGAATATGAAAATTGACCTTTGGATTTTTCCCTAGCTTTATTGAGGTATAATTGATAAAAATAATATATATGTATAGAATGTAATATCTTGATATATGTATATATTATGAAATAATTACTATAATCAAATTAACACATCTATCACTTTACATATAGTGACCTTTTTTTGTGGTGAGAACTCTTAAGATCTACCCTGTTAGCTAGTTTCAAGTACATAATACAGTATTATTAACCGTAGTCATCATGCTGCACTTGAGATCTGCAGAACTTATTTGTCCTGCTTTATTGAAATTTGGGACTCTTTGACCAGCATCTCCCTCTGTTCCCCACCCACTAGCGCCTGGCAGCCACTATCCTCCTCTGCTTCTATGAGTTTGACTTTTATAGATTCCACATACAAGTGCAGTCATGCAGTATTTATCGTTCTGTGCCTGACTTATTTCACTTAGCGTGTGTTCTTCAGGTTCATCCATGTTGCAAATGACAAGATTTTTTCTATTTTTTAAGGCTGAATAATATTCCATTGTATATGCATGCCACATTTTCTTTATCCATTCATCTATTGATGGACACTTAGGTTCATTTCATATCTTGGCCATTGTGAATAATGAATGCTTCAGTGAACAAGGGAGTGCAGATAAACTTTGAGATACAAATTTCACTTCCTTTGGACATATACCCAGAAACGGAATTGCTGAATCATATGGTAGTTTTGTTTTCAGTTTTTTGAGGAACCTCCATACTGTTTTTGAATATGATCATAATGGCTCTACTAATTTAAATTCCCACTGACAGAGGACAGGGGTTCCCCACATCCTTGCCAACACTTATCTTTTGTATTTTTGATAATAGCTATTCTAACAGATCTGAGGTGATTGTCTCATTGTGGTTTTGGTTTATACTTTCCTGATGATTAATGATATTGATCACCTGTTTGTATACTCCCTAGCCATTATATCTTTTCTTTGGAAAAATGTCTATTCAGTTCCTCTGCCCATTTTTAATTGGGTTTTATGGTTATTTTCTTTTGAGTTATATGACTTCTATTATTATTATTGTAATATAATAATCCATTTTTAAATATGTGATTCACAAATATTTTCTCTCATTTCATAGACTTTTTGTTGATGGTTTCCTTTGCTATATAGAAGCTTTTTAGTTTGATTTAGTCCTACTTGTTTATTTTTGCTTTTTTATTGCCTTTAGTTTTGGTGTCAAATTTAAAAAAGTCTTTGTCAAGGCCAATTTCAAGGTGCTTATCCCCTATGTTTTTCCCTAGGAGTTTTTATGGTTTTAGTCCTTATGTTCACGTCTTAATCCATTGGGAGTTGATCTTTGTGTATGGTGTAAGACTATGTGGTTCAGTTTCTTTTGGATAACACAGCCTGCTCTTCCCAATACCATTTATTGAAGAGACTGTCCCATTACCATGATCTGTTCCTGGCTCCTTCATCATAAATTAACTGACCATATATGTGTGGGTTTATATCTGGACTCCCTAGTCTATTCCATTGATCTCTGTGTCTGTTTTTATGCCTCTTTGCCCATTTTTAAACTGGGTTATTTTCTTACTGTTGAGTTGAGTTCCTTAATATATATTGAATATTGACCTCTTATGAGATCTAAAGTTTGTATATATTTTCTCCCAATCCATAGATTGTCTCTTTACTCTGTTTTCTTTACAGAAGCTTTTTAGTTTAATGCAATCTCATTTGTCTATTTTTGCTTTTGTTGCCCTTTGGATATTAATTAGACATGTCAAATGAAATTATAGAATCATATATAATTTTGCCTTTTTTTGTATACTATGATTCAACTTTATGTGTGAAATTTTTTTAGTGGTTGAAAAACTGAGTTCTGTATATTTAACCAATAAAAAACTAAACTAATTTTTGTTTTAAGGTTTTCCACAATAAAAGCAAATTTGTTCCACAATTCAAAGGTAACTCAATAATCCATGAAACGGAATACAAAAGAAATTTCAAGGGTTTATCTCCAGTGAAAGAACCAAAATTAAGAAATGATTTAAGAGAGAACGAACATTTGGAAATAGTATCTCCTGAAAAACAGGTATTTATCAACAAAATAAAATCCTCATTTTAGACTCTATATGTTTTTTTTTTCACTTAGCACCACTTGAAATTTTTGTTTTTAGCTAGTTTATTCAGTCACTTGTGTGATCATTAAATGCCAGATGTTCATTGGGCACTTAGTAGGAGCTGGGCATTGGGCAGCTAGTGAGAATACAGTGATAACCACCTTAAGCTCTAAGCAGCTCTTGGACTATTGGGGAGACAGAGCTGGAAGTAGTCAAATATAATACAGTATTATGAATGCTCAGCAAGTCTACTATGTCTAATATCAAATGTTTGACTTTATAGTAATGTGGGCTCCAAGGGTAACAGTAGTGACAGAAACACATACAATACTTTAAATTAAATAATGGAAATCAAACACAAACACACATATATACATGCATTTTAAACCAAAGTTATAGCATGCCAAGTTATAGCCAGTATAATTCACATAATTTATCTCAGGATATATAAAGACCTGCTTCTGTGTGAAATTATAGCTATTTAAATTGCAGCATCAGGTTAAAATTATTGTAAATTATAGGTAAACAGGATATAAGTCTTATTATTTAATTTCCTGGAAGATGATACCTGATGTTTTATGGGTTTTAAAAATAGAAATTATATGACTAGAGTAAAATTTTGTATATGTATATAATTTTTTGGACCTATGATCTTGCAGAGAAAAAGAGATTAAGTTAGTCAGTAAACAATGTGTTAACTTGGCCCTGGCTGGTGTAGCTTAGTGGATTAAGCGCGGGCCTGTGAACCAAGAGATCACGGTTCGATTCCCAGTCAGGGCACATGCCTGGGTTGCAGGCCAGTTCCCAGTAGGGAATGCACAGGAAGCAACCATACATTGATATTTCTCTCCCTCTCTCCTTCCCTTTCCCTCTAAAGATAAATAAATAAAATCTTTAAA